>VZTA01006188.1:311-34513 GCA_013398855.1 Mohoua ochrocephala | reverse complement strand
TACATCTGTTCCCACCAGGTAGGAGTACAACTGAGCACGCTGTAACACAGCAGAACAAAACTTTCACTTGCTATTCACCAGAAGGCTAAATGCACGTGGAACAATGCAAACAAAGAGCAATCCTGGAGTAGTTTGTTAGGGTTGGGAGGGAGACTGACTTTATATAAACCATTTAATGCTTTCTTGAAAAAACAGCGTATCTCACACCAAAGAACAGTGGGATTTGTCATAGTGATCACTGGATCTATAAACCAGGCACAGTCACAAAAGCAGTGGTCCACTGAATCTGATGTTCTTTTGTTAGAAAAAGTCAATATTAGACATTTTGAGGGCAATGCAGATGCTTGATTATTCCCTTGGAAAGAAAATCTTGTGCCTTTCCTCTCTAATAACTTATCTGTATGAACCAGTTCTCTCTGCATTCCAGTGAAAATATACTACGTCTGCATTATCCATGAATCAATTGCAGCTTTGAATAATCCTTCTTATCACAGATTCAGGAAAAAAACAGGACACATCTTTATCTTCAGAATGCCTAAGTAACTTAGCACACAGCACCTGCATTGTGCAAGCTCCCATTCCTTACATCTTCATCACTCTGTCAAGTCTTTCCCATTGTGCTACGAATGCATATGAGACCCATATATTCAGATTTATCTTACCTAGGGTTTGTGACGCTTTTACTGACATTTGACTGCTCTGAAAGCAGGCTGGTCATGCAAACAGCACTACAGATGTCAGTAAGAGGACAATTTGTATATGTGAGCTTACCATATGTGCAAGTTCCTTGTATTTACACTTTGGAACTGCACTAGCCACAAACTGCAAATTCAAGGAGTAACGCAATTTCTTACTCCAGTTTCACCTACTTGTGCATTTTGGAGAATCATTGCTTACACATGAACTAAAGTTTGAGCTTGTTTTTTTACTGCCTCAGCTCACAGGCCTAGAATACTGCAGTGATAGCAGAGTTGATGCAGCGTTGCCCCAATCTCTGATTTGTCAACTGTAGAAATATAAAATTGAAGAGTGACTTATGATGCTGACACTTTCTGATGGTGTGTACAATGGAGTGTTGTTCAGGGAGATGTGTTCGATATTTTTCCCACCCCAAATTTTTTTCCTTTTCTTGAGGTTTCAGATATTTGACCACTCTTCTTGGACGGAAAAATGGCCTTTCAACTCTTTTCTTAGAAAACTAAAGCTCCTTCCAGTTTGGTGGTGAAGCTAGTTATCCACAGCCTAGATGAGTACTTTAACCATCACTCTGATGAGTACTCTAACAGAAGGCTTCTCTCCCTGCCCTCCCAGAGCTATTTTTCCATTTTGTCTCCTGAGTCTCCTCTGCGTAATGAGAATGCCCTAAAATGTCCACTAAACAACAGGGTCGGTTTCTCTGTCTCTCTCTGGCCATGAACACTGAACTACTTATTTGAGACAAAACAGCAGGACTAAGATGCACAGACTGACTCTGTAGCCTGCTAATTTACAATTTAGGTGAAAAGAATAAAATGACACACATAGATTTAAAACTCAGATAGTTATTTCCTCTCTCTATTTCTTGACTGAGACATCTGTCTATCAACATCAATGGCCTGAGATTTCTGGTCAATATTAATTCCTGTTCACAATGTACGCTCATTTTGTCAGAGATATTAAGCACATGGAAGTAAAGCAGCTAACTTGTGTTGACAATATTTTGGCTACAGAAGAGTCAAGAAAGACCACAGATGCTGTAAATGATTAGCAGGTGCCTTGAAAGCCTCCCTGTGGGATGGGATGATTCCAGTCAATGTCACAGTGTGCTTTCACCTTTAATATATGCCATAAAAGCATCCTGAATGCACACGCAGTCTGTTTCTCCACATGAAGGGCAGGGTTTCAAACATCCCAAAGGTTTGGGAATGACAGCAATTGCTGCTCCTAGATACCATCTACATATAAAGACTTCCCTCCCCAAGGAGCCAAGAGCTTGCCAATCCCGGGCAAGACACATTCACTCTACACATCAGTATTACATCTGCATGGCCTTTTGCACACATTTTACTGAAGATGGGAGTTGGCTAAAGGCAAAAGCCACACGGTGTGGCACTGTGCTCTAGGGAATAAATCCAGTCTCCCGAGAGAGCTTATTGGATCAAGCACAGCTAAGACAGCTACAGCCATTCAAGCTTGTGAGTTGGGGAAGTCAAGATCAAAGTGAACTCAGACTGTTCTGCAAAACTCCATCAAAGGACAATTAATGGGCAGGAAACCCTACTCCTGGTAAGAGATTTCTCTGTAAAACATGAAGTAATAGCTCTGCGTGGAAAACGGATAGATCCTGGAAGAACTGCATTATACATTTATGGCATAAAATGCTCTGCAGATGAAGAAGGAAACTTCGGAAATGAACGAGTAACAAAAAAGATCAATAGTAATGATATACAACACAACATATCACACACAAGTTCCCAAGCAATGCTGTAAATATGGTTTATAGAGTTGTGACCTCATCAGTGGCCATTCCTCTCTACCAATGCAGGACCCATGCACATTAATTCTTGCTTTGCAAGACTCCATGGTGTCTGGAGGAAATATTACTCCGTTTAATGGCAGATTTGGGGCAAGGCTCATCTTTGGGAATCTCACGTAAGCCATTTACATAAGCTCCTTTTTAATCTCAACAAAGTTGGGATGAGGTCCTGTATTAAAATAGGATGGGTCACTACAGGTTAGTCCAAAATCAGATCTGGGAACTTGAGCAGGGTCAGAAATCAAACAAACCCCAAGTTTCTCTTCCAAGTCGGTATTGCAGTGGAACACATAGATGAGATTCCTCCCCATGGCATCTCTAGAGCAACTGCATGTAAAATAATGCCACTCAGCCCCTGACATAGCACTGCTAAACAGATGCTAGCACTGAAGTACATTCAGGGATAAAGCTGATCGAAGAGCTGGTAAAATTATCTACAATGAACAATTTTAACAGACAGTGGATAAATAATTTATGGACACAAGAAGTACAGAGATGGTAGAATCAAGGAAGAATCAAGACAAATTAAAAAAGAGAAAGTATAGAGAAAATATCACAAAGGATTTCGCAGCACCCAGACACATTCTGTTACAGAACAGTTTTCTAAGACAAGTGGGGTGAGTAGAGCCAGCACGTTATTAAAATAGATAGGCAAAACACTTGGAAACATATTGCTAGTCAGAATTCCTTCACAGGAATTTGATGCCTGAATAGCCCATGTCTCTCCCCAGCTTTCAGTCTTCTATTTTATCACAATCAGTTCAGCTCTGCACTTGCTTTTCAGTCCACAAGAAATATTAAAATGAAATCTGGAGACACAGCTTGAAATTGCAAACAATGTTCAATTAGCATCTCTCACCACACAATTTATTACCTTTCATTTACATGGCCTTTGCCATGCCCTTAAGTGCCACACTGATTTACTGCACCGTTCTGCTTAATTATCTCTAGTGCTTTATTTCAGAAGTGGTAATATTCTTAGCAGTTTCTTTACTGGTAGTATTGCATTCAGAGGGCCCATCCCATCACCTGTTTCAAAGCTACAGCAGCAAGACTAGATCTGCAGTTTAGAAACAAGGGATACATTTCAAGTATTTGGGAAAGAAGATGCTGCTGCAAACTACAGAAAGCAAACTCCAAAGTTAGTTTACACCAACAGGTCTGAGAAAAGTAAAGCTAGAAAGCAGCCACCTCCTCTCTGAAAGATTATTCTTGAGAGTGAGACAAGACAACATTCAGACGCCTGGGAAATTAATTTTTTCGTAGAATTTTTAACCCAATTACAGCATCCCGCAAGGAGGCTTTCTCCTATCTCACCTGAGAGCACAGGAACTTGCAGGCTGGCACATGAGAGGACATGGTGACAGCCAGCTGGAAAGACATTCAGAGTGGAAATCAGAAGACAGTCAATAAATAGCAGAGATTTTAGACCACAGTAGTGTAAAGAAAACCCCTCAATCTTTAAAATGAAGCTCAGTGGGTCTGTCAAAGGGTAATTGATACAGCAGTTCAGACAGAAGGGGACTGGATTCTAGGTATGCATTTCTCTGGTCCTGGAAAGGCTGTTTTGTTGAGGCCAAGCCAAATGACAATGACTCTGTGAATTTGCTATTTGTGCCTCTACATAATAGCACTTCCCAGTACGTGTGAAAACTGCATGAATTAAAAGTGGAAGAGAAAGCTACCTGAAATCTAAAGAGCAGACTCAAGTGCCTAACTTCTATTAATAAAAGCATTGTGTACGTTCAACGAGACAGAGATTCCTGCAATCCAAACCCACCACTGACAACAGAATGTAGACTCTTGTGGTATTAACTCTTAAAAATCCAACCCAGAACTGAACTAAAAGTTGCAGTCCAGAAATAATGGTTGAATAGCCTCCCTAGCACACATTCATGCTTAAAAGTCAAGACTTGCCAAAAGGTAATGAAATATTTCTGCGAGACATAGTGAGAAAGGCCTGTTGTAACATGGATGTAGGATACTACTGAACCAAAGTTGCTTGTTCACCACCAGACATCGCATAAGGAAGGGTAACCAGGGTAATAGGATATGTGTTTATGCAGAAGAGAAAACATATTAGGTAGCTAACAACAAAACAGCTTTGAAGGGAAATGTGATTTTGTCTACTTCCAGAAGTCATGGCAAACACAATGCCATTTCTTAAATTATGCCTCATTTCCACATTCTTTATTTTTCGTGCCAATTGCTGCCCCTATCTCTAACAGGAAAGTGTCAGTGTCAAACATGAGAGACACAGTATAACTGAAAATAAAAGTTAATTACTGTGGAAATTCAACTCCAGAGCTTTAATTAAAGCCTGACAAATGTATCATGGACCCCAGGCACCAGCGTGGAGTACACCCATTAGAGAGATTACTCCTCTTTCTACGGCCTCCCATGCTAACACAAAGGAAATATCAATCATGCCAGAAAATGGCTTTTCCAAATCAAAGATGCTGGGAATTATTCTATTACCTTTCTCGTAGATAATTTTCAGAGTTGCTGAGAGGGATTTTTATGCAAGAAAGCAGCATGTTAGCGTAAATTTTTGCTTAATTGCTAGGTTAATGTTAAATTGCAGCTTTTCTTTTAGGAAAAATGGCAGCTGGTGAGCCCCTTTCTATAAACCTACATTTCCTCTGTAGCTTCTCAACATGTAAGTAGGTATGTGAGAGACAAACAGCTTCAAAACGACATGTGATGAAAAGAAGCAGAGGACACTGAGATGCTTGCAGCAATCCTCTCATGGGGAAAACTGCAGTGGACTCCATCTAGAATTCTTCAGTAAGCCCATGAATGTTTTTGCTGCCGTCCAACCAGCCTGCTGAGAAGAAATATTTCCACTGTAGTCCCCATTAAGAGCTGTTTGGGATGAGTCACCTATTCTCACAACGTGGACAGCATCGTGTGCTTTTTTGGGGTCTAACCTTCCAGCCGGTTGGTGCGAGGGCACCGATAAGAGCCAGAAGGGATTTCTTTTAAATATACTTTATTGCTCCACTGCAATTATTTCATTGTCTGCTGAGCACTCAGAAGCAATGAACAATGCTGACAAGATAACATAGTAAGAGAGATGGACATTCTTGCTTTTATTTGCTTAATATTTAAGGCTTGGTTTTGTAGGTGATCAAGAAGTAAAAGCAAAATATGCTCGAATCTCAAGAGATGTTTTGTTACTCCTTCTGCTGCTAAGATATTTAAACAAAGAACTTTCTCTTTCACAGCCCAGGTTCTCCCCTCTTTGATCCTAAAGCAATAATCCCACATTTATGAGATTATTTTTCGTTGCCATGGAAATTAACGATGTAAGAAATTCAGCATTATCATTTCCGTATAAGCAGGCAAGATGCAGTCCTTTTGAAAGACAAATATTTTCCAGACACCTCTCTCTATCCCCACCATCCTACACGCAAGACAGGTCACAGCACAAGAAGCAGAAAACACACATGCTGTGCACAGCACACCACACATAGCAAGATTCCTCACACAGGTCAGACTCTCAGTACTTTTAGGACTGTAAGGAAAGATCCATCCCATCCCAGTGCCACAGCAGACTTCATTTGTGGCACCATAAACTCTTGATAAAAACTAGAGACAGCAGTTTGTGGTAGTTTGGGATTACAGGACCTTACCCTACCAATGTAGTAGTGTACAATCACCCACTCCTTTCCCCAAAAAACCCAATTTGAGACTATTAAAAGTGCTTCGAGATACAGTCTCTTTGTTTGCACAGGCACCGAGCAGCACCATAATCTGTGAACTGGGACTTCAGTGTTTCAGCAACCTCCACGCTCATCCTGCAGTGAGACACTACTTACCAATGCTGACTGGCAGACATCTCAGGCTTTAGTAAATCCACAAAGCCTTTCGGGAACAAAGACACCCCCAAAGCATCCTGCTCTTACGTCTTGCGTATGCTGGGGGCTGATAAGCTATAGCACCCACAGCAAATTTGCAGTTGTTCCTCAAAAAAGTATTGGGTCTAAACACCTTATTTTGTCTGTAAATTTACTCTTGGCTCTTAAGAGTTGTTGTTATGCAGACAAAGGACAAAAATACAGGATTCAGGAAATTGCATTTTCATGCAATCTTTGAATTTGAAGAACATACAGCTAGATCCCAGGCATACCCAATGAGTCTGACTTACATTCTTACAGGAGTCAGTAAAAGAATTTGCACAAAGCTCCCCAAAATTGCCCAACAGCACTTAGATCAACTCCCTGTTCTGATAAGTTCCCTCCTTCACAGTGATCCAAGTGCTTGTGCCAGGGCTGGGGATAAAACTGAATTCCTTCTCCCACTCCTTTTGCACTAAATCCTCAATGCATCGCCCTCCCAGGCTCAGCATGATGTGAATAAAGTAACAATCGCACAACAACATTGTCTACATATTTCTGGTTATAAGTCCGTTTCAATAACAAGATATCCCTAAAGGACAGCAACAGGAATCATGGGACTTCAAAACCCATACACTATAACATCCAAGTAACAAAGCAGATTTCTTTACTCTCCTTTGCTGTTCTTTTAGGTCTGACCTACAGAGACCAAGAGGGGTAAAACTCCTCGTCTCTTCAGTCCTTAGATGCATTTATGAGACAGGCAAGGTTTCAAGCCAACTGTGATGATGACTGTTACGATGTGGACATCTGTTTGCTGAGACTGGCACATTTGTATCCTTACAAAGGAAAGGGCTGAGAGGAAGCCAGTTTTTAATCATCTTTATAGATTTACTTGACGATAGTACTCAAGAAAAAAAAAAACACCTTACACAATCTACACTCAGCTTTATAATTTTGGTGGCACAAAAAATGTTTTTGCTACAGAGAATTTATGTCTTGAAGCAGGAAACAGTTTCTTGATCAAACTTTCTATTATTTCATTCTTTATTGAAACAAGCTTAATTTTGTAGCAGGGATCTGAAGGCAAAACAGGGAGCTATGTTGAGTAATAATTCATATTTATGAATCTATTTATGTATTAATATCATACTTATCCATTTTTCTGACCATTGGCCGTGAGCACACATAGAAAAGTCCCCCTTCTATTACAGGAGTAAATTGTACCTGGCTCTTGTAGATGCTCTAAGCCAGTTATCAGTGTAGAGGTGATGTTTGCAATTGACGGCATGCATACACAGATTTACTTTTCTCCATCACGATTTTCTTCTTTACTTGCATGTTTATTTCTTGCTGCTCTTTCAAGAAAGGTGCAATCTCCAATTCAGACAATTTATTGAACAGCAGCTGAGAAACCTACAGTGAACAGGTTCATGTAGAATGACCATCACAGATCAGCTACAGCAAAGGGGCTTTAGGCACCAAAATCCACCCGTTTCTGCAACTAAACAGATCTTACTACTCACTAGCAACAGCAGACAAACTCATGTTCTCCCGTACAACCACCACTGGGATTGATTCTACCAAGTCATAAAAGGGTGCCACAGAATCCCTGCCCATATGGATGGACACAGACGTGAAAAACCCTACACTGCTGCCATATTACTTAGGTTTCCTTCTTTGTGGACCAGGTGCTGTTCTGTTCACCACACATTAGAAAAAACAACATATTTCTCCCTTTTCTAAGGAAAAGCTGTTTAGCAAAACAAAAGCCCCGTGTACCTGAGGTTGTCAAGCCAGAGCTATTCCCAAGTGCTGAAATCACAAGATGTAAACAATTTATTTGAAGTGGCCGAATTGCCTTCCTTAAGTAAAAAGACCCCTAATACTCAGAGAAAACACATTTGTCTGTGTTTACAAATGTTCCCCCAGCCAAGCTATGATACCTGAACATGAATACACTGCAATTCTGATAAGAGATAGAAAGATTAATGTACTTTAAGTCCAGAGGGAAATCCCTCCAGACATTGTTTTGAAAGGCTTAGAAATCAGCTTTTTTTTTTTCCCTGTGGTTGCCACTATTCCTTAGCAACAAAGCTAGTCTGCTGAACATGGCTCTGCTGTAACACATTCCAGAAATAACTAGCAGGGCTGGCATTGTTTGGACTAACAGGGGAAAACTAATCGGGTCATTTGCTGTGTGCTAGTGCTCTCCACCTGCTGACCACCTGCACGTCCCCAGGACAATCCAAGAAATACCCACACGCGCTCACGTGTGAGTGTGTGCGTACCTAAGCACACAGACATACATTTGAAAAGTATTTATAAGGAGTGATTTTTCACAGCTCTTATGTGGGGGATGGAGAGAAAGATGGAGGAGGACAAAACAAAGCCTTTCTTCTGTGTCTAGCAGAAGATAGTAAGAGTTCTACTGAAGCCCCACGCGCCTTCCCCACCCACCCAAGAGCTCCACAATGGCCAGGAAGAACCTATGGCCTTGTCCTGCAGACAGCACAAGAACCACCCTCTGTCCCAAACTGCAAACTCCACTCCCCACGAGTGGAGAGAATGCAGAGAGGAGCTTACGCTGTGTTCCCACATTCCTCTGTCTTTACAACAACGTGGATATAGCAGCTCCAAAAACCTGTATGCTAATGCAAAAGCTCCCTTGTTGCAGTAGGGAGTGTTTGGAGACTTTGCTTCTCACTTTTCAGGGGTTCCAGACCAGCACATACTGCCAAATCCTACATGTCCAAACTAACCCACGATGTTTTCCTCCTGAAGGACACATCACTTAAATAAAGAGCTCCTTGCAATCTAGCATAAAGGGCAGGATTTTTTTTCTGTTAAGAAAATTGTCAACATTTTGAATATTTTTCTGTTTCACACTGGGGTAAGAAATTTATATTTAAAGTTGTCTTGTAGAAAAAAAAAAAAAAGAAAAAAAAAACCTCCCACAAAACCAAAAACCCTAAACAAAACCTCACCTAGGATCTAGAAAAGTACCAGCTCAAATTTGTTGCTTTGTCTGATTCAACCAGGGACTTGAATCTATAGTTCCAGCTTCCCACATGAGTGTCTACATCAGGAGGGCATTACATACCCTGGAGAGGGACATCCTTTGTCTTATGACCAGAAACTTCATGTTGGATGTGAGAAACAGAGATTAGGTGTAACTGCTATGGTTCAGGAAAATAACACTTTCCTTTCAGTGCAAAAGCATTTTCTGACAAA
Source organism: Mohoua ochrocephala (assembly GCA_013398855.1). Lineage (NCBI taxonomy): Eukaryota > Metazoa > Chordata > Aves > Passeriformes > Acanthizidae > Mohoua > Mohoua ochrocephala. The sequence continues at coordinate 24,925 of VZTA01006188.1, read as the reverse complement.
ATATTTTGCATTTTGAACACCGAGGCTTGCTGTAATTCATATCTCAGTGGTCCAAGCTCGGTGCCAGCAGGAGTACTGACTGCACCACACTTCACATGCACAGACAAAATGACATCAGTGGCAAATGCTCTGCCATGAAGGAAATGTATGCAAACCATAATGCTACACTAACAAAGAAGTATGGACAAGAACTGACAAAACATGTCCAAAACTCGAGAGAGCATAGCCAGGCCCTGCTAAGTAGTGCTTCATCTGTTCTAGCCAATGGCACGACCTGAGGATTTTCTCTTAGTGTTTTCAGTGCTGTCTGTGCTGCTGCTAACACGCTACCATTACACTGAATTCAAGGTCAAAAAAGAAGGAAGGAGGGAAGAAAATGTAGCAGATTGTAACTTACTTTGATTTGTTTTTTAAAGACATGGGATAAATTGTTTTCTCTCACCCTCAGCCCAACAGAAGTGGCTGGAAAGCAGAGAGCAGCATAAATCACACCCATGAAAAGTTCAATACGCTTGCCACAGCCAGCCAGAAGCTTTCCTTTCTGCTCTGACTCACACGATGCCTCAAGGAGAAATCCAGCCTACCACACAGAAACCCCTTCATTCTGAATTTTACGCATTTGCCTCTTCATACAAGAGTTCAATACTTTCAGTACCAATGAACCAATACTGAGCAGGTAAGTAAATTTCAGGTTGTCAAAATGATCGAGCCTTTCCGAGGTGCTTCAAAAGATGCCTCAGGCGCGTTCAGTGGGCTGTGATGCACAGCAAGAGCCAAGCTGCTGTTCTACATACCCTTGTTACATATTCTACATACCCTGCAGCACTTCATCCCCGAGACAACAGTCCCCGGTGGGATGGTGCCTCCAGGGGAGAGGCACGCAGCTAAAACACAGGGCAGCCTCTTGGGTGCCCACAGACTCAGGTGCACATGAAACTGTGGCGGCCATGAACCAGTTAACAAACAAATCATCTTATAAATTAAAAACTGGCTGTTAAAAATCTCCTCTTTTGACAGCCTTCATTTACAAAGACTTGCTCTATTCACACACAAATTATCTGACTTTCAACTTCTAATTAGCAGTAGAAGATAGAGTTATATTTGTTATGGCATATTATACTTTCTGTTAGTTTTTATTTACTCCCACTATTTTAAAACAGCCAGTTGATATCTAGCAATGTTAAATGCATTTCTGTAAGGCAAAAAAAACCCCAAACCAAACCAACCAACCAGTCAAGATTCAGGCATCTCTTTGGAAGAAAAGACATGGTAAAATCAAATATCAGGTGTTTGGTCAAAATCAACATATGTCTACTGAAGTCAGTGGAGCCACACTGACTTTTAAACATGCTGGAAATCCTCCCCAATATTGCTTATACCCATTAAAAAGAGGTCAGGAAAGAAGTGAAGAGGGGAAAAGGAGGAAGACATACAAAAGTGTTTTTTATTTAAAGAGCTGAAAAAATTTCACTAAGAATTTAACCTTTTGGTGCCCTTTTCTTAATTAAAGCTTTGCCAGTTAGTACCAAAAGGGTAATAAAAGCAATGGTGAAAGAAGCATTTATATACTTCCTTGTATCACATGGAGGGTTATTAACATAAGTAGCATTAACATCTCCTAAAGCCTACTTTTGTGTTCTGATGATTTACTCCTGGGCTTGTGTATTTAACTAAGCCAGCGCTCAGCACTCCCCTCCCAGTGACTCCAAGTCACAGCTCTGTAAACCGGACTGTTTGCTGTCTTAATCCATGCTATTTTTCACACTTGTGCTAATTACAGAAATAAACATACATTATATGTCAGGGAAATATGAAGAATGCGTTGTATCAACTTCTCACTAACACAGGATCTGTAGGGATCTTAATTTGCTTCAACTGATTTAGGGATACATGAGATGGAATTCCGGCTCTTCAATAACTTACACAAAGAGAAATGCAATTCCTTCTAATGAAATATGGTGGGTTTTCAATGGAAATCAGTATTTTGCTTAACTGATCCTTTTCAGTAAAACTAAACTGCAATATGCACTAGCACAGAATCTCAGAAGATGTGATACTATCAAATTACTGAGTACATTAAATGCTAAAAAGCTACCAAGAGATGAAAATGACCCCTAACGTTGTATTTTCTATTTCATGTAATTCAACTGGGGTAGTGCTCCAAATCGTTTTTCCAAAGCTCACATATATATCCAGAGGAGCCTGAGGCCAAATTTTGCCACTTACAAGATCTCTGGTATAATTGTCATTGACTTCAGGAGGGTCAGATTTTGGATTTACAGGATTTTTGGGTATAAAATACTATTTCCGTTTCCAATGAAATCAGTAGGGAATGTACTTATGGTAGACTTGGGCTTTAAATATGAATCAGATCATTAAATGCACATCACAACAAGAAAAAAAGGATTATCCCTCCTTTTTCCATTCTACGAGTATTAGTAATTGAGGTCATGAAAATCTGACCTGTCTGAAATACCTCTTTTGGGGATAGTTTCAATGAAGAATGGATTATTGCAATCCATCTCTTTCTTTCATAATCTAAGGTAAGAATCAGAAATCAACAAGCATCTTAGCTTTCTTCTTAAAGGATGGCTACCAAAATTCCAAGTATCTTTATTAAAAATGGAAAGCTAGTGCCTGTCAATTTGAGAAAATGGATCGAGGGCTTAACAGGTTACATTTAACCTGGAATACAAGAGCCATGAAAATGTCTAAACTGAACACAAAGGAGATTTTAAAACTAATGGAAATGTAATCAGTTCTTTTTTTTATCCTCCAGGATTCTGTTATATTGCTCCAGACTGCTCCCGCTATCTCCTGTCTCGGATGCTCAATCTTCTCAAGCAAAAGCTTTGATCTACATGTTCTTTGCTAAGTAGTCTCAAGTATTAAAGAATTAATAACCATGCAGTGTATTTCCCCTCACCTAATTCTGCATGCTGTATGGTTCTTCAGAAAATCAAACATTATCTGTCAGACAAATGGCACCACGGTTATTTGGAACATTTGATTTGGCAGTCTTCTAGCAATTCAGTAGTATTTTCAATTATGGTAATGTAATACAGACAACATTGGCATTGTTTAGCTACCACAGACAGTTTTCTGGGACAGCATGAAAGAAAATAGGCCCACCCAGTTGTCCTGGCAAGAGTGAACTGGACTGGTTACTACCCAGCCCACACGGTGGGAATGAGCTGCAACTCCAGTCTTTTCTTCAGCTGCTGTGGGGCATCTTCTGAACTTTCACAGCCCCCACACAATGTGTGTTCTGTTGATCATTTAACAACTATATAACTACAATAATCTGTCCTGTTTCATCCAGAGTAGTAGTAATAAAAATTGTTACTCAGGAAGTATTTGTATCCTGTGCTGTATTCAGCGACTTTTAATTAACAGCATGTGAAACGAAGCAGTCACAATTGTTCTTCCATTCCTTAACAAATCCAGAGTCCAGGTAGTGGCATTTCATCACAATACTGAGGAAGTTAAATGAAAGTGGAGTTCATATGGATCATTCATCCTCAAAGGACCACGGTTATTGTAGGATAAAGAAAGCATTCCTCCCTGGACAGCTGGGAATCTGCTGGTGTCTGAGGTCCTCTCACCCTGCCCCGCTGTGAGTACTTAGGGGCTGCTGACAAAACCACCATCACCACCTCCATCGAGAGAGGTTTTGAATATGGCATCTTCTACATGGCAGTAGAGATGCACGAAGGCTTGAGCCGAACTCCATGGAATGAGTTGCTCTACAGAGATCAGTAGTTCCAGGCTCCATCTATTAAGCAAACAGCACAGCCAAGTCGGAGTAGTTTTGTATGACAGTGTTGCTAAAGGTCCAACGACCACATCCTATTGTTTCAGGGCAGCTTACTTGGGACTAGCTTTGTTTTAGTCTCTCATGGGTTGAATAAGAAGAGAAATTTGCATACAGAGGTCCAGCTTCTGTTTTAGTTTTATCCAAAACCAGTCTCCAGTTCATAAGCACCAGGACTGCTGTGAATGAAAGCGTAAGAAGTGCAGACAACTGGAGGGATTCTCATCAAAACCAGATTCCTAAACCGAACTCGAACACTAACGCAGATGTACCTTTCACTCCCTGCCTTTCTTTTTCAGCTGGGCTGATCACTGAAAACACAGATGTGAGGTCAAAACAGAAGCACACCAAAGAGAGATGTTTATAGCTGGGTTGGAATGGATGGGTTTTCAGCTTCTGCCTCAACGGAGGTAAGGTTGCTGAGTTTGTGCAATGACTGAGGCTTCCAGGTGTACCATGAAAATGGAAATTTTCCCCAAATTTACTCTTTATGTACCCCCCTAATCATAAATAAACTGAGGTAATTGTACCAGCTACTGAGCAGGGAGCTGTAGAGCCTGCCAAGCAGGCGACACAGCATGCAGTGATTGCTGCCTCTGGCTACGGAATAGCTGCAACTGTTCTCTCCTTTATTTTTCAGTCATAGCTGAGGGACATATACAGTGCTCACAATGCACTCTACTATTGGGGAAAAGAAAATAAATTCCTGTCATGTTCAAAGGACGAAAAGCAGAATACATAGGAACAAACAACGGAAGGAGCTACTTTAATGTAGTCTTTGAATTTCTTACACTGAAGCAATATGCCCTATCCTGCAGCTCTTGATATCCTTGCTAAGCCACTAACACAAGAACAAGAAGTCCGGGCCTCAGGATATATATGCAATTAAATACAAACTCTCAAAAACGTTGTTGTAGAGGACACAAGGAGGAATGGTTAATAGCATAGCGGTGCCACACGGATGATGCAAACAACCCTGCTATTTAATTGCCTGATCATAACTCACTGTGGCATGAATCCACTGCTAAATGCCTGGATTTTCTCTGCCAGCCACTCTATCCACCAGTTATCCTTGACCTTTACATATCAAAATGCTTGCTAGTTTACTGACTTCTCTAATGTTAACTTCAAAGCTCTCAAAGATAAAACTCCTTTCCAAAGAAGCTAGCAGGGGTATTTTCACTTTTGAAAATATTCCCTCCTCTTATTAAGTGACAATTAAGTTGCAGAAAAATCCCACTGATGTAACAGCAGTGTTGCCTGAACTGAGATGCTGAAGAGTATCAACTCACTAGGCCATTGCCCGCATATGCTGTATTCCAAAAGAGAAAGTGCACTCATCCCACGCAAAATTACAGCTTCTCCATTACACTTTTTGTCATCCAGAGGATTTCTGAGTAGCAACATCAAAAACTGCACACTCACAGGACACCGTTTTTCACAGTAATCCCATTAAAGCTGAATTTTGTGCTCATTTTCAGGTCTTTCCTGATGGTCACCACATTTCAGCCATTCAACTGCAGTTGACACGTCTGCAACCACTTTGTTCTTGATATCTCAGACAAACATCCTGTAATGTCTAAAAAACCTGCACTTGCGCTTTTTTCTTGGAGACCTCTCTCAGGAAGAGGCCACCTCGTGCCAACCAGACTCAGACACATGTGAGGAAAACACGCTGGGTGTGTGTTAAAAAAGGTCCGACTCGATGGCTGTTTTCAAATGCCACCTCTAATGCATCCTTGCTCCCAGTGCGGGAGAACAGGACTGTCCACAGCACCAGAGCTTTATTAAAGTGGGGTGCTGCTCCAGGCCTCAAGGTATCGAAATAACAAAATCACCCACATCCTGCAACTCTGTGCAGCTGAGAGAGAATGACTGCTCTTCACAGCCAGGCACTGCTTGAAATACCCAAGCATTATGTCACCGAATGCTTACCTCATTCATTTTGCTGGCAGACCACCTAACACCGGCACAATACAGCTTTCCATGCCAAATCTTCAATATATGTATATGAACTAGCAGACTAAATTTTTTCACTCTGCTCTGGCTACTATTCCAGCATAATTTACTGAAAACGTCTCCAATTTAATTGCCTAAGTCTTGTGCATAAAGGCATGATTTTAGGGTTCTTTTCCTGCCATAAGTTGAGCCCTTCCAACTTCCATTAGAGCCAAGTGGAGTTGAAGGAGCTCCCTAAAAACCAAAATATTCAAATGATAGATCATTATTCCTTATAAATGTTCTGGGTAAAAGAGAAATCAGCTCTTTCATACAGACTGGTTTAATGAAATAATGTCAAAAGACAGCCCTTCTTGGTACTTGAGATCTCTCCATTTGGCTTTTTACCTATTTTACAACAAGGGAAAAAAAACACCAAAAATCTTTTTCTTTGCCACTTTTACATGAGTATTGCATGTCATCTCCTAGCTTGACAGTCTGATAGCAAGTGAAATCAGCAAGAATGTTAACCATTCACAACTGCTGACGACAACCAGCCTTGCTAATTTGAAGGGAAAAGTCAAAAAGGAGACAAGCGGTTTAAATGTGGTGTTTAAAGGTCCTATCCACACAGGGTAGCACCTTTTAAAAATCATGTTGCTGATATGCAAACAGAGGAAAAGAACTGGCTGTCAGTTTCTTTCAATGCCACATGGCTAGGAGACCAGACTCATGAGACTATTTCCAATTCATGGAAAATATTAATCTTCTTATACATATATTTTTATAACTTCAATAAAATAAATATGTAAATAGGCAAGACATAAAGTCTTTAGCAGGTACATACAGGTCATCTATTTGAGACCCTCTAGATTTTTCTAGGATTGACTGTGGCTTCAGTCACAAGCTGTAATGCTGGCCCAGGATGCTCCATCTTGTAATTAAAGGCTTAATCTCCTCTTAGTCATCTGGGCAGTTGTAATGAAATATGCCAGTTACTCCCTACTCTTGTTTTGGAAAAATGCCCAGCAGATTACAACAGCAACAAAATTAAATTACCCATTCTGTACGTCCACTTCACAGCAAACTCATATTGTCCTTTACCAGTCTTGCATTAAAGAAAGATATATTAAACCAAAACAGCTTTCCCTGTTTTTCAGATTTCATTACCCTTCAGCAAAAAAAGAAAAGTCTTGCTCAGGACTCAGTATGTCACTTTGCTTTTCTGACATGTTGCTTCACACTTTAGTTGGGACACAGCTTTCTGCAGCACTAGGAAGAACACATTTTAGCTGTTACACATTGGTGACGAAGCAATATTAACCGCAGACTCTTATGTCATTTAAAAAAAAATTAAATAACAAGGGTATAAAATATTCTCAGAAGCCAGATATCATTCCCCAAACACACTCTTATACCATCTGGCTTTGACCACACTGCCAGCTCCTTTCCTATCCCTTTCTCCCTCCTGCTTTCCCTTCTTTCCTGCTCCACATACTGCAGGTGCCAGCGACAAGCCTGAATCACATTTGGGTAAAAACGAGGCTGAAACAAAATTAAAATAACAGGTCAAAAACTGCAAAGTGAGTGAGGAAAAGGTAAGCAGCAGCTGTTTGCTGGCTTCTGAAAATGTTCAACACATCGGCTGAACTGAGGGAAGTCACATCTTGCACAAAATCACAAACACTTTTACGGGTCTAGGCTAAGAAGTTTTCAGTCACTTCCCGCTGCAATGGATCTGGCAAGGCCAAGGGTCCCATCGATACCAAATGCTACGACTGCCTCAACAAAGCATCCCCAGTACCTCTCTGGAGCATTGCAGTGAAGATTCACCTCTTTTTACACTGACCAGAAGGCAAGTTTTTTGGTACCACTGACAATCCCTGAATAGATGAGGGACACAAGTCTCAGTGTTCTAGGCATAAAAGAATACATGGGTCAGGCTGAAATTTAGGTTCATATTGAAAATCCCTTCTGCACTAACACAACACATTTGTAACTGCCTTTCTGCCACTAGCACCAAGAACAGAATTAGTGAACTAGTGAGCTGGTTTTATTAAGAAAAGTTGGAAGACAATCACAAATGCAACAAAAATCCAAATACGAGCGGTACTGATTAAGTCTATTTTTGGAGCAAGGGGGTTTGCATTGTCTGTGATCCTGAGAAAGGAGGAGCAGCAGAGAATGTTTCGGTAAGCCCTCCTGGACTCAGTACAATGTCTCTACTTTAAGGGACTTGACTTAATGACCATTTTATTTCTTATAGTCTGCATTAAGGACTAAATTATGCTTTCAATTAGCTTAAGAAAAGTATGAAATAAAACTGTTTCATTTGTTCTGGATTTACAAAAGATCAGAAACCATACTGTTCTGAAAATTGTTCTGATAGCACACGCATTTATGCAATAACAGGCTCGTGCAAAGCCCTTGCTCCAAATCCTGCAACTCTTCAGAAGGACAACGTGGGGAGACACGTGGCATTTGTACTCTAATCTAGAATCTCTGCTGTCTCACAGCCCATCCTCAATGCCACCATGAAGTGCCAGTGTGGAAGGAGGTCGATAAAAACCAGATGCACCCGTATTTCTGTTGTGAACTGTTCACATGGGGAAGTGGGACAGGCTTTTCAGCACCGCTCAGCTCACACAAGCCCTGCTGTTAACGAGGAACCAGACTGCAGCGCTGCAGCACTCAGACACGTACAACACTACACCGAGAACTCCAGCATCAAAAAGTTACTCCAGAGCTTCATCTGTTAACAAATAATCATACATATTTACATTCCAAGTCTGGTCTTTCCCCTTTTTGCAAAGCTATCACAAGCAACTTCGGGCAGCACAGTGTTTGCAGAGTGGAATCCCGCAGCATGATTTTAACCAGCAGAACAAAACCCTAGTGTTTACATTCAGATCTTTGTAGATGCTTTTATGTGACAAAGATGCCCAAACTCGATGACTCATTTCTTATAAAAGCAGACAAACATGAATACCCTCGGGAGGATCGAAGAGATGACAGTCATTAGGCAGGCATACATCAAGATACGGAGACCAAATGAATGCCTTAATGAGAATGGGAATTGCCCTTTCTTTTGTGGGTTTTTATTCCGCTCCTGCTCAGCCTCCACCAAAATGACTTTGATGATGTTATTAAAAATCACAGGTTCTTGCAGAAAATGGGCTCAGAATGTCTCAAGACAGCTATTCCGACTCCTGCAGTAGGGGCCAAATTACCTTGCTGCAAAATGGTTGCTTCTGCAACCAATAAAAGTGACTGTGGGACTGATGCAACAAACAGCAGTTCCGGAGAAGCTTCCAAACAATTCGTGTTTAATTTAGGAATTTGGACAGTGAGTTTGACATTTGATTAAATCTGAATTTCCAAATTAAACAATCTAAAGAGCATTAAATTAACAACAGCATTATATCTTGCCAGTGACATAACAACTCCCAGTGCCTCCCTGGGTGTTGTTAGGCACCAGCAGTTGATCAGAAGTCCTGATAAAGCTCAGAGACAACTCTCCCCGGACTGATTAAATGCAGGTGCTCTTTACATCTTGTTTTCAGAGTCTGCACGAGCCTACCATGCATCACAGCTGAGACCCACTGCACTACTGCTCTGCAGCTCTTTTGAAATAAGCTCACTGATCGCTCCAGAGGCAAAGGTGTTCAGCCTCAGTTTTTGACTCCTGACACCCTGCCCCAGCTGAATTTGGCATTTATCTCATATGCAAGTATTTGAAAATGTATGCAAGTGCTCACAAAGACGGGGTCTAGCAGCAGATGACCAGCGTTTCAAGCGATGTTGAAGCCGGAGCAGGGGGAGCCAACAGACAGGTGTTCCAACTCCTCCGTGCTGCCAAGTCTGCCCCATTAAGGAAAGGAGGCTGAAGGCCATCAGTGAAACAGTCAAAACTTAATCGCCAAATGTGTCTCTGTTCTAAATACCTCTCACCAGCTGGTTACTACTTATCCCCTGATGGTGTCTGGGCACATTCCCTCCAAAAAAGCAATCAAGCTCTTCTGATGTGGTGTGAAAAGCCAAGTCTGTTCCTTCCTCAGTGTATGAACACATGATCCACCTACAAAAAGTTCACAGAGCACCAAAAAGAAATGCTCAACAACTCATTTTTCCCTGCTGGGCTGGGAAAACCCCAACAATCAGGGCTGACATTTTTGCTTTTGTCATCAAGAAATCTTTCTGGCGAAGCAGAGGCAACATTACTGCCCTCCTCATCTGCCCCTGCAACTGCCACGTGACATCGCACCAAATTCCTCACCACTGGAAACTGGGTGCAGCTCCACAGAGTCAATGGAAAACGTAGTCCAAGACAGGTCCTGCTACTGCTTCTGCATGTGTTGTCTGACTCGTAACCAAAGGATGGGTTAGGAATAGATAAACCATGTTTTATCAGCTTCTTCAAAAACAAAAAGGTTTGGGTTTTTTTATGGTTAGGCCTGATCATCTTAAAGGTCTTTTCCCTTCTAAATGATTCTATGATTCTGGATTTTGAGGGAACTTATGGGTTTAACGGTGCTTTTGTACCTCCCCTGCTGGAGTCCTTGCCTCAATGGAAAAATACCTGGACTTGGGCTCAATTTGAAAATAAGGATTTGAGTTTGCTGCACATTTCAGGGAGGGACATTGCTAAAACCATTCAGTCCTGAGTTAGGGAACACTCACTGCTAGCACAGGAATGCAGAAAAGTGATCCAGGAGTGTAAACAGCAAACCTTGGTCACATACACAATTTTTGTTACTAGGAACTTAAACACACCTCTTTTGTTCCTTCTTATCCAAGCATCCAGATTAACCCTGAGTGCTAAAAAGAGATATTCCAACTATGAGGTAGTGCTCTGAGTCAAATAGAAGCAATTCTTACATTTTTAGCAGCGTTGCTAAGATATCTGTAAATTATTTAGAGGGGGAAAAAAAGAAAAGCTAATTTATTTTTAGGATCTCTATTTACTTTTTGCACCCTCCCCACTTGGTGCAGTGGTTTTTCTCATCTACCAGGAGAATGTTACTTAGCTTCCAGCCTATGGGAGATATGCTTGGATTTTGTTTAGAAATCACAAAGCAGGAGGATTGTCCTTTTATCAGAGTAGTGTATTGGGACTCAAGAAACCTCGGCTCATTCCCTACTCTAACAGAAATTCTCTTTTTGACATTTGGCAAAATGCTTTATTTCTCCACACTTCTGAGAACAGCCTTACTGTTCTGTTATCTTGTGTGAATAGTGAAACCCCATCTGAAAAACAGAGATACCATTTCCTCTTTGTTACCCACCATCTTGCCTGTTTATACTGCAGTCTCTGCAGGATTGGGACTTTGCCCCACTATGGGTTTATACAGTGCCTGTGATACAATGGAGCTCTGGTTCAGCTCAAAGCCTCTAGACACTACTGGACTACTAATATTAGTTCAACTCCTAGCACTAAGAAGCCAAAATTACTGGGGGAAAGTAATCTGTCAAAGCTCCAAAATCAAGTCCTGGAGTTCTCGTCCTGACAAAATTCTTCCTGCTACCAAGGTGTCGGGCTGCAGCCATAAATAATTACCAACCAAGCCGGTAATTTCTTGTCAGTAATAAATGTAGAGGTGGAACCCAGTTTGGAAACAAATCTGTGACAATAAAGGGCTCTAAAGCCCTACCTGACCGACAAATTCAGGTTTTCCATTATTCAAACCAGAGGATTCCATTTGAAGCCAACTGCAAAGGAGGGAGCTTAATTTATCCCACATTAAGATTCAAATTGTTCAGAGACAGACTATCACTGATTTAACTCCACTCTACAAGATATCATGGCCTATGATTTAATTGGCCAATTACTTATGTCTGATGAGAAACTGGTGAGAATGCTGTGCCTCATACATGAAGCAGTAGGTGTAGTAAAATGTGGATGAAATGTGCAAGTCTAAATCAGAGCATTTTATCAATCATTTGCAAAGCTGACAGGCTTAATGGGTTTGGAACGATGAATATATTGGCATTTTGTTATTTGTCACAAACTAATAGAAAGCCCTATTAAAGTTATGCAAATTCTTCGTCCAGCATAAACAAATGATGATCCATATTCATATTTGCCTCAGGAGGAATAAAACACATACATTAACTCATTAGTTGGTTTTTCTGGCTGATACTTCATACAAAGTGTGGGGAAATTTACATTTTCAAATGCCCAACTACTTCCCAGTTTTTTACCCAACGTGCTCAGGAGAACCAAATCTCCCTTAGACTTTGAAGTCAAGAATCGGACAAGATACTGCCATTTGGAGCACACAACGAGCTCTTGGGCCATCATCATTCTCTGGGTTCCTGGCAATCAGGGAAGAATTTATTGATGTCTGAATGAAAACCCCCAGGGACGACTGAGAGAAAATGGAGATTTTGCAAGGAAGAAAATCACGTTTCAGTTTTCAGGTTATTTTCTCTCAGTCCTGCCCCTGCAAGATGCAGTTCTGACAGAGGTTGTTGCACAGGTGCTTTTATTGTGCTGAAAGGCCTCGTACAGGATCACCGTGCAGGATTAGGTTGGGTGAAGCCCATGTTTGCCTGTGTAAAAGTGAGAAAAGCGGGTGACAAGACCACCAACAGAAAGAACACTGGAGCATACGAGTCCACACGTGAATAGTCACGCGCTCTAACATACCCTTTTGAGCAGTATGTTCACCCAGTACGTGCTGATACTCTTTGTGGTAAAATGTATTATCTGCTCAGCCCACTCCGAAACCTTTTGTTCTCATTTCTGTGTCCATCCACTTTATCTCCCTAAGGGATGAGGACATTTCCATCTCTTATACTGCACTTTACAATGGCTGAGCAATCTGGATCCATTAGCTAACTGCTCATACAGCCTCGGGAGAAGGACCACAAGGGACTACCACATGCAGAACAAGACAAGGCCTCTGCTCCTTGGGCTGTAGGAGGTGAGCAGGGCACAGTGGATTTCCAATGTCCAGGCAATGCCAAACTAGCATAACCTCTGGTCCTTGTTTTTTCTATTGCCTTCTGATGGTGATGGGTTATCTCATTTATGGTGCCTGAATAGGAAAGCATTATCCTTTCTAAATCCAAAGCTTTGCTGCTTTATCACTAAAGCAGAATATACCTCACTTAGGAATTGAGTGCTCCCAGTAATTCACATCAGCTTCTGGGAAAGCAAAGAGGAAGAACTGGGCCTGTGATTTACCTTATTTTTCAGCAGGCATAGCTGCATCCATTTCCATAGCGGGCAATATAAAATAATAATAATTCTTAATATTCTGGGGATTCACAACTTAAACTCAGACATCTTCGATGCTTAACTCCATCCTGCAGTGCATGGTATTTAGGATTTTGCTTGAAAGAGGTGATACCATTGGAAATGATGACGCAGAGGAGACAGTCCAAGGAAAACTGCTAAGGAAGGAAAGCCTTACAGGGGCCCTCTAGTAAGATATGCAGAATATGGCAAGAGAAATGACGCTTTTAACCAGGCACCTTTGGCTTGTTTCAGTGCCTGGAGAAGGAATGCCTGAAACCTCCACAGGGGCTAGGTTGGTAGTGATCCTTGTCCGCCTAGAGCCAGTCAGCCTCCTCACCATCCTTTGTTGACTGTGCAAGGGAAGTCCCTGGAGGTTAACAAAGAGTGTTCAAGGCCTGTCAGCTGAGCTAAACTGCTTGAGCCCCACTGCACTGGCATCCAGAAAAGACCACTGAGCCACATGGCTTCAAACAACCTTGGGCTGAGGTCAGTTTTCATCTTTAAATGAGGGAGTCTTATTTAAAAGTCCACTGCACTCAGCAGAAAATCTCCATGGGCCTTGGAGCAGGCTCTTAATACATCTTGAAAAGCAAAAAAAAAAAATTTAAATTTCAAGTGTTGTGCTTATGGGATTTCCACATTATCAAACTATTAAGGTGAAGTGGTGTCTAGGGAGAGGGCAGCATTTCAGAATTGCATACTGCCAGTGCTTTTAAAAATTCCTGCTACTACTGCGCAGGGTATGACTCTTATTACACTTCATAGTATTCCTGCATATAAATGAAAGCAGAGAAAAACCATTGAGAGGAATCAATGAGCTGAATGGAAGGGTTTTTTTCTTATAATCATGTTCCAATTTTGTGTTTTCTGAAAGTTATTCTTATCCCTTTCTTTCTATTATCCTCAAGTGCCTGAAATTCTCTTTGATGGAAGACAGCTGCATCCTACTGCAGTTGACAAGCCTTGGAAAAATGCATCTGACAACAACACTCTGGAAAGATGCATCTGTAATGGCTCCTTTCAGTGCAAAAAGAATCGGTGCAGCAAGGTAAGAGCTCTTGCTCAGCTGCTGCTTTCTGACACTTTGATCTCTGCTTGCAAGGTGATCTAGCCCGAAGGCATGCCAGGGAGGCCTCCAATCTTGTCAGATCCCATAAAAAAGGCAGGACTACAACTGGTCAGTATTTGGGCGGAAAGCTAAATTTTGTGGGAGATAATGTTGAGGATTCAATAGATGGCAGTCTTACCTCAGAGTCAAGACTGAGGAGACGGACGAATGCGATATCAAGGGCTGGGGGTGCCATCTTTTAGAGGTGTAAAAATTAGGTACCAGGATGAAAAAACTCCCAGATACATTTGGGAGATCATGACCAACTGTTAATGTTTCACTGAGAAATGCCATTTGCCAGCCTGTAGACATTATCTCACAATCTCAAAGCCATGCTCTTGTGAAACCATGACATGCTTTTAAAAGTCTCCCATCTCCTGCTCCAGAGATTGCTCAGCTGAATGAAAAATGTATATGAGACCAGAATTTCTCTGTACAAGCCACTGAAGACAGGATCAGATGGGCAGAAGATATCACAAGAGTAACGCTGAAATATGGATTTTTTAAGTTGCAGTGTTGAATCTTTCTCGTACTACACAGCTAAGAGATTACTAAGCTGTGACTGTTTCCAGAAGGGAGAAGGTAGAAGAATTTCACTTACAACCCTGTACAATTTATCCTGTTCTTGGGTCTGCGAAAAAGCAGTCCTGAGCAGGTAGGAGATAAAAAGTTTTACCTTCTGCTACCTCATGCATGCCTTGGCTAGCTAGCAGAGATCAACCAGTGTCAGGCATGAGTTGTCTGGACCAACAGCAACATTACATGCTCAATTTTTAATGCAAGAAGCAAACTTTCATCAAGAATCAATGCCTCTCGAACTGTCCTATCTTCACTGGCCAGACAAAAGGCATTAATATATCAAGGGTACAAGGCACCTGTTCATGTGAGCCATATACCCTTTTCAATCATCTGGTCCTAAACACGCACTGACTTTGAGCTGCTGTCCAGCAGAATCTACACAAACAACTGGATGCTTTCCTCATATCGAACTCCAAGCAATTTTAATACTTCTGGATCAATGGGTCTTCTGATGTGTTTATCAAGGTCTGTGATGTCTGTCTCCCACTTTTTCTTGTCAGAGTGCTGGAGGGACTTAATTCCTGCAGCTCAAGCTTAGAAAGATTGGAAAAACTACAAGCTAGGAGGATCTTATGCCAGTATTCAGCCATGAAACAAGCACCCCTTCTTTTCTGGACCTATCATACAATGTCAACTTCGTCTCAAACCATTTTTTTCCCTGACACAGGAAAAATAAAGTGTTGATGTACGTGAGCTGATAACGAGATGCATCTAGAGCAGCTGTACTGACTTAAGAAAAGCATGCACGGGTATGTATCTTTACTTATGTATGCAGGTATATTTATATACTCACATATATGCACAGTGTTTTTCTTTTTCAAAATTTGTACACTTGGTTGTTTAGATTTGTTCTCATATTTTTCTGAACACAGAGAGGTAATATACCACTGTGCTCTTTATGTACAAACTCTTTAGCCTTGTTTGCAGAAAAAAACAAGGTATTTTTTAAACAGTAAGAGAGAAAAGAAAACAAGGTATTGAACAATGATCAATGGAGACAATCTGAAAAGGTGTAAACAAACATACTTAAAAGGAGTCCTATCACAGGGACAGAAGATTACTATTTTAACCCTTTGAAGAATTTCATCCCATTCCATCACAGGTAGGATTTAGAGTACCAAGGAATCAACTAGTCTTTGGTACATGCTGCAGAGGGATCTGTACGCAATGAAGAAAAGGCCTCAAGAAGTTGTTGAGTGAAGCTGACTCTTGCCCTATTGCCAGCAATTTAGGATATTCTCAGTGTATCGCTGACAAAGTACTCAGAAAACCTGAGTAAACAAAAATATTAGCAAATGGTGCTGGTTAAATGATTGGTGTATGACTGGCACGTGGAAACAGTCAAGAAATACAGAAAACAGCATTCTTGTTCACTTGTGTGGCTACCTGCAGATTTTATGTGCATATTATTACGTCAGGACCCAGCAGCATAGTCTTTCAAAAACACACTCCAGTGTCATTAGAAACTTGTGAGTCCCAGATTCCTCTCAGGAAATGATGCTGCGCTGCTTTTGATAAGCTACTTTATTGCTTTTCTGCAGTTTGACTAGCTGTAAATGGAGAGAATATTACTTACCTACCTTAGGGGAAGGTTAGGATTCTTAACTACATAATAGACTTGAAGTGCTGTCATCAAAAAAACCCTTTAACTGAAAAAAAAAAAACCTATGATGAACATTTCAAGGAGTTCCAGCCATTTTTATTGATTCATTTCTTACAGAGACAGAAAATGTTTAACCTATTAGAGGGAGGAAAGAGAGATGGAAAGAAACACAAACTTCTCAGTCATTACTTTTCAATGCAAGAAGTGGATGCAAGTACTACAGAGCTGGCATGGATTTCAAGGGAAGGCCATTGCTAATGGTACCGGTACCGCTTTAAGACCTGGCACATCTATGGCTGCACGTACAATCAAGTCTGATGCCTATTCACAGTGAGAACAAAAAGTCCTCTACCTAGGTTTTCTCATGAAACAGAAAGCTTGTGTTCTGTGACATTTTACGCTTCTCAGTTTTAAATGAACTGCTGTTCCCTCTCTCCTGCTTTTGGCTAGCAATCAGCAGTCATCAATATTCTCCTCCTGTTTTCACTGTAAGTCAACCTTGGTGACCTAGCTGCCTCATAACAAAATCTTGACTGAACAAAGAAACCATTTCTCGTCTGTTTCACATAATGCAGCACAAATGAAAGCCCTGGAAATGTTTTATTCCTCCACATTGCTTGTCACATGTAGCTTTTCAGCAGCACTTCATTTGTCCTCTATCCATCTCCACACAGTAATTTTATTATCATCCAGCCCCGGAAGGGCAGGAACTGGCTGTTATTAAAATGTGAGAACACATTTTGAACTGCTTAATGCCCATGGCAACCTGCAAACTCAACTGCAGCAAGAAGTCCATGTCTGGATAAGCAGACCTAGGCAGCAGGGCTCAACAGGGAAGTGGCACCCAAAGCAGGACCTGCCCTCAGGCACTCATCTCTAAGGCAGGTGAATTCCTGGCAACTAGATATGAAATCTTGCTGGATTGTTGGAACAAATATTGCAGATTTTCAG
Source organism: Mohoua ochrocephala (assembly GCA_013398855.1). Taxonomy (NCBI): domain Eukaryota; kingdom Metazoa; phylum Chordata; class Aves; order Passeriformes; family Acanthizidae; genus Mohoua; species Mohoua ochrocephala. The sequence continues at coordinate 7,689 of VZTA01006188.1, read as the reverse complement.
GTGTATTCCATCATCCAGGAGCTGCAACTTAAACCAATTGCTTGTTCTTGAAATCCAAGGACATAGGCAAATTTGCTTGCAAAATGCACACAAAATTTCCAGTGGAAAATAGTTTGAAAGAATCTTGAAGAGTTTCTACACACAGAAAAACCAAGGATATCTCAAAGGATCTCTATCACTGTTATTCCCATGTAGTCAGTCTTATTTCCAGCAGAAGTCAGGAATTACTTCTGAAAGCAATAGTGTTTAGTACATTTCATTGCCCCAACGCAGAATTCATTGGGTTCATTACCACTTTCAAAAATATTTTGAAACCAACTACTGTAGTTATCTACTTGTGTCCAGCTTGACCTACTCTGTTCTTGCCCTTTTTTACTGAAATCAATAACTACATTATTATCAAACTGTTCCCATAGTCCAAATATGAAAAAATGGCATATTAACCATGAGAGATGCTCACCTCAGTGTAACATTATACAAAATCACCTCTGCAGTTTACATATTTTTAGAAAGCCTATCTTACAAGCCAGTGAAAAAGGTTTACAAGCAGATTAAAGGATAAAACTGCCAAATACACTAAAATACATGGTCGATATGCTGCTAACCACAAATCCATAACTGTTTTGCTGATAAAGCATTGCCTAAGCTGCAGTTTGTTCAGATTGCTGCTTCAGATTCCTCATGACACGATCAGCAAAATGAGGAGTAGCAATTCTGCTGTTTCCAAAAGAGATGTGTTGGCTTGCAGTCATGTCTGTATAACTGATTTTCAAATTCCTCTGTTGAGCTTTGAAGTGATTAAAGGAAACCAGCATGGAATTTCCCCTTTATGCTTTCTTCAGCAAACCTACTTATGGAAAGCGTTTTGATTTACAATGTAGGTCGTACAGTTTGAGAGATTAATTCCTCCTTCTTCCACCTAGAACTGTGCGCTCATGAAACATCAGCTGATTACTAGCTGAACCTCCTGCCCAAGAGCAAAATGACCATGCTGGAGTGCTACTTTGCCCAAAGAGGTTGCAAAACCTCCTTTGGAGGTTTGCAAGACTCAGCAAGGCAAAGCCACACTTCACCTGATCTACTGCTGGCAGTAGCCCCCTTTGAGCTGGAGGCTGGACCAAGTGACCTCCAGAGATCCCTGCTTATCACCAATTTATATGATTCTGTGACTTTGGTCAGTGATTAAGATGTAGAAGGCACTGCTCCTGGAATACCTACTTCTAGAGCATTCTTCTCCCAGTGGAGAGTCTTCAGTGACAATTAGAAATGGAAGACTTCATTTTACGAGGATATGTTTGGAATCCTCTGCCGTCTCATATCCTCAGGAGATCTTGTGACATTAGAAGAATGTATGCAAAAGGAAGAAATGTTGCAGACAACGCTTTCTCTATCCTGACCAAGGCTAAGAATATGATCTTCAGTGAGCAAAGTAAGACATAACCATATGGACGACTAAGAAAGAGATCTGTAGTAATTACAAAGTCCCCTCCCTCACCACAAGCCCTTCCTCTAGCAGAAGGTTGCTGAAGGAAGACAAAGAAGAACTTGCAAAGCTCCTTGCAGTACTCTGCGTTCTTCATAGATGCAAGGTACTGAGTTTTTAGGACTAGCATCCCTCAACATTGTAGCAACCTATTTCTTTAAAAGGAAATTAAGACAGTGCTCACAAATGCTCTTAATTCACACTCAAACATAAATATAAAACAATTTAATTTTAAAAATCACCCCAGAACATCAATATGCACGTGCTAAAAAATGACAAGAGGTACCTCAAATACATTGAAGCCAAGATAAAACAATAGACTGTTCGACATACTGGTATCTCCTAAAAATTCTAGTCTTATTAATTTCTAGTCTAGCCTTACAGTTTAGAACTAAATGTTCACTTATGGAAACAATCCACAAATATCTATGCATGTGATCACCTCAATCTCGAGACAAAAGTAAACATGTAAAATCTAAAGATGAATTCATGCATGAAACTCACCTCAATTGCATAAAGTCTGCTCAAGAAAGCACCCATATTGTAACAATTAGTCCCATCCATTAAAACTTGGTCTATGTTAACCATGCCACCCATCGTGTAAGCAAAACTAACTAAAAATTACAAAAAAAAAAAAAAAGCTTCACTTGTAAATAGTCAGAATTGAGTATGCAAATATTATTGTTCAAGGTATGCGCATCACCTGAAGCATAAATCACACTAACAGCCGAGAGACGCTTTCATTTCTCTCTGGAGTACAATCTACTTAAAAAGTCATTGCTAGAAGGTAATGGTTGTGCCAAGGAAGCATTTGATATCTAAATAATTGATTCAAAAGTCTTGTTAGTTGATGGCTGACCATAAAAACATTCTGTCTGTTGGCTAAAATAGCTCAAAACAGACCAGACACTTGTGAGAGTTCTCATGAACAATCTGGGCTTTTTGTCCCACCAGATGGGGCAAGTGTTCCTTAACACTTAAATGTACTTCACCTGAAGAAATCAAAAGAACAGCAATTTCTTTTCCAGTATATACAGGACACCAAATGTTCAAGCAACCCACGGTGAGAGCTTTTATGCCCAGTTAGATCAGCTTCCTGTAATAACCACACATAAGTAATTGTGTAGCCTAGTGATTTTCAATCTTCCTCCATTTGCAGACCTCCCCTAGGTGTTCTCCAGTGGAGGTGAGCCTGTGTTTCAATCAATTTTAAACCTCCTGAAGTAAACTTACTTTACTTTGCTCTGTGCTGTAGAACATTTAGGAAGTAGCTCAGTGATACCCGGGCACCTGCAGACTGTGAGCTCCAGGACCACAGTGCTGCCTCCAGGAGCCTACTCATACCGGCATGGACATGCCCTTGAGCAGGGAATCTTCAATTGGTACTTGAACTCTGTGCTCCCTGTGGAAACAATTATACAAGCCTTCCTTAGCACACCTCACAGCTATTGAGGGTAGTACTAGGTCTCATATCTCTTCATTTTTGGGGGTTTTTTTCAAATAAAAGAAAACCAACTTTGATCAAATTTATCTGCCTTACTGTATATAACATGTCTCAGCTTTTTAATATGAATGAGAACCAAAAAGAACATAACGGTCACTACAAATTTCACATAAAACATTCACTCGTGTACTTGAAAAAAATATTCTCTATTATATGCAGAAATACCTAAAACTTTTTCTCTCAGCTATATCTACTTAGGTTTTTTTTTTTACTTCAAAATATGACCCTCTCATTAATATCCTGGTCAGGTGTCTCACCTGGTCAAGGATCTGAAATCAAAGACAAATTATTAGCTGTTTCCAAACTGAGGACTCTTCTTTCAATAGTCTCTCCCCAAGAACTGGGAGCACGGAAATATGTTGAAGGTAAGAAGAATTGCACGCCTTTCACTGCTCCTGGCCGGTGGTATTGAAACAGACACCTTCTTTGCATTTCAAACTTGCGTTCAGAGCATGAATGCTACAGAGCAGACAGGGCCCTTTGCTAAGTCAGCTCAAAAAAGGAAGTTTGCTTCAGAAGACATTTCAAGTTCCTGCCAAGAAACACTCTAATGGTTACAATTTTTCTTTTTTTTCTTTTTTTTTAAAAAAAAGCACAGCCTAGAAGAAAATCAGGACAAAATTTAATAGGCCTGCACTCAAGGTACATTCTTTCTTCAGTGACATTCACACAAAATCAATTCAAGTTTATGTGTTTTAATGAAAATGAAAATACAATACCAGTCCATTAGGCTATCAACTGAAAGATCAAGTTTTCACAAGAATGTCTAATAACTACCTGCAAAAGTGTTCACGCACTGCTCACAAGAACAAAAATGTCTTGTACGTACACAAGCAAACACCTGGCTGTGCATCCTCAGGGCTGCTGTCTGCTTGTAGGCACCATAATCCAACGTACTTGTTCAAATGTGAGTTTGTCTTCTTGCAGCCATGAGCATAATTTTGCTAGAAAACCTTTAGTGTTTGGCAGCCAAATACTAGTGGTGGTCCCAGGGACTGCAGGATAAGTATATTTTGTCCCACCTTCTGTCAGAGGGCAGTAATGACAAATGCCTGTTTAAAGTTTTGCCTCATTTTAGAAGTTGCATTGGATACAATCAGATATAATTAATTCTACTCATGTATCATGTTGCTATACAGTCCTATAAGAACCCCTGCCTTTCATGGCTTGCTGTTTTCACAAATTATTACATAAACTTACTTATTTGTAAGGCGTTTCTCTAAAAATTATGGCGTTTGGCCTAAAGTCAAAATTGCCCCCGACTCTGTACAAATTTGATTTTTATCTCATTATTTATTTATGCAGATTTTCTAAGCTCATGTAGTCTTTATTGTTTATTACGACTTATTCCATGTCTCACTGAGACAGAGACAGCAGAGATGAGAGCTCTGCTTAATTTGGTGCCAGCTCAGCCCTTCAAACTCACAAAACGAAAAATAAGGCAGAGAGCTGGAAGGAAACCCTTTAAAAACTTTATTATACAGGACAGAAACAGGCTCATATTCATCAAAGACACCTTAACATTGCACAGAAATTATAGGGCTAATTTTGGTGGCAGACTTAGATGCTACTGTGTTGTCACTTAACCTTAAAGTTAAGTGTTTTGAGTACTGAAAAGTCTAGTAGCATGCCATAAAAAAGAAAAAAAAAAACCTTCAAATTTTCATTTTAGTTTGTTCACAAATTATTAAAAATATACAGAACCAGAAAAACCACTGAATACAAGGGCAAAGTTCTGATGTACAATAACTACTCCTAAAGATTTTCTTAAGAGAACATGCTTTTCAACTACAGCCAGTGTTTTACACAATTTATTCTAATATATTGATTTTTCAGGCCACAGCTGTTGTTCTTTGGACTTCATTCACAGCTGTCTCTTCTTTTTCTTGTAATCAATGCAACTAAAGCTAGTGCAGTATTTACTTTTGCCAACTTAGTTCACACAGGTCTGTTTGCCTTTTTTTTTTTTACTTTTTGGCAAAATCATTTTATTTCTACCTTGACTTCGAAGTAGAATCCAAACTTTTTGCCTGTATCTCTCGTAACTACTTATTGTATATAAAATAAAAAGTAATCAGGTATGAATGACAAAAGTAAGGCTAATCAAAAGTCTGCTTTCCTCAAGCATAAAATGAGCCTGTTCCAAAGACTAGGTATTTACTACCCTTGCAGAGCATTTTTTTATATTTTCACAATAGGCAGAAAACATGTCAACTCCCTCTGCATTCTACTGCCAGCACGCCACAGCTTAAAAAAGGTATATGCATCTCTGCAAACAAAAATATGACTGGAGTCAGTGCATAAGAGTTACATATTGTGTTCCTCTGCTCAGTACTAGGACAACTCTCTAAAAGGGGCGTTCACTGTCTCTGCAGGCCACTCTTCCCTTCTTCTTCCTTCTTCGAGCTCCCCAAACATGGAATTAAATTCAAAGGGTTGGAGCAGGCCCTACACAACTAGGACATAGTGGTGCACGTGCATGTGAAACAAATCTGTCATAAATGTCACTGCAGGACTCCTGGACTAGACTATATGATTGTAATGAGTTCAGTATCAATCAAATATGCTCCTCTTGTCAGAAATAAAGCCTAGTTTCTGACTTTTAAAAATAGCTATTAACGTCAATCGTGATTCGAAGTCAATCGCACCAGGACAGCCATGGTTGGACCTTGAAAATTATAAGTATGACATGACAGATGGTAATTGGGAGCTTTTGTAACTCCTGCAGCAGCAACACCAGTTACTCTGCTGCCAGGATATACACAGAGAAACACAAGCAAGGGTTTAGGTCAACATTTCATACCGAGATGAGACACACATAGCAATGAAGGGCTTTTTGTTGTACAGGAACACATGTGCCTCTAATCCTCAAATCTCCACGAAAGCGAGACCTGCATTTCAGATACCTGGGTTAGTAAAGCTGTCAAGTATAAGTTATTTTAAAAAATACCATTTTCCCTATATGATAAGAGATGCATGTAACAAATCCCCAAAACAGCCCTGTCAGGGAATACACCCCGCTAAAAGCCTGTCTCCATGGGAAACCAGCACTAGCTGCGTCCATGTAAAAATCACTGCACACAAATAACATGGATCAAGAAGTCAAGCAAACAACTCTTTCATTACATCCAGCCTTGTACTTTGTATACCAAGTATTTATCTTTACTGAAGTGCCTCTGTGAAGGACCAAGACTAAAAAGCTTTCCTTCTTCAGACATAAAACAACAACACAATTGAAAAGGGGTTTCACAAGGATAGCCAAACAGTACCCTGAACAATGTTCTCTTTAAGACATAAACATGACTAGCAAGCAAGTTAAAGAAAAGAAACACATGCCTAAAATCACTCTAGCTGCATTATGAAAACACTGAACAGATTTTTGGCACAGGACAATAATCTAAATTTATGTTTCATCACAGGCTGCTGTACATCTACAAAGGAAATGGCAGGCAGGGGCAGCGACTCCTTTCTAGGGGACACACAAAAAACGGAGGATCTTGTCACTGAACTGGTGTCTACTACAGAAACTACCCAAAGTGACCAAGATNCAGCAAGCTTTTCTCTGTTGCAAATCAACACACTGCTCCGGAGAGCAAGCTGGCTGCCAGGCAGTACTGCAAAGGACAACGGCAAACATCACTGCACTACACCGTACAACAACAATACACCTTGTAATATACAACTGGCTTTTCTTCCAGCTCCCCTTTCTCAGATGCTGCCGTCGTAGGTGAATGACAAGGTAAATCTCCATCGGGCTGCTGCCTTCTCTCTGCCTCCTCTCATGTGACAGTCGTTGCTGCCACGAATGTCCCACTAAAATTGATGCTGGGTTCCTACCCCAGCTGATACCCTACTCACAGCCTTGCAAATCCAGGAAAGCTCCAAAGAGGAAAAGTTACCATTTGTCAAAGTTTTTCACTCAGCTGCTTGCCTCAATGCTGTTCCCTTTTTACACTTCCTGGTGAGATAACAGTTTTCGCTGTCTGTACTTCTGGGTTATATACTTTTCATTTTGCCCATTGTACAGTGGCTTGTAAAGCTCACAGATATCTAAAAAACCAATCTACAAAGCAGTCTTTGCAGAACTCTGCACACGAAAAATCAGCCTGTTCAGGTCTTGAGGCTTAGCCCTCTCTTAAATTAACAAAGATCTACAATTCATGCAGAACTAACAACACAGCTTAGAATTACCCAACAGCACACCAAAATTTTTTCCTCTTCTTCAGGCCCATGCAGCTGAGAGGCATGTCTACCACTCACCCCTGAGTGAGGCATTTCTAGGACTGCCAACGCTTTTTTTTGCAGTCTCTGAAACTCTGTCCTAGTTCTCAGTGAGACTTTCTGCCTTGATCTTACAGATCTTGTGCAGAGCACAGCACAAGGTTATAATT
>VZTA01006175.1:0-54417 GCA_013398855.1 Mohoua ochrocephala | reverse complement strand
CTCTTCCTGTCCCTGTGCAGGGACAGAGCATTGCTTTGCTCTTTAGGCTGCTGTGCTGGGGCAGCTGCAGGCCCTTGACCAGGCTGAGCAATCTGCCCACCGTCCCACTGTCTTGTCACAAGGGCACTGTCAAGAAAGAGGCCTTGGGGAATCTCCGAGTCCACAAGTCCAGGTGCTAGATGAGTGTTTCTGTGGGTTTCCTGGCTTATTTTGACTTTTGTAAGCAGGAGAATTGGACTTGGGCACTTGAAGTCTTAAAAGCTTTTGTCTGACTCAGCTGCTTACTCTGCTGGACGTGCAAGGTTACGCAAGGTGGAATTTTTTGCAAGTGTTTTTAATCACTATCATTGGATTTCTACCCTCTGCTCAAAGGTGGAATAATTCCAGGCTATTGCTAAGCCAGGAAACAGTGGTGTTAAGACAATCCTTTTTTTGCATAGCAACTCAGTGTCCCAGCAACTGAGAATCTACACCAAGAAAAAGCATAAAGACAAAGTGCTTTCTTGCCTTTTTAGGACACTCTGGTCCAGACTCCATCGTTCACTTGATCTATACACTTATTTTTATTGCCATCGTTTTCTTTCTTTTAGAGTACTATTAATTTTCCATGGACAGCAGTGTTCATTTTACACCTATGTGTATATTATGCCTGCTTTAAAAAATGGCAAAAATAAAAAATTTAAATGTTTTATGAATGCCTGAAGGCTCCCTATTAATATCCACAGTGTGGTATAGAGCAGTGCTGCCAAATAAACTTACACCATTAGCATCTATTGAGTTGTCTTGGCAACAGAAGAAGGAATCTCACCTCGCAGCACGGCTGTGCTGAATGCCCTGTTTGTGACTGATTACAGTTAGTTATCTGCTACCATGTATGAAATGTGTGGTGATTTCAGGATGGGATTTTCATTCTGGCTATGTAGGATTTGTAGTCTTCAATCTTTTGGAAACATTACGCATAAACTGATTTACTTTGCTGGACTCTGGCCATGCTCAGCTCTGTTTTTTCAAGTTTTACCATTGATGGCCTCTCAAGAGTTTTACTAGAGTAAAGCCTCTCAGAGGCCTCTCAGAGCTATTTTCATATTTTCTCCTTTCTCCATTTCATGTAATTTTCCTTTGTATAGAATGCAAATGCACACTGCAAACAAGATGTTCAGTGCAGCTAAGCATGAAGGAATCAAATACGTATTTTCTTCCTTGCTTGTCCTTCCCTGTTATAATTACTAAAGCTGCTCTGAGTCTTAGCTTTTTACAGAGTATTTTAAAAATTATTGGGTGAGATAGAGTGTGAAAACTTACAGGAGAGAGAGTGAGATCAATCTCTCTCTGAGTAGTTTCTTGCAGCAGTGGCGGCTCTTTAAACTGTAGTGTTCCACTGTCTAAGAGTACTTCTCATCCTGCTGTATTGCCCTTTCTTGCAGTTCTTTCTTCATAATTAATCATAGAATCATAGAATATCCTGTGTTGGAAGGGACGCACAGGACAGCCCCAAGAAACCCACCATGTGCCTTAGAGCATCATCCAAACACTCCTTGAACTCTGGCACATTTGGTGCTGTGACCACTTCCTGTCCTTTTTCTCTTCTTTTCCATGGTCCCAGGTGTCCAGTGCTCTATTGAATAAAGAATCTGACAAATAAACATAAGCAAGTTATGGAGGTCTTGGAACAACAGGCCTCACTTCCTTCATTCCCTTTGAAAAAATAAATCTTACTCTCCCCTGCGTTTTATCCACTTTTGACAGAGGGAAGGCTTACGGGTAGAAACACTGATAGCATTTGGATAGCAATAGCAAGGACAAAATACATCCTTCAGAAACATGGGCAATTATCATAACATCAGTCCCTCTCCTGGCATAGTCTGAAAGACTGTAGCCCAGAAGTCAAAATTTCACTCACTCTGAATGTTAACATGAAGGAACAACATCCTAGGAGCTCCCCAGTACTGAAGGGTCACTACTCTGAGGTAAAGATCACAGAAATTGTCAACTATGACTTATGGTTTTCTTAAAAAGAGAGGATGTGTAGTGAGAATTTTTATAGGTTTTCCAGACTTTGTCCCTACAGAGTTTCCAGGGTAAAGATGCACATCAGCAATACAAGTCAGTTCTCAGTAGTGGTATTCCCTGGCTGTGACGAGATTTCAGAATTCTTGGAAATAACGCTTCCAAACAACTGACTCACCATAAACCCTATTGGAGGTCTGTCTGTACTTCTGACTGATTCTGCAACCTTAAGAAACCTTATTCATTTTAAGTCCTAAAGAAGGTTAACTTTCCTTTCTGAGCAACACCCTGAAGGCATTATGTCTTGCAGGCCATGCTAAATAAATGAGCTGCCTGAAAAAAATAGTGTCTCTTGTGCATATTCCTACTTTCTACAGAAATGACACCCTGTGAAAAGAAAAGGTATTTGAAGAACTGATTCATCAATGTCTTTAATGTCCATGACAACTTCAAATAAAAAAGCTCGAAAGGAGAATTTGATATTTGGTGCTTTCCGACTTCTTTTTTCACTCACTTAAAGAGGTTTCAGTGCAAACGCTCTTAAATCAAAGCTCAGGACAGCCTCTTAAATTGTGTTAGCATTAGAGCACTGCCGTTCAGATAGTCTTACAGTCAAAGAGATGAAAATACAGTTTCTCACCCATTGTAAAACATATGAAATAAAGGAACTGATGATTTAGCTTGCCCTCAGCAACTTGCTACCTTAGGACACATAGCATGTTTAGAATAATAGATCTTTTCTTATCTTTAAGGAGGACTAAGAGATTTTTTTTTGTTATAATAAAAAGCACCAGTCAGTATGGTCTATCCAATCCAGATCTTTCCTCCAGTCCCTTTCTGTCCATTTCCCTGAGTCTGAGGTCAGAAGTCACTTTTTAATTTGTGGTTGGGGTTTTTTTCCTCCCTATTTATCTGGAACTCCCTTTTTCTTTATTCACCCCAAGACAATAAATCACCTTTTCTTTTAATCTCTCTCCACAAAAATTTCACTTTTCTCCTTAACTTATAATTGGCTCTCTTGCTGTATGGCTCTCTGCGATACTTACCTATGAGCAAGTTATAAAATGAAGAGCATGGAAAAGACATCCTTACTTCTTAAAAATTTTTCTAAGTCTGGAGCTGTCTTGGCAGTATGTCAGAAAAATGACTCTTGTGTTTATGTTTCCAAAACAGTGTCAGGAAAAAGAAATCAGTCATCTCATGTCTGAATTGTTTAAAAAGGATGCTGTGTTCCTGGCTGCTATACCAGCCACCCATGTCATGAAGATGGTCATTAGAACAGTTCCTATGGAAAAAGAGTCTCTCATGCTCATTGTTTGAGTTTCACACAACAAACCAATAAATCACTGTTCTGGCAACGGTGTTCACAGGAAGCAAGGAAGCACAGCCAGTCCCATTTGCTGCAGATGTGTTCTTTTCTCAGAGCTATGTCACCTCTTCCTTGGACACCATGGAGTGCTCATTTGTAGTGTTTCAGGTATGGCTGGTTGGTTTCCTCACCAAAATAAGTAATCAGCATCATACTTTGTTCTTTTCATGTACCCTGAGCCGTAGCATGATTTCAGAAGACTGTACAAGGGGGTTTGGCAGTGGCAGATGTTTGATTTATGTCTCACTTTGGTGGCAAAAGCCATCGGTCACTCATTTTCATCCACATGTTGTACTTTTAAGAGTGGTGTTGTGAAGTAGATCAAGAGGTACTTGTGGTTGAGAAATCATTTTGAAAGGGAAAGGTTTCTCTGTAGCTGGATGAGTTCCCATGGCTATGTAAATGTTTTTGCTGTCAGGGTGCCAGAAATCCTAAATGAGTATGAGGGGCAGTGAGGCAGGTATTTCATGGATCATAGAATCATAGAATGGTTTGGGTTGGAAGGGACCTTAAAGATCATCTCATGCCAAACCCCCTGCCGTGGGCAGGGACATCTTCCACTAGATCAGGTTGCTCAGAGCTCCAACCAGCCTGGCCTTGAACACTTCCAGGGATGGGGCATCCACATCTTCTCTGGGCAGCCTGTTCCAGTACCTCACCACCCTCACAGGAAAGGATTTCTCCCCCACATCCAATCTAAACCTGCCCTCAGTCAGTTTGAAGCCATTCCCCTTCATCCTATCTCTGCATGCTCCTTAAGGCAGTTTAGGCAGTCCTGATGTAGTGTGTCCTGCAACCTGGCATGGTAGTAAGGATCTCTACATTCTTGCAGAGAAGAGGATCAGAGGTCATTACAGGGCTTTCTTAACTGATGCCTAGGTCACACTTACTGCATTTTTTTTTCCACAGTGTTTTCTGGTTTAGTGCATCTACAGACAGGTACCGAAAATGTCAGTGCATTAACTCATTGGTTCTCATCAATCTCTAGCCTGTATATCCATGGGTATCCCTCAGATGTACCTGCATTCTAAGTATTTATTTATAGCTGCCTTTCAGAGTGGCAAATGGTAGGGGCCGTGATCCACACAAAGTATCCAGAAGGGTGTTTCCAGTCACACATCTCTGTGTCCCTCAGTGGGCAAGTGCAGCGTGATGCCAGATCTGTGAAAGACTGCTGATGTTAATGGGCAGGACCCAGGAGTTTATCAAGGCTGATAATTATTACTCATAGCCAGGGTAAGCTATTACTCAAGCTGTAAAAGTTGATCTCCCTTACATGAGGGTGAATTAATTCCTTCAGGCAGTGGAGAGCATTCCCTCTGCTGCACTGCAGCACACCTTAATTACACTTGCTCTGCACTGGCTGTTGCCTACCAACAATAAATAGTAACAGCAAATTTGCAGGATGTTCGCGCAGTTTGAGGTCTGGGGAGGTCAAAACACCTAAAGCCATTATCAAACCCTGAAGCAACTCTGCCAATCCTATGTGTTATTTTAGGAGTTCTGAAGAAATCCTGAAGCTTCTTTCCTTCTCATTTAATGAACAGCAGCAACAAAAATTCTAAACAGAAGCTTCACAAATTTTCCATAGAAAATATTTGCATATTTTAATTTTGACACAAGGTTATGTGCTTGGATTTTGACTAGGAGGACAATGCACTTCTAGACTCCCTGCAGTCCTGTTTCTTACATCAAACTCATACTAATTTACAGTGGAAAAGAACGCTTCATTCATATGTAATATGTACTAAGGAGGATCCTCCTGTTCAGAATTGTTATAATGTGTGCATGTATTTGATCTAATTCAATTTTCTATCATCTTCTGCCTTCGTAGGTAAGACCAGAGGGCAAAAGGGGCTGTGGTTATTGCCTGTATGTGGCCTGGTCAAAAAATATATGCAAGGTCCATGAGCTACACTTCACTGGCTTTCCAGTGCAAGGGAAATGTTATCTGTAAGGGACACATTTGGTCTGCAAGGACAGGACATTCTCAGAGTGTCAATGGCTTATTTTTCACCTCATTTGCACTATCTTTGTCTATCTGGTCGTTGTCACTCAGATACTAGACAGCTGAATGAGAGAGTGTCAAAACAAGTGAAGATCACCCGATCGCTGGACTCCAGGAAACGCCCTAAGACAGGGGTTGGCACAATATGATCATTAGTAAGAAATTCTATGAGAAAAAAGTCAACTTATAATTGAAAAAAAATAGCAAAGTTTGTTAAAAAATATAAACTTTCAGTTTATATTCTTGCATGTCTATTAATGCCTGTACTCGACTTGAGCCAAAGGGCTGAACGATAAAAGTGTCACAGAAACACGAGTTTAGACAGTTCCGATTCTGCTATTCTGCCTCTGCCTGTACATTCCTCATCCTACAAAAATCGTGTTGTAGATTGACTTGCAGATTCTACTTGCATTTTAAAGTATAATATACAACACAGACTCATGATATCTTCCTCACCTGTAAATATATTTTGTGAGCTGAACCATCTGCACAGGCCGCAAGTGTTTCACTATCTCCGGGAGCCAAAGGCATGCAATTGATCCATCAAGGTAACAACTTCCACATCTCTTCTAAAATTATCTCTTCCCTCCTAGCTCCCCCTGTTCATTTGGTCTGAAAAAACCTAAAAGTGAGCTCATCTACCTGTTCTAACCAGAAATGTATTACAAAGTCTCCCTGGGGCCAACTCTTCTTCCAGAACAGTTCTGCATGGGGCAAAGAAACTAGAAACGGGCAGAAAAGACACCCCAAAGCAGTGGCTGGAGTCAGTTCATGCCTACACAGCTGAACAAGATGTTTTCTCTCTGTTCTTTCTGAAATGGTTGTGGAAGTTTTAAAAAGCCTCCTCTTATGTTCGGACCTTATACCAGAGAGTAATGGAGTTGATGACCAACCTCATTTTAGGCATTTGCACTTTGTAAAAGTTCTTCTGTCACATTTTCCATCCATTAGTCCTTCTGAAGAGTTTCCACAAAACAATGTGGGGATTTTTCATCCAACAGCTCCAAAGTGGGAGGACAAAAGGAAAGGTCATTTCCATGGAGATCTTAAGATTATTATTGTAAATCAGTTTCAAGTCTTTTATGCTCTAGAGTTCAAGATTATCCTGAATATTAATTGTATTCCTGTTACAAGTGAGAACAGCAATATTTATCTTCTTCACAGAGTGTTGAGAAAGAAAATAAAAAAAGCTTTATTCCTGGAGCCAAAGAGCCAAGTACCTCAAGTACTGTGTGTGAAACAAGTATATGGTTTCATATGTTTAAAAAACCCAAGAAACAAGGATGTAAAGAAAAATATATTTATTTCTGTTTTTTGACTCTTGTTTAATGCTCGTACATAAATATTTCATATGTCCCCTCAAGTTCTCTTTTTTGTTTATCATTACTTTAATCTTATTGCATTTGTATAACTCTTCTCCAGGTAAGGGCTTAATATAGTCAGTTTGAGAAATGTAATTTCAACATCAGTAGAACATGTTTCTATTATAAGCTTTCTACACAAAGTGCAACGTAACATGTTGGGATTGGGAAAAAAAAAAAAGCTAATGTTTATTCACTGCATGGTATTTGCTGGATGTTCTGGAAATTCAGTAATCGAGTGTCTCCCTAGGAGTATGATAAGCATAACATCAAAATCATCATTGCAGCATTCAGTTTCTTCCTCACAGTAACTCTTTCATTGCTAATTGATTTTTTTTCTTAGCCCAATGCTTAGTAAAATATGCAGAAAGATACCAACAGGGCACAAAAGAGACTTCTATGTGCACAGAAAAGTGTGTGCACCAAGATTAGTGTAATCAGGGGAAACACATGATTGTGTGTGTATATAAGTGTACACACACACATGCATATACACACATAGGTATTAATAAATACAAGAGAATCAATGTTTAGTTAGAGTTTTTTCAAAGAATCACTTTTATTTACAAAGGTTTGTTATTGTTCTTTAAAGAGGCACCATTTTTTTGCTTGTCTATGTAGTACTTGATGCATTTTTAATGTTACTTAGCTACAATTATATGTTGTTAAGTAACACTTGTTGTTGTGTGTGAGCATGCACCACTGTTTTGTGACTGCATGCACTGTTTCCTTCTACTTTAGCTTTGGATTATTTATTAAAATATTTTAATTGCTTACTTGCAAACCAATGGAATAAGCTTAAGAATGTTATTTTTCTATTTGCCATGGAACTAATAGTTCAAGGAAGACATAAACACGGCATTCAGCATTAGGACACTTTTATCTACTAAGTTTACCTGTTTCTTAGGGAAAATAAACAAATATCACACTCAAAATCGAGATGACTTTGGACTAAAAAGAAACCAGAGATACCAAAAATACTTTCAAAGTCAGATCTTTGGTGATTGTTGGCTCTATTAATTAATTCAATTTAGATTTCTTTTTTGTAGAAAATCCGATAGATGGTGTCCAGTACCTAATAATGTTACCCAGTGACTTAAACGTTTGTGACTTTCAGAGCTGTTTACCTTACATTCAGCAAGCCAAGCCCCAGAGAGACCTGCAGGCTCTTGCTGCTGGTATTTGGCCCAAAATCCGGAGCCCTGTGCTGCATTTCTCTCTTGTGGGACCACTCATTTCTGCTTCCCCTTTCAGAAACTTGTGGATAGCCTCGTGTTCAGTGGGGTGTGGAGGGCTGAGGCATTATTCACTTTTCGAAGCAGACTTGCTGTTTTCTTTGGTAGAATTCATTTTTTACAAGAAATGAAAAATAATTTAATACAGATCAGCATCACGATGAATATCTTGCTTAAGGTTGGGACTAGTATATCAAGTGGTTGTTACTGCTCTGTTTTATAACCAGATATAAACCCAGACCTGTCTGACTTAAATTTTGTAACAATTTCTTACAGTATCTTATAGAAAGAGAAATAGTGAAGCTACCAATCAACTCTTATACTGCTTCAAATATAAATCAAAATGCATTAAAAACAAAAAAGTGACAACAGTTTGATACAGCAACAATCTACACGGATGAATCCAAACAAGTGAATGACAAAAATTCATCGATCAGTCAGCACGCTGCCATGCAAGACCAATAGAAATAAGGCATTAGCAACAGCAAAGTGTGATTAACAAATGCAGAATTATTATCTTCCAATCAAATAACCAGCAGCTTAATAATTATTTGCTCTGTGCAATATCCTTCCTTTCCAGACATAGGATATGTTATTTCTCATTTTAGCAAGGAATCTGGTCATTTATGTTCTTTTCTTTTTCTTTTAATAATAAAAATGGAGAGCCGATTCCAGGTTTCAGTTCATGGTACAAATAATCTTGATCTTAAGTAAACAATTGGCAAAAATGCTGACACTGCCCAAGACAGTGGGAGAAATGCTGTTGGTGTCAGCAAGTCAGGTTCTCAAACACCACTTTGGAAAGGGTTAAGTGGCACAGAATGTGCCATGGTTTTAGAAAGAGGATTTGGTAAGTTCAACTTTCTTATGAAACTGTATGTTTCAAACTTCCTGTGTAAGGCATTGTGAGTATATAATTTATTCTCTGGTTTCCAGAATTGTTAGTCAGTTTTTTGTACAACAGAAAAACACTAGCTAATGTCTGTACTTCCTCCTAAACTGTGCAGCTCAGGTTATCAAAGATATACGACTTGGATTAAAACTACAGTATCAGATATTTAGAATTCAGCAGGAGAAGACGTATTTAAAAGTAACATATATTGTGCTTTTTGAGGGAAAAAAAGGAGATTACATCTGCTGCTGCTCTTCACGTGTTTTGAGAATTCTTAATGTAGAAACAAAAATAAGTGATGCGTCATGAAGAAAGAAGACATTCAGTGATTTTTCTGGTATCAAAGTGAAGGCAATAAAAGAAAATAGGCTTGGAACAAATTAAAGAACAAACCTTTTCATGCAGCATATAGATAAAATCTGGAACTTGTTATCATAAATTATAGAATCTAAAAATGTCTCCAAAAAGGCAAATTAGACAAATTCATGGAGGACAGTCCCGCTGATATCTGTTTCAGCTGATGATCCAGACAGAAGTTTATTATAAACTGCTGATTTCTGTGCTGTAAAGAGAAAAACACTCAATAAATGCCAAAGCTCCATCACTCCATCTCTCAATGTACTTTACGTTCTTGGGGCAAAGCTAACATCAATCAATCATTTTCCATACATGATAATTAAGACAATTTATTTAGGGAAAATAAACCAGTTTCTAGAAATGCAGAAAGAGCAAAACTTGAGCTCTTTGGGTGCTTCCAAAGTAGAGCTAAGTAGCATAATTCATGATTTTATAATTGAGGCATAAGCATCTTCCTGTGATAAATATGCAGCAGTTTTGACTTAGAGGGATAAAAAGCTGCAGGGATGTGTTCAGATGTACAACAGCAGAGGGATGTACAGCAATGAGAAAGTGCTGAAAAAGATACCAAGTTCTTGATAACTT
The DNA here is from genome assembly GCA_013398855.1 of Mohoua ochrocephala. Taxonomy (NCBI): domain Eukaryota; kingdom Metazoa; phylum Chordata; class Aves; order Passeriformes; family Acanthizidae; genus Mohoua; species Mohoua ochrocephala. The sequence continues at coordinate 44,603 of VZTA01006175.1, read as the reverse complement.
GTGTAATTAAAAGATCTTCAAAGTGTTCTTTTAAATATCTAAGAAGAAAGAACCATTGTCAGCTCTAGTGTCTTTTAGCTCATGGAAATTCCAGCAGAAGGTTCTGCAGTAGATATGTTGTGGTTATGTGTTTGGGAGCAATATTGTACAAAACAAGTGTAGGTTACTCACCATCAGGATAATATGGGGGGAAACAGAAAAAGAATTTCCATTGCCTTTTCAGGGACCTCATAATTGTTTCCCACACATTCTCAGAGTTCAGCCCAAATTTCTGCGTGTCCACCTCTGTGAACTTGGAAGCAAAGTCCCCACTGAGGATTCACGTGCAGGCAGACAGCTACACCAGCACTCTGTCAAGCATCAGCAAGAAGAAGCTGTGGAAAGGTTGTGTGGTTTTTCTATTGCATTATCTTTTCACTGCACCTCACGATCACGACAGAAGAAGAAAGAAAGATTTTAGGGAGGTGGGCAGTGTTCTGGTGGGGATGGAGAGGTGACCCCAGGTGGAGCAGCACCCTGAATGAGCCCTCATTCCTCAGCATCTCCTCAGCTCACAAAACAAACGGCTGTGTCAGGATTAAGTTTCTAATGGCACTGACAGATAAACAGGCACAACACAGACTGAATTCAGCCTCTTGCTTTGAGACAGAGCATGAAATTGTGATTCCCAAACCTCATCAGCACAAAGCACATCTTCAGCCAATAAGGAAAATAAAACATATGAGCTGAATTTCTCAACGTGAAAAACAGCTCCCAGCCTAAAATATTGTAAAGATGCCCTTTTTTATCATGGCCACTGCATCAGGGGGAATTATTTTGTGGAATGGATACTAAAATCAAAAATATGTTTAAGTCTTTGCTGGAGATTTTTCATCCTTTCTCCATTTGCTAACAATATGCCAATAAAAAAAAGCACAGCACAACAAAATGTAGATGGAAGTCAGTTTGAGATTAAAATATACAGCAACATAAAATAAGAATTGATCTGAGCCACAAAATACAGAGGACAGCTTGAATCATTCAGAGTTTAAAAATACATCTGTCTTCAATATCCGTCTCTTCCCTTTTTCACATCATCAGAGACTAGAAGTGAAAATAAAAGACACTTGTATGGCACAAAAATCTCTTCTTGATATCTTTCCGAACTCCCCTTAAAAATTCTTTAAAATGCTCGACCTTATGTTTGACAGGGTTTCCATCCATGGCCTCAGTCCCCCTGAATGACGCAGGTGCTCGATAGAGGAAACCCTCTGAAGAAAAACATCGTTCTGAGTGAGCCCAGCTCAGAAGATGCAGTTCCGTGAGCTGATGCCTTGGAAAGTCCTGGACTCTGAGTGCATCAGAAAACATCCAGACCACTGAACCTTTGTAAACTTCTTTCAAGATGTCTTACTCAGGAAATTGGAGCCTGGGGCAAGCTGAACTCTGTGCGGAGCAGTGCCATGGGATTCACAGGCTAGTTGCTTCCTTAGTTTTGGGGGGGTTTCTGTTTTACCTTTTTTTTTTTTTTTTGGCTACCTTCTAATGCAAGTGGAACAAATTTGTTTTCTAAAAAAAATAAAAACAACCCAGTTCTGTCAATTTAGTTTCACAGATGTTTCCATTTCCAAGCAGAAGCCCTTGATGGTGCTGAAAGTTACTCAGCATTGTTGTAATTTGCATAACATTAGCCATGATGTTTTTATTTTGAAAAGTTGAAATGTTTGCAGCTCATCGTAGCGCAGCCCTAATGGTGTTCAGTACATCTGCTTAAAAAGTTGTGCCTAGGCAATGTTCTACCCCACAAACATTTTTTATGATTTTTCCTGACTTTCAAGTTTTGCAGTGCAGATAGACTTAAAGCCTCTGCTTTATGTACGTACAAATTAGGAAATAACGAGTGGGTAACAAAGCTGGAGTGTGTGCTCCATACTGCCTCTGTGTCCTTGCATCTGCTACAAGAGCTTCCTGCAGCATTATGCAGGCACCTCACGGACTTTGTTTGGATACACTCATAAAATTAATGTCTCTTTTTGTAGGTGGCATAGTCAGCTAAACAGGTGTAGCAGGAAATTAAAATTGGGAGCAGAAGCAATGATGTCAAGTAAAATACCTCAGTAAAGAAATCATTGCTCCAACTCTTTATTCTTCCTCTTTCCACCCCTTAACATCCCTGCAAATAGGTGACTACTCTTGGTCTGATGTTAAACTGGATCCTAGTTAAAAGCAACAGCAAGAAAAGAATAACCCATATTTCAGAGATGTGATTGGGTTAGCAGAGATCCAATATAATGTTCATCTGCAGCTTTCTCCCCTGGCTTGGTTGTTGCCCTGCTTTCTAAGTTGAGACCTCTCAAATGAAACTTAAATCTGTCAAGGTGCATCAGGCTGCCTTTTAAATAAAAACCTTATTATAAAGGAGCCCAATTCTGTGAGCAAGCAGAAAGTTCAAGACTTGATGTCATACAGGGGTTTTCTTGACAAGCATCTTTGACACTTGCCCTCAAAACCAGGATCAAATTCACCCCATCTTAATTTCTACTCTCTTCTCTTCTGATTTTTCATTTTTTTCCCAGCTCACTTTTTTAATTGCTTTCTGCAAGTGCCCTGCACTTGATGTAGCAACTTCTTTAGTGCTTCCTCAAACACTTCAAAGAGCCCTTCTCTTCCCACCTGCCAAAGTCCAAGTTCCTACTCGAACACACAGCACCAGCTTCTTTGGTGTGTAACTCTTTCCAGTTCCTTTTGGATATGAGCTCCTAAGGCAGAAAATTACTGTGTGCTCGCAAAGCACGCGCTGCAAGTGCCGCACAAGGAGAATTCAAAAATAAACATATCTGCCTCCTTAAAAGCACACACCTCTATGTGTGTTTGAAAGACGGTAATCAGAAGTGCATCAGCGTACTGTTTGTCTGTGAACACATTTTTATGCTCTTGATGAAATTATTGCAGAAATAACACATGATTAAACCAAGCCAAGTGCGAATCAGGGCGTTCAAAATTTAAAATCACTGCCATTAACCCAGAAGAATTTCATCCACAGCTCCCCTCAAATGAGAAGTGAATACAAAAAGGAACTGTTTCAACTTTTTGTTATATCAGCCATATATTTTAATAATCTCTAGCTGTTCAGGCATTCCATAGCACTGAAACTACAAGCAGTAATACAGAAAAACAGTCGTATGTTTATAATGATGTCATTTGCTCGCAGCTCCATACCAATTAGGCAGTTCTTGGCCATTCAGACCCCAGCTAACTGTCAAGGAAGTGCTGGCTTACCATCCAGCAGTCTAAAACAAAGATATATCTATAAGATCCAAGGCAAAAATGAACGTATAACTCAACAGCATTTAACTGTTCCTCAGAATATGCTTACTAATAGCATGCTAATAACCAAATGTGACTTCGTAGGCAGCTGTATCAAGGATTTCCTACACAGGTGACTAAAACCTGTGTGAAAAAGTCAATTGGAAAGAAATGGATTAGGTGGTGTTATTGCTTTTATTACAATAAATTTGCGATTAAATACTGAAGCAACGATGTGAAAGAAAAAATGTTGGCTCAGAACATCCCATGTTAAGGAGCTGTTTCCTTGCTGCCCTGTGATGGGCAGGCTGCTGAGGGAGGACACACAGCACTTTTTGGTGTGCAGGTGTTAATGCACTGCTCAGCAGGATCATGGGATTCATGCTAAATTCAGCTGGAATCCTGTTGCCACAAACTACCTGGCTGCAGCTAACTACGGGCTTTAGCAGCTTTTAAGAGTAAATCTTTCCCAAGGACAATACGTGAAAGGATATTAAACTGGCCCTTTTTTACAGATGTAACCACTTTATTCCAAATATCATTGTCCAGTGGCTGGAGGTTGTGGAGTCCGCAAGATAATAAAAAAATTCTCCTTCTGAAGCATTTTTATGTCCTACTTGGTAGATAAGAATTGCTGTGTGAAACATGAGTTGAATGGAAAATAACAGCACCTAACAATGTTGGCTATGATGAGAAAAATATGTAACTCAGTGAATAGTTTCATTTCCTTTGGATTGATGTTCTATTTTTTTCTCTGAAGACACAAGGCTTTTAGGATTTCTCTCCAACTTGAATTAATTCACTCATCCTCAGTAAAAGTACTAATAGGTTCTGGCTACTCTATTTTCATTAGACTAATCACAATTTGATATGCTTGAAAATGCTCTCTTTTTGCCAAATTTTGCTGGAATTATCCAAGTAGTTTAAAAGTTATTAGGGCAGAACACACAATATGCAAATGTTAAAAAAGAAAGAAGTCCAGAGTCACAGTAAGTAAGTAGTTTAGAAAACCTCCTTGGTGATTTGTATCACTAAAATGGAAAATTTTACTGTTCTGCATATATCCTGATCTAGTCAGGAGCATGAAAGCAAGCAGCACAGAAATAGAAAACCAACTAATGATGCCATAATATTTGCAATTAGAAAGAAGTAGATGTCCAAGCTCAGGGAGACTAGGGAGGGACACCGTGCTTACACAGCCATGGAACAAACTCCCACCACTTCAAATTAGAAATCAACTAAAACAATACTAAAAATTTTAACCTGACATGTTTTTATGAGGTATGCTATTTACAAAAGAATGCAAAGTGTGTGATCCAGAGAAGGCACTTGGTTAACCAAGCTGACCACCCAGCAGTGCCTTGGAAAAATAACTGGTTTTCAGTGGACCACTTTTTAGAGAGGTTTGTTTTTCACCCAGAGCCATTCATTATTGCCTAGCTGCTGACAGGGTCCTGTTTGTTAGAAAGATGGGGAGAAAGAAATGGTGGCCTAGGAAACATTTGAAAAATATATCAGACAACTGTGAAAACCTCCTGGGTATGTGTGTTTGGGGTTTTTTAAGTCAAGTTGGTTTTCAAGTCACAGATTTCACTCAGAGAAAACATATTTTAGTGGGTGAAGATTAATTTCTTTCCATCCTGCTGTGTCTGCCAGCACCAGCACCAGAGAAAAGCAAAGGAAAGGTAAAGAAGCAACGGATGGGAGTGAGAGAATAGAAGGGTCATTTTTTGTTTGAAGGTTTCATTCCTGTGTTTTTCTTCACTTTGAGCAGGGAAGAGGTTTATTCTGCTGAGCAGCACGACCCACAACACTGGGGCCAAGGCACGGTGTCCCTGCCATCCCTTTGTCCCCCCAATCCCAGGATCTCATGCATCCACAGTCACATAGATAAGCAGTAAAGGACACAGATCACTATTTCCTCCCATGCTGAAGCACTAACAGCCCATGAGATAGTGGAGATTTACTTGCCCAGATGTGTGCCAATTAAAAAAGCAACCACCAGGAAGAGGGTTACAAAAACTGCTAGTTTTTAGCAGCTCTGTACCTCTTATTAATCAAAGTACAGGGCTCTTGCCTTGAGTCTGAAACTCAGGGCGAAAATGTAACCCCATTCTCCACTGTTGTAGATTCTTTTCTCCCTTTCATATTTCTTCCTCTATTCAGTATCCATTCTCTCTTCCCCAGGCTTGGCATCTCTGTTTTCATTTCCTGAAAGCTTTGTCTGCCCAGTTTTTACTCAGTGCATTGAACTGCACTGCAGCAGCCCTTGGTGCCTGGCTGCATTCGTATAGGCAACAGGACCCAGGCAAAGGAGAAGGCCCAATCCCCTGAGTCTGACCAAGGAATAAAACAGCACCCTAACATCCACCTGTTGTGCTCACTCTAAATTTGTCATATGACATGTAGGGAAGTTCTACATTTATCGTAATAACTTTGCCATGCACCAGGAGCCAAGTTTTTTTCCAAAACCGAGGCTTGTCAAAAATGGTGAAGAGTTACCTGCTGGTCTTTACATGTGCTGGTAGTGATTCAGATTGCAGGAGCTGGATAGCACTGGAATCTGTGCAGCAGGATGCCTGAGATTTTATGAATTCATTTGGCTTCTCTCCTGTCAGGTTGGCATCAGCTTTTATTTTAAACAGAAATCTCCCTAACAGGAGAAAATACAGGAGAGGATACCAAGGGAAATGTCAGGTAATTAACGATAAAAAATACTGTATTGCTTATCTTAGAAGATAACTCGTTTAAGCCTGCACAGCAGGTTGAAACTGAGGAGGAAACCTCCAATAAGTCAGCATAAAACCCAAAGCTTTAGTGCATAGGTGAACGGGATGTAGCAATGCACGAGGTGTAGCTAAACACTTCCTGTCCTGCCTGAGGGAATTGTTGGCTCCAGCCTTCCCTGCCAAAACACTGGAGCCCCACAAGAGCATTGGCTTCCCATTGGAACCCACCCACCGTCTCCCACAGCCAGCCACGTTGGAGATGTGTTGTTTGCAGACACTGTGGGAACTCAGGTTCACCATTCTCTCCATTTTTAACCTAAGCCTGAATTTATCCTCTTGCTTGCTAAACTTCAGGGGAGGGAGCTTTATCTTCTCTGCTTTGCAGTAAGGCACCGACCTTCTCAATGGAGCTGAACCTGCAGAGCCTCACCATGTAATCCCTCTGGACAAAGCCTGCCTGCAAAGCAACTCTGCCCATGGACGTGGAAAATCCCATCCCTCCAGATTTATGTGCAGAGGCTTTCACTGCTCTGCTGGTGGCCAGCACAGCCAAGGAGCTGCTGTTTGGATAGGAGTCCACACGAGAGAAAAGATGACTAAGGAAAGATTTATTCAGCTCAGTGAAGAGCTTAGGAAGGTGATTTGTGAGAGCAGAGAGCAGCTTAGAGAAAATTAAAAATGGCAATTGAATAGGAAAGGTATACAAAGCTAGAAGCTAAACCTGTGTAAAAACCTGATAAGAAACTAAGGTAGAAAAAGTGCATGAATTCAGCAAAGGTAATACAAAAGGCAGGCGACAAGGAGCACGAGAGCAACATAAGCAGTGAGGATCCAGGCCCAGATCAGTGAGGACAGGGAACCAAGAGGTCATGAAAAACACATTAATGACAGAGATAAGGTTGATATCACTGGAAGCCTGGGTTCATTTCTTTGTTTCAGACTTCATGGAAGAAACCGAGGGGGTCATGACTCAGGGACAGATTACTAGAGGGGCTGGTGGCAGGGACAGGGAGTGAAATGAAGAGACAGTGTTAAAAGGCTTTGAAATGAGTCGTGAGTAGATAAGCTGTCAAAGAAAGAATTAAAATTCACCCAATGCCAGTGGATTTATGACAGAATAGTTAAGTGGGACTAGCAAGGTAAACTAGTAAGGAACCTTTGGAAAATAAAATTAAATGTTCACTGCGAGCCTGGAAAGGAGGAGAGGGTATATAACCCAAGAGGATTCGAGAAGCTACAGAATCAAAACTTCCTTTGTTTATTGCTGATGCTAGTTAGGAACGAAGTTAGTAGTTAAACTGGCATGAGGGCACTAAACTAGTCTGATCCATCAGAATTATAAAGAAATTACATTCACTTGTAGAAGTGCAAAATATTAGAGTAAAATCGGAGGGCTTTAAGTATTTCAGCATTGCAGCCAAAAGAAATACATGAGTGTACATTGTTTTAAAAAGTCTGAATATCAGAAACCTATAATAGCAATGTCAGGCCAGTGTGGAGTGTTCTGAAAACCCTACCACTCACGCATATTAATGAATAATGCATTTAGATCACAAAATAAAATTCAGACAAATATGTGGCAGAACATCTTCTTATTTAGGGTGAAGTGGGAAAAAATAGCTTTAGAAATCAAGCCTTTAAGTAGAAAAAGAATCAACCTTAATTTCCATAAACAAACAATCAAAAAATTATTGAAGACAAACCTAAATAGGTTTTTTTTAAATCACTAGTGAAAAACATGAGTAAATCTAAAAAATGGCAGCAGTTGTTTTCATATAGAGAGTCTGCCATGTGCTAAAGCATATCAAGATGGATGTAGAGATGAGTGGAAGTAGTCAACATTTACTGTGGTCTAAATATATTTTGGGCTTTTTGGAGGCCTTCAGGGCTAATATCCACATACAGAGAATCCACATTCAGATTCCGCCAAGTGAAGGTTTTGGTGATAAAATTTCTAAATTTCATGTTAGAAAAGAAACATGATAATGCAAGTTCACTTATCGTTAGACCTGCAGGTACATTTAAATATTCCAAGCATACATTAATATTTCTGTCATCGTTTGCAGGTTCTCAGATAGCTTAACAAATGGAACCAACCCATGAAGTTACATTCAAAAGTAATAATAATCTCCTCTTAAGAAAAATAACAGAAACTGAATGGGTGGAATATTTTATGTGTCAAATATAAAGTTACCTCCAAGTCTCAAATCTGAGATTATTTCAGGAAAAGAAGTCCGTTAGTAGGTACAAGCTGAAGTTCAAATTCTTTGTATCTATTCTCAGCTATCCTTTGACTCAGGGCGTGACCTCTGACAGATGGTTTCAAGGGAGACTGTAAAGCAGAAGGAAAGGATCGTTCACACTGTGAAGAAGAACAGATCAGTGCTCCACCTGACACAGGAATGGCCGTCCTGGCCCATCTGGCCCACAATCTCTTCTTTGAAGTGGCCCTACAAAAGAATCAGTGGGTGTCTCAAGAAGGCCAAAAGAGCACCTTAAGTATACAGTGCACTTCTCTGAATCCTCTACAGCTTCCTGAAATCTGCAGTTTAGGAGTTTCCTACACCCAGTATATTGGATTGCATCCCCTGGGAATACAATAGTTGTGTGCAAGTAACAGTGGTATCAAAATCAACCTGCTAAGTGTACTTGGAAATCTGTGGGAATTCATTTCCCCTGCTGAGAAGCTGGCTCTGAGCTCCCTTGCTTAGCATTAGTTCAGGTTAGTTCCAATATGTTATACTGAAACCTGGGTATGTTGCAGAAAACAGGACAAAAGATGCACTGAGGCACTGAGAACTGTTTGGGGGTTTTGCTGGGTTTTGTGGTTGGTTGGTTTTTAGTTTGTTTGTTTGTTGTGGGAGGTAGATGCTAAGGAGGGATTCTAGATGCAGCCTGTGTTGGATTCAGGATATACATGAAATCAGTTTGATCTGCAGGGCTTAATGAGACTTTCTTCTCTGAATAGGGTCACTATGAGGTCCCAGTGCAGCAGAATCTTATTTCTGCACGCTCCTCTTCAGCCTCTGACTCTATCACACCATCGATGACAGTGGGATGGACAAGTGCAATCGCTTGCTGCTCTGCTCCCTCGCTGCTTTAGGGACACCTCATTCATTGTGGGCTGGCCTTTTTAGAGCAGTTGTGCACAATGGGCCTTCTACCTGAAAAAAAAAAGGGGCCAGAAAAAAATACAGATGTCTTTTTCAGTCCAATTAGGAGAGCAATAGATCTGGAGTTCTGTTTTGTGATAAGACAGGTACACTTGTCTGCTGCCCTGCAGGTACTGGAGCTGGTAACAGAAACAAGAAACTGTATGTTGTGATGCTCAGGATCCTGAAGGGAAAAAAAAAAGAAACCTAACAAGCTTCTCAGCTAGCTGTGTTGATGTCAGTGAGAAAAACACATCTCAAAACAAATCCCATGCACTCCTGATTCACAGAAAACCAACACTACGGAAACCCACATTTGAACTGTCTATTGGACCTCACAGAAGTGCACTTACATTACTTTCTGTGAAGGATGGCATGATACCACAAAGAAACCTACACCTGCTCCTGTTAGGTAATTAGCACTGAAAGTCGTTGTTTTGGAGAACCATTCAGTGAAAAGTAAGATGAAGTCCGCTTCTCACTCATCCCTGGTTATTAATGGCAATTTCAGCAAAAGGTATGAAGAGCATATCTGATCTCTGCTGTCACACAGCAGACAGATTTTAACTCAATTACTCCCCTCTCACCTTATCTGAATGCATTTATTTTCCTGGATGAAATTAGATCAGCTGTTATCTCTGAGCACGCACCCCATGAGTTGTGGATGGAAATATCCACAAGGAAAAACAGATGCTCTTGTGATTGACAGAAACCCCTGAAACACGGCCTGCTCCACAGAAACAAAGGCAGGGATGTCACAGGGATGATTTACTGGCCTATATTACACTGGCAGAGAGAGATTTTTGTATGACTAAAGGTCTGGTTTTATTGCAGAATAAGTAAATATGCTTGCCTCAAATTCAATCTAATCTAATTTGCTGCAGAAAATTAAAAATATTAGTATAGCAACTATTAAATCAAGTCATTTAAAAACAGTGTAAGATGGAATGAAAAATATCATTGCCAATCACAGTAGGAAATCCCATACTGCATGCTTTGGATAAAATCAGTGAGAGAAATAAAGCTAAATAACACCTAGATGACTGCAACAACTGGAGAGATGGTGTTTTGCTGTATGTAGAGATTAGTCGAAACCCTGCATTCATATATAGCTCCTCTCCACCATTTATTCATAATTCTTAATGTCAGTGGTGTAAAGTACATGTAGTGACACCAGAAAGGGCTGCCATGTTCTAGCATTACAATTTTAGTTTTCTTTAAAAAACAAATAAAAGACCCCAAAGGCTTTAGGAAACTATGCAATTTTTTTTATTTTTTTTTTTGCATAAATCAATAGCATTTTGATCCTAGTTGTAGTAAGTACTAATGAAACTCTTGTCTTTTAACACTGGCCTGTGGCACATGACTTTGTCTGTGATAGTAATGCCCGCACCAGAGGGTCTGATCACGTGTGGTGAATTCCCAGTTACTTGCATCTTGACAGACCTAAAAGGTCAAATTTCCTGTCAGTCCATTAGCAGTTCTGTGCAAAGAGAGATATGACCTGTGTGTTTCAGTGAGTTAAAATTAATGGGAAAGTCTTGGAGTATGTGGGCATTTTGTTTTACTTTGGAGAATTGCTGCTTCCCCAGGGAAACTTGCAAGGGCAGGGATGGCACTAGGAAGGAAAGAGGCTGGGAACCCATAAGGATCTGTGCAGCAGAGGATGAAAAGTCAGCAGTAGGAAAAGAAGCATCTCAGCAGGCTGGAGTGAGAAAAGAGATGTCTAAGATTTGGGTTTTGATTCATTCTCTCTGTCTCATGTCCCCAAAACACGCACCTGAAGCTACAGGGCTCTCAGAGGTGTTCTCTCACAGGTGGTCCCAGTGCCTCTTCCGTGACATGAAGTTTCCCCACTCTGCACTAAGTCTGCACAACTCTCTTGTCATTTATCTGGAAATTTTCCTGAGTGTGTGTCAAATAAAATGCCAAGGTGCTTCTCTTCAGTTGTTTGCCCACCACCTTCGATTCATCCATGTGAAAGCATGCAGGACATCTCCACTCTGATTTTTACAAAGGCAAAAAACTCATCGGTAAATCTTTAAATAAAATTGTGCCAAAGTGTGGCAGTGGGAATTTCTTGGAAATTACCTACCTGCAAAGTCTGAAGGAAAATAATTGTTTGTTCATACAGCATTATGTAAAGAGTAGTGTTTTATTTACACTGGCTTATTCTCAAAAGCCTTTTCATTAAATGACTTCACAGGTTTGATCATTTACATAAACATACCCAAAGCTGTCTGATGTGAGCCTGCCCAGCCTGCGGTCCCACAACGAGAGCTGAATACCACATCATGGAAAAGGAACAGAAGAGCAGTTTTAGGAGAGGGGCTTCCTTCAGAGTGTCATGTTTGGAAAGTGGTTCTTCCAAAGGTTCTTGTGTCCCTCAGAAGTGATGTACTATGCACCAAGTGCTGGAAGGAAAAAGTCAGATTGACATAGAAGGATGACTTCATTGCTGAAAAAAACCCAGAAATTTGAAACTACAGGAAAATACACGATGCTGATAGATTCATTACTTAGTCCTACAGTGCCAGGTAGACCAAGAAACCTTGCCCAGGCACATAAATTGTAATAATTCTCCCTGGTGTTATGATAAATAATACAACCTGTGCACAGGCTGTACATTTACATGCCGGTATAACCCACTTGGCAGGTGATTGGAGACCAATACGCTCAAGCTATTTAAATGACCTCTTGTTCTCAAGTTTTATGTAAGAATTAATGGCAAGAACCATGAGGCTGAGAAAAACATATACTGTGTCTGTTGAGATTTTATCATTTGATATATGAATGCCAGTTTTTGAGATTGACTAATGAAGTTAATTTTATTTTAAAGGCCTAGTGAAAATGAAAAGCATACACAGAAAATGGCTTTTTAATGTTCTTGGCCATGTTGGAATTACTAAAATTAACACAGGGTGTTGTAAAAACAAACTGATGCCATCACCTTACAGGCACTGGATAGAAGATGCTGCAGCATGCCAAGTGCCTCTTTCATTGTAACTCCAGCATCTTGTCAGAAACCATTTAGTCAAGTCAAATTGCTGAGTTGTATTTAGCTGGATTCATCAAATAAATGGAGCTGTGGATGTAGTGTTTTCTTTTAGCAAGCAGAACTCATTAATTTAATTCTGGAAAAAGTCTGCAAGGAAACTCCAGGAAATTACACCGTGGGGACAAAACGTATTTTAACTGATGAGGTGTAAAGACTGATAGTAAAATGACTGATAACGCAATTGTTGAGCAGTTGCAGCCAAGTCTGGTCCAGCAGTAATCAAAAACATTTGTCTTGATGAGCGTGAGAAGCAAAAACAAGAAATGGTACTATTCCAGGATTTCTTAATGAGAATTTAACAGAGGGAAAGGAACCTACTTCTACTACTCTAAGAGAGCAGGCCTTGGTACATTATAGCCCATGAACTTGGGGATTTTTATTCTCCTTTTTCCTGGCAGCACAAGCTTATTTGGAAATAAGTTTGCATAGCATGGAAGCTTGGTGGGCAAGTGACAGCACTGCTTGTAGAGCTTGTAAATTTGGGAAACTTAAGGCTTACAATTGAAGGATAATTTATTTTTCAAAGAGAAATTCGGCATTACAAGTCAAAGAGCACTCTTGTGACATAGTAAGACAAAGAATCAGCACAGAAAAATGGATACTTTATGTGATTACACCCATAATTCTCCCATGCTCACCTTTTAGTAAGTAATATAAACTCCCTTACCAGTCCACTGGAAATTACAAAAAAAGAAAAGAAAAAGAAAAAAAAAAAAACTAAACAAAAACCCAAAGCACCCACAATAAAAAGATCCATCTCTACAGATACAGAAAGCTTTCAAAAAAGCTTTTTTAAGAATGTGCTTTCCTGAATGTCTACATTTGCATTAGAAATACATAGATTGGGTTGGGCTGAATCATAAAGCACCTTTTGTCATTCTTTTTGTTCAGTCATGGTTAAATGCAGCAATTCCAGGTCACACACTGTGACTTTCAAAAGAAAAGAATAGGGAGTCTTTCAGCACACGTGCCCATTTATGAAAATTAGGATCCCCGGAGGAAAAAACTTCTTCTACTTTCTGAACTTATGCCACTAATTTGTTCCCACAGACTTCTGTGTTGCAACCAATTAACAGAACAAACATTTTTAAAGATTTAAACAATGGTAAATATTTTTCGTCAGGCCACAGTGTCTTAAATACATCTGTTACTTCATCTGAGCAATGAGGACTCAAAAACAAGAGCATGGGAGACATAAGGAGAACAGAAAGAGTAAGTTCAGATCAACAAAGCTGCATATTTATAACTCATTCATTAATTTCCTAAATTTCATGGTTTTTTAATCTGTGTTCATAATGAGGTACAGAGGCAATAAATAGGCAAATAACCTCTCATCCATGATGAATTCCTACCCATTTCTTTTCTCTGGAAATTGGAGGTTAGGCATTTCCTACAGGGCAGATGAAGGAGTTAATCTCTTCAAACCACTTCCATGCAAGCAGTTCTTGGCCATGTTCTGTGTTTTAGGACTCAGAAAATAATGATCGCAGTGACAAGAATATAACCTAGCCTTTCATGATATTTATTGTATACACAAAATCTGGATCTAAATTGACTGCTTAGTTTTTGTGTCCTGACTTCGTGCCAGAGGAAGTAAAAGCTGGAATGTTCGGCAATAAATGGGCAAAAATCCCATATGCAGTGACATACCCAATGAAAATCCCATTGAAAGCAGAGAGGAGAAGAGTGAGGGGATTAAAAATGCCTGTTGCAGAGGGAAAATGGACCTGTCTGACAGTTCAATAGTATACTCAGTGAAAAGCCTGGACAACCTCTATTAGCACTGCTGATGAGATAAAGGTGATGTTTTTTCTGAGTACAATGGGGGCAAAAAACCTACAACTTGCTGTGCAGACTGAAAGCCTTTGTTAAACCAGGAGACAAAACATTTACTGATAACATGGAAAAAAACTTCCAAAATCACTGGTGATTTGAAGACCATTTCAATTTTTATAAGCAGAATAAAAGGAAGTCGAACATTTCTGAGTCTGAGGTTGAATTAAGAAAACAAATAGAGCGTTGCCACCTCGACGAGAGTTTAAAGCATGGAGAGCCTCAGTCATGTGTCGTATGCAGAAGGAAGCAATCCAAAAATACCTATTTGCTGGGGCCTTTTATACCCTATAATTGTCCCTAGAGTCTGATATTTAATTCTTATCACACTGTACTTCGACAATATCATATGATCACCTTAGCAAATTAACCAGAGGTCGAGCCAAAAGCACAATACAGGCACTATTTAAATTGTCCATGCTTTGCTTTGGAGAGGCAGAAATTTGTAGAAGTAACATTTTGTTATGAAACTTTTCTTGGACCACTTTTTCTTGCTGTATATTTGTATGGGAATTTCTCTCCCAGACAGAATAAAATCCAGCCACTCAAATAAAATTAACAAGCAGTTTCATTAACCAACTATTCATTTTATTTTAACCTAAAATTGTTTTTTCTTCATGATGATGCTTGCTAAGAGCCGGATCATTCTATCTGGGGATAAACAATTGATTTAACTGATAGCTGTGCCTCTGCAAGGCCTCAGACAGGGAACTCTGTATCTGAACAAGTTTACTGGGCCTCCTGTATGCAGCAGAGCCAGAAACAGGTCCAAATGAAGGTGTAAGTTGGTGTTGAGACAACAAATAACAAAATTCATCTTTTCACTAGGGCCTGATGTTCTTGGAATGTTTCATTAGTACATTGTTAAAGAATTACCAGCTTGGTTTGCCTATCAGATCATCTTCTGTTCTTTAATTGCATCAAATCAGAGGGAGGGCTGAAGGTGATGGTGAGAAGGAATGAAAACATAGAGGAGGAGAAGGAGGTGTATTCAAAAAGAACTGAGATTAATCTTCTTTAAAGTCTTTTTCCATAGCAAGATTGGGTGCAAAGGGCTGAGTTGTCAGTCCAGTGCTCTGACAATATCTCAGCGAGGAATCTGGAAAGTTTCCACCTTTGTGTTTGTGTGGTTGGTCCTTTGCACAGAGCTGAGTGTCCCGGTGACAATCAGTCACACCAGCTCAGATGTTACTTATCTGGAGATGTGTTCTGAGAGCTTTCTAGATGTGTGTACCCACCCTACCCACCCTTACCATCCTTAGGACTTCTGAACTTCCCTCTGGTCCCTTCCAGCATCAAACAGGGGAGTGCAAGAGGTGGATTCTGAGGGTCTATGTGCTCTGCTTCTGGTACCACCTTGTGCTTTAGATGTCTGCCATGGCTGTACACAGCATCACATAGAGAGAAAGGGTAAAAAAATAGGCCTAAACTGTAACCACAGAGGAAGAACAATTCGCCTCCTCAGTCCTTCTAGTACAAATTTTTGCATTAATTTATTACTTAACCTTCTCCTTATCATTTACTTTTACATTTAGTTTTCCATTTAGTTCTGCCTCTGATTAATTTTCTTATAGGTGCAGAAATGACAAGCTTTTCAAATGTTTGGGGTTTTTTTAACAGAATTTATTTGCCAGATTGGCCTTCTTCCACGAAGTCTAACTACTCTAATGCTCAGAGCTTGTTAGGAGTGATTCTTTTCTAACAATATCCATGCATTCAGGGCTGTGATTAATTCTCCTGGAAAAAAAAAAATCTATGCAGTTGGTAGCTTTAAAAAATGTATGACATGGATAAGTGTCACATGGCTGGCTATGAAAAGAGAAGGATATTAATCACAACATTTAGATTAGATTACAGATGCAATTGAACTTTTTTCTCCCTTGCTGCAACCATTATATTTAGAACAGTCACTGCTCTGCTGTTCTAGCAGGGAGAAAAACATATTTAATTTATATAGCTGAAAAGGCTTGGCCTTACTTTCAAGATCATCTCATGAATTTGATAAACATGACTCGGTAAAGAATATAGGCTTGAAGACAAGAATTACCCTTAGTTTAAGATTCAGCAAACCTCTAGAAGAAGAAAAATTTGAGAGGTGAAAGACAGTAAACATGTTTGATGGAGGCAACCGTACCATGTTAATTAAAATCCCAGGCTGCCTTTATGAAGCACGGAATCCGTGACCCTTGAAGGAATCACTGTGAAGCTGGTGCTTGGTTTTGTCTCAGGCCTACCCCTGCTCTCTTAGCAGAGAAAGGGAACACTTCTGATGTGTCCAAAAGAGATCAGAGCAATCCCATACTTCTGCTTTTGGTTCTCCATTTCTAACAGCCTGTCAGTCCCTATGAAGAAGGGCAACAGGGTTTTATTTTTGTTGTGGTTTAAACAGTCATTTGCTCACACACACAGGCAGGATAGGAGAGAACTGGAAAAAAGGTAACACTTCATGGTTGAAATAAAGGCAGCTCAATAGAAAAAAAAAATAATTATAATGATAAAAAAATATGCAAAATGAGGGATGTGCAATCAGTTGCTCATCACCCACTGATGGATGTGCAGCCATCCCTGAACTGTGGGCTGCAACCTTCAGCCAAGGCCCCCAGCTTTATATGATGAGCATGGCACCATGCGGTACGGGATGTCCCTTTATCCAGTTGGGATCAGCTGTCCTGGCTCTGGCTGTGTCCCCTCCCAGCTTCTTGTGCCCTCCAGCCCCATCGTTGTCAGGGCTGAAAAGCCTTTGACTTAGTGTAAGCTCTGCTCAGCAACATCTAAACCATCAGCATGTTATCAACCCCGTTCTCACTCTGAATCCAAAATGCAGCACTGTAACAGCCAATAGGAAGAAAAGTAACAGCTGAAACCAGAACGCTTTTCCAACTGGCTGCTGGATTGTTGTGAGCTCTTCCCAAAACGAGCCCATGTTTATGTTGAATCTGAGAACAGGCTTTCATAACAATCTTACTCAGTAGCAGAGAACTGCATCTTCAGCAGAGGTTGCTGGAGTGGTTTTTCAGGTGGTTCTTTATCTGAAAATACCAGTTTGCTAAAATGGCCATTGGCTTAAATGGTGTTTCAAATGAAGCAGGAGATAGAAACCAGTGTAAGGACCTCATAACTGAAATACTTGACGCAGCAGAGATGAAGCAGTGCAGAAGCTGCTGTGGTGCCTCACACACCAACCTATCCATCAGCAGCCACTGCTGTCAGCCAGTACCCAGTTACTCACACAGAGGGAATAGGCCTTTTCCTGGATGTGGGAAACAGCAGATCCAGTGCCTAATTCACAGACACCTGCTCCTCTCTCTTTTGTTCTTTCTCATAAAACTCTGAAGAGGTTCGTTTCCTTAGGAAGCATAAAAGCAATCGTTGATAATAAGCAGGAGAATTTTCTAAGACAAAACCCCCAATTTAATTCCTAAGTCTCTTCGTCTATGCCATCACAGATGCAGGTAAAGAACCTTTTTGCCAGATGGAATTTTTGCTGTGGAATTATGCCCCTGAGGTACAGCGAGCTTGTCAACAAAAAGTTCTTCAGGGGATTTCAGCCTACCTCAGCAAAGTCAGGACATTTATATCACTGCTATCAGCTTGTTTAGGTGTACAATTTATTTTGTGCTGCTCAAAGAAAGAATGATAAGAAATGCCTGGGGAACAACCACATGTCTTTGGGCTAACTGCAGGTGTTAAAGCTGCAGGTTTCTCCTGGAAGCCATCTTCAAAATGATTCCAGGTGAGTTCTGAGTGTAAACTTCTGTTTTACTAACATGGGCTGAGTCATGTCAGAAACCTATGGTTCTTTTTAACCAACTGTTTCTGTTTAGATTTCATCACGTATTTATGTTAAATAGTCTCAGAGACACAACAGGGTGGTGTAGGGAACAAATCAGTCTAAAGTCCCTAACTCTCATTCCAGTCACAGCATTGCAATTTTCCAGTCTTTGGGATGTTTTTAGTTTGATAAAAAGTAGGTTTTGAGGGCTGCATCTTATACTTTTCTTTTGAAATATAAGTATTAGAGCGGGTAATGAGCAGAAAAGGCAAATGACTGCGCTTAAAGACATTTTATTCAATATGTAGCTTGGTACTAGACCATTATTTCAACTTAAATGTAGCAAATTACTTTTTCCCAACTATAAGCACCAATTTTTTTCTGAAGATTTTTGTCATATGATCCCTACCTTACTCGTGAGCACGTGTTATTTGCTCTCCACTAGCTCTTTTAATGGCCACCCAATGGGGTCATATATCACCTTATTTATTACATCTGCATCTGGTCAAACTGTTCCTAAAAAAAAAAACCATTTATTGAAATAATTTAGCCTTTTTTTCCAGTTCTACAAAATATCAATAAGAAGAATGTGACTTTTATTACTTCATTCCTTATTCATAAGTGTTTGTCAGATCACTTATGTGAACAAATTATTGCCTGTGGAATTTTCTCAAATCTTCCAATCATTCCTTGCCATCTGGTCAACAAGGCTGGCTTCATTAGTCACACAGTCTTATTTATATCCTTTGATATGCAATAACATCCTCTTGGAGACCGAACTGGGGATGTCCAAGTTAAAAGCAGAATTCATTACAGCCTGAGTTGCCTCGCAGTAGATCTGCAATGGACTCTCAGGAGCACACAGAGTAACAAATATCTACTGAGGGAAAACTTGAATAAACTGAGTTTAGAGAAACTGCCCAGAACTTACTTGGAAATGTTCTAAAATATCTTTCTTCTTGGTTTTTTTTTTTACCTTCTGCACAAGGAAATATATCTGTTTTCCTACATGTATTGAGTTTTTGTGCTCAGTCCACTCCTGAAAGGCACAGCAAGATCTGCTGGTTGTCTGGAATGCATCTGGTTTGCTTGACATCTCATACAAATACATATGGCCATGTGTTTGTGTCCTGGTGTGTGCTGACGTGACACAAGTGTGCACTGGATCACGAGTTCATCGCACTTCTCATCTGATTTATGTAGCAGATGAGGCAGTGAGTCTCTAGCCAGGAATGCTCATAAAAATAAACCAATGTATATTACATATTTATAAATATACCTCTGGACACCTTTCACACAGCATCAGTATGGAGACATTGCTTCACACTTCTCCAGGGGTCTCCACTTAAACTCACTGGTCTCTTCTGTGAACCCACCCCTCGTGGGTCTCTTGTGATAAGTACTGATAAGAGAGGAGGAAGCAGGAGCTGCCTCAGCTCTCCTGCCCATGAAGATCTGTCCCGCTGGGGATGCAGGGCTGTGTCCTTCCTCCTTGCCTTTCCTCGGCCAGCTCTGTCCCTGCTCATCTGCTGCTGCTTTATTGACTTCCCTGCCCATCATTCAGATGGATGAGGAAGCACACATCCCTCTGGCTCAGCTTGCCAAAGGAAATGTCACTTTACCTTGTTCCCTGGCTGAGGTTTTAAAGCATTTTCACCACCCAATTCTCTCAACACTATTAATAGATGATAATTTCTTGTTATATATCTTTTTCTATTAAACATTTTCATTTAGCATTCACACCTGGAGGTTTTCTTTTACTTTTCTAATGGCTCATTAAAAAGCGAATATCATGGTTAAGGAAATGATTTGGGAATATAATATGTCATGTGAGCTAGGTGTAGGTGATAATTACCATGTGTTAATGCTTGAAGGGCCTGGCTGCCTTCTGAGCAGCCCAAATCAGTGGAGACACGCCACAGATTTCCCTCACTGTGTTTATCCTGTTACTGAGGTGTGGGCAGGAAGCCTGGAGGTCCTGCACTGTTGGTAAAAGCAGATTACCTCCAGGCATGAGACTCAGGCTGCAAAGTCAGGAACCACCTCTTAGTTAATTCTTCTGGGAAGAAGACAAATAGCAGCAGTATTTAGCAAATAGCAGCAAACAGTGTTTAGTAAATAGTAGACAGTAGTTAGTAAATAATGTTACTTATCACCAAAAGTCTGAATGTTGTTTGTATGAATGGCAGAGCCTGGGCTAGAACTCTGTGCTTTCGTACTCCTCCCTTGGGTTGCTGTGCTCCTCATGGACCCTTGGATTTCCAAAGAAGGGATTCAGCACCTGGATCTTTGGAAGGGAAGGACTGGGCTGTGATATTGCTTAAATTCAAGGGTCACCTTGGAGCACATCTCCTTGGTGTCCCACGGGCTGGGGAGCTTGGCAAGCACTGCCTGTGAGCCTCCTCGCAGGGATCAGCCAGGGCTCCTGCTCTGAAACATCTGTCATCCCCAACCACCATTTGGGTAGCTCTTTTTATTCTATTCCACACATGGTGCATTTTTCTCATATTGTACACCCTAAAAACCAGCATCTTCCACTGTTTTTATTTTGGATGCTCTTGGTACGCATATGTTAGCAGTTTGTTAGTTTGAGAGAGGAATATCATTTGAAATATCATTTAAAATTAATACATTTTGTTACTCAAGAACAAACTAACACATGCTGGGGGCAGAGTTTAGTTGGGAAATAAAAGATGTCAATGGGACAGAGCAAGGCCTAAGAGGGGATAAGAAAGAGGAGCATGAAACTGTAACAATGCAACAGATGGATTCTTGAGCAGTAGCTTAACAACCAGTGGTCCAAATCCAATAAATTTTATCCACAGGGTTAGCAGAAAACTATTGCCAGTGGAAAACAATCGACTCTGCCTCAGGGCAAAAGACAAAAAACCTCATCACACGCAGAGCTTCAGCATAGGACTCCAAAGATTCTTCTGTCACAGCTGAGCTGAAGGCTTTGATGTATCACCCAGTGCTGTAACCTCTGTCCTAATGAATTAATAATTAAAAAACTTATAATGGGAATACTGAGACACTTACCAGGCTACCAGAAGGATTAGGTGGAGCCTCATTAATATAATCTTGGAAACAGTCACAGATGTTCAATATGTGTTCGTTCCCTGCGTGGTCCTTCCCGTCCTCTTTCAGAGACTTCTGTTCCTGTATTATCAGGTCACATCAGCATTCCCAGGGCAGTCCTGGCCAAAGACAGCCAGGCCTGAGTCCATCTGGGACGGATCTGGGTCACTGCACCTGAGTTCCTGTGGCCACTGCCTGGGGCAGGGTTCAGCCTGACCTCAGGGACCAGAGAGGAGGGGGAACATCTTACTACAGGGAGCAGGGTGTTCTAAACCACAGAACAAACTCTCCCTGCCTCCAGCCATGCTGATCTTTTTCCCTTTGTAGGGACTGAGGCACTTTGGAAGAGCATCGAGCTTGTAGGAACAGTTAGAACTCAAGCATCATTCTGCAGAATTTATGCTTTTTGGAATGGAGAGGATTTCTGCTTGATCATCTGGCAGCAAGAGAACTCAATCTAACTTCCTCATTTATTCATTACATCCTGAAGTGGTTAATGCATTTAACTGCTTTCTGGAAATTATTATGGCTCTTGTTTTTGTTCTCATAGCTAACCTCTTCTGTATTGGAATAATTTTTAATATTGTTTCCTACTTCTGCAGTTAGGTTAACGTACACTTTTAAATTAAAATATAGATACATGCAATTTTCTTGGACTTTCACCACAGCTCTCTGCTCCACACGAAGCTCGAGGAGTGTCTTATTACCAGTGTGGGACAAGGGCAGTTGTCAGCCTTTAGGGAACATCCAATCTCACAGATTTGTCTCTTTTTCTTCTAGCGAGTCCTTTCAGACAGCTGAGCCTCACCTCCACATCCCTCTCTCATTCCTCAAACACCAGAAACTAAGGCAATTCAGTGTCACTGGAGAGGGTCTACTGAAAACTTCTGGAGGTTTAATAGGATAATTAAATAGGATAATAATTTAATAGGATAATTTGCATGTTTATGTCATTTTGCACATTGGTCCTCGTTTCGTAAGAAAGCTAAGAATCATGCTGTAAGACTTTCCCTCTGTCTCCCTCCTTTGCAAGACACTGACATAAATATTACCCAAGAAGCTAATTCTGCCAAAGAGATGCATGTCCAGGGAAGCAGGATAACTAACACAAATACTGCTCTGTAAAAAAACTCAGGGTTTTGTGTTGTTTTGTTGTTGCTGTGACTTGGTTTTTTGTTTGGTTGGTTTTGGTTTGGGGCTGTTGGTTGGTCGGTTGTTTCTTGTTTTGTTTTGTTTTGTTTTATTTTGAAATCAAGTCCTGGGTTTTGTTTTTCATAGCTTGGAACTGAGGAGTTATCTTCAGCGGGACTTTTTGTTTGTTAGCTTCAGAGTTGACACACATTTTACATAGTGCTGGATGCAAGAGTTGGAATGACAACAAGTGCCAGAGAAGCACTAGAACAGTGCCTTAGACAGAAGGTTAACAGGTTAACCTTCTATGGAAATGCATAAGTTTTAACCTTAACAGTGTTGTTTCTCCCCCCACCTTTTTTTTTTTTTTTAAATGTAATTCTCTGCTTTGTTTCATTTTCTCGTGGGATGTGAGAAAAGCTCTGGTAAGCAGCTGAATCTGTACATGGAACTAGAAGTACATAAAATATTAACTGCACATTTTTAAGACAACCAGAAATTACATAAAGAAAACTAACAAGGTGTACCATGAGGAAGCAGCCAGTCAGGACCATTTACTATCTAGATTTTATAAAACATTTCTCTGGTGTTAAAAATCTTTTCTCATTATGGAGAGGTCACATGGATTAAGCAAAGTTGGATGACATAAATTCTTTTCAAGCTTGAAGGCTGAATTGATTATAGTGTATCAGTCTGAAAGAGATAATAGTCCTGATAATTGAATTCATTTCATTTCTTCTTTAAGAAAATATAGATGGATACAGGAGGGAGGATGTATAATTCTGCCCTAATTCAGTTCTACGGTTAGAGAAAGTTTCTTGGGTTTCACTGAAATGGCCCCATTTTACAGCCAAACATGAGATGCACTGTGCAACTTCTCATGTCACATGAGGGGTAAAAAGTGTGTAATCAGGTTGTGGAGCTGGTGTGCTTGCTCTTTTTTTATTATTTTGTTTGCTATTGATACATATTTATAAAAATTTATTTTAAAATATGATCCAGTCATTTTGAGCAAGATGTTCCTCCTAGCTCTTCAAACCCCTCAAAGCGCCAAAGAATTTATTTGGCAAGTGTACACACATAAAATCAGTTCTTTTTCCGAAAAATTCATCGTCAATTCTTATTCTTTAAAGATACTCAAGGGAAAATAACCGATTGCAGTCTACCTCTGCAGTTTTATCAAAACCACCATTTCATGGACTGAATAAATGAATTTGGCCATACAAAACATATCTGACAAAAGTGCCACTAAAAATTCTATATAAAGTTTTAAGCTGAAGGAAATTTAAATGACTGAGCTATAAACGTCGACATAAGAGGGCCTGGAGAAAATGCTGACAGGCCCCTATCTCCAGTGATGCTGCCAGGTGCTGTTATAATTAGTTCTTTGGAAGCAAGGAATTGTTCATTTCTGCAAGCAGAGTATAACCTTGTGTGCAGACCAGGTCTGTTAATTTGAGACTGAGCATTATTTCAGCGCTCAGACTACTTAAGAAGAAGAAAAAGCTTTTGGTAGAGGACTTTGGTGCTGAATAAACATCCTCAGGTCTAGACTTTAGGTTCCCCTAGTCAGCAGAAAGTGGCAGGAGTTAGAAAGATGTGAGCGTTTTCAGCTCATTTACGATGTAGTTTATGAAATAAACCCATGGGCAGACATTTAAATGAGCAAACTGCTGAGGAAAAATGGTTTCTCATTCAGCATTTCAGCTGACAGGGTGTTAGAGCAGGTAAGAAAATCACTCCTTTTTCCTTTTGAAAGTAAGAGAGAAATGCATGTAGCAAAAAAAAAAAAAAGAGCCCAACACTGGACAAGGTAGCATTGAAAAAGGGAAAAAGGGAAGAGCACAAGATCTCTCTTAACATGGAGATTCAGCAATATTTTGTAAGAAGATGCAATTCAGTCAATATGAAAAAGCCAGAGTATGCAGCTTTTCCATCACAGCAAGAAACGGGTTTAGTGTTCTTATCCTGCCTCTGCCAGTCTCACTCTCTCTGCAAGCTAGACCTTAATTTATCTATTAATGAAACACACATGCAAATATTTTTGGCACCTCGGGGTGTATGAGGAGGCTGAATGAGTGCTATTCATCACTGTCCACAAATTGGAGTATGCATTCTCTTTTTTAGACTTACTGAGAAGTGAAAGGTCCACATGTAACTGCAACATAAATGAAGAAAGACATTAGGGCTGGTAGAGTTGAGTTAGTCTAAAAAAAGAAATAATTACATGTATTTTTGTACTTGGGGCAAAATTTTCCACATTTCCTATGGGTGAGACACTGTTCTTAAATTAGCAGTTGGCTGCCAGTGTGTCCCATAGAAAATCATGGAAAAACTCCCCTTATAAATAACCCATAGCGGAGAGATTAGATGCATAATTATAGAGATAGATATTGGAAGGGAAAAAAAAGTTAAATTTGATGGTTAGACAATAGCTGCAGCTATGAAACTGCATCTCATTTTAATGGTTGCGCATTAGCCTCCACTACTGACATTATTAACTGTATATCACTGCTGTAAAAGCATTCTCTTTGTCTCATTAAAACGGGTTTCTTTTAAGCTATAAGCAACAGGCAGCCTCGAGGACATTTTGTGTCCAACACAAACCAGTTCTAAACGAAGCTGTAGCATCACCCGGGGCAGGGCACTTCACTTGGCTTTTGTAGGGTCCAAATCAGGCTGCTCGGAGGCTGCTGTGCCGATGAAGAGTTCAAGTTCCTGCAGCTGCAAATGCTGAGGACACCTCAGCTGTGCACTCACGGTCATCAGTGCCCTCAGATATCTCACCAGTTCCTACCTCCCGAGAGCCAGGTGGAAAAGCAGCTCTGAACATCCACATCAGAGATGCATTGCTGACACCACCGAGTCGGGGCTCTTGCGCACCGTGAGTGCTCTGATGGCAACAAGGAGGAACATACATTTGGCACTCATTGCCCTCAGTGCTAATCTGGAACAGAAGGTGAAACACAAACTGGGAAGCTGGCAGCAACAAATTTGCTTAACAGAAAAATGTGAAGATAAAGCTGATAGTTATCCGGCTCTTGTAGTCCAGAGGCAGTCATCCCGATGTTGAAATAACATCTTTCTACCTTTATGCAGATGAAATAGCTAAAATTCAACAAAGCAACACATTTCTTAATGGAGGGAGGGGAAACTGTGACCCACAGGCTGCCCCTGGTCATAGAACTGTCACGCTGTGAAGTCCCATCTCCCCTTCCCAAATGCACGTGTGACCATTTACCCTGTTCATTCCTTTCTTTGTTGGTTCCCCTGACTGGGGACTGCAAGTCAGCTGTGCCTTCTCATTTAATCTGAAGTTCACTATCTACAGCTGCTTCCAACAAGCCAAAACCTTCCCTCGGTCCCTCAGCTGCAAGGCTTTACAAATCACGCCCAAGCTATAAAAGGACCAGCAACAACAGAGAGATGCTGGTCAGTCTTCCGAAATTTTGTGGTGGAAAGAGTTTCTGTTCCCTTCTAAAGGTATTGTGTACAATTGTTTAAATTAGTCCTTTCATAGTTTCTAGGTTTTGCAGGATAATGGTAAACAAATATGAAAAGGCTGTTTTAAATTTTAAGGAAGGTGAGGGACTTTCTTGTCCTTGTTCAGTTGCTTGTATTTTTAATTGTGGTTTAGAAAAGTTACCTGCTGTGACTTGTCCACCCTGGAGTCTAGCCTAGCTCCAGCCTGACTGCTGAGTGTGTTACAGACAGGGTATCACAGAGCACCTTTATGCTCGTTTCAGGGTTTCCTTCTTTGCCTCATAAAGTTCCCCCTCTAATGGTAATTCCCAGGCTGCCTCCCTGGTGCTGCTTCTTTCCTTGCTTCTGTGGCCGTCCCTCCCCTCCCAGGGTCGATGGTGAGAAGTGAATTTGCGTTGTAGAGCTGTCCTTTTGCAGAGTGGAGCGTGTGGGGAGAGCTCCCCGTGTCAGTTCTGTGCTCCCCAGCTCCACCCGGGCTCTGGGGAAAGGGAGCTCATGGGAGGGCTCCGGGGGCTCCGTTTTACTCAGCTTTGAAGGTGGAATTGAGGCTCAAATTTAGGAGGTTACAGGGGTGACAAAACCTTCAGAGATTGTCACCAGACAGTAAAATTGGTGTGA
Organism: Mohoua ochrocephala; assembly: GCA_013398855.1. Taxonomy (NCBI): domain Eukaryota; kingdom Metazoa; phylum Chordata; class Aves; order Passeriformes; family Acanthizidae; genus Mohoua; species Mohoua ochrocephala. The sequence continues at coordinate 18,464 of VZTA01006175.1, read as the reverse complement.
CTCGTGTGGTCTGCTCCTTTCTGGTGGAACAACATGCTTTACCCTATGGCTGTTCATATGGATAAAATCCACACCTGCTTAACGTGAATCTGTTGGTATTTGCTTGACTCTTTTTCCCTGCTCTTGTCTGCATATAAATCACTCAGGTCATGCTGCTGATGGATCCTGTGGCTATATTTAATAATGAAAGCATGTGTTTTCTTAAGCTAATTATCTCTGCCACTCTTGAAATTCAGATTAAGTTTCTGCTTCTGAAGAAAAATACGTTTTAAACTGCACACTTTGGGGTTTGTTGTTGTTGTCTTTCAGTTCTGTTTCTTTTTCTCATGTAGCAGCATGAAGATGTTTTCCAACTGAGCACCTCTTTGTGAGGTAAAGGCAAGGGCCATGGTGATTATATCCAGTCAAATAGCAGGACTGTAGCTGGAAATATATATTATATGCAAGTGTGCTGAGAGGCACTGAGAGAATCTTGTAAACAAAGCTGCCCATATGTTGCATCTTGAACGCTTTAAACAATGACGCTGATTGGTTTTTTCCCCTCTCTTTGTCTGACAACACTCACAAGGGTTCATGATTTCTCACTGATAAAGCTCCTGAAACTTTTTCTTTTCATTTTTGTGAAAATACAGAATAAAGGCACATTCAAGACAGCATTTCACAGAACAGATGAGCTCCCAAGGGGCTCAGTTTCTTAGGGTTGGCAGATGATAAAGGAAGAAGCTTGTTTTGATGAAAGAATTTGGCGAATCTGAATGAATAATGACAACTAGGATGTATAGAAGCAGGGATGTTTTTCTCTGGCTTTTGACCATGGATGAATATCTTAAAGCTTGTCATCAAGATAAGTAGTTTGAAACTGTATTAATGATTAAAGTGAAAGGAGACTGTGGGAGGCAGAAGAGGAAGAAAAAGGGGATTCATACAGTGCTGTGGGTGGCTTTTTTCTTTTCAAGAGCTTCATAAAACATAAAGGTGATAAATACAGGGTAAGGACAGAACGGTTGAAAGATTCTGGTGGAAAGAAGAAAACATGGTTTGACATTTGCAGAACATCCACAGAGCTGGGCTGAGGAGTAGGAGTACGCAGCACATCTGAATGGCAAGAGCAACAATCTACCTTAATTTGCGCCTTTAGGCGTGTAAAATCGCACCAAGAATTATGTTCCAAATATTGGGATAAATGGAGCCATAACTGAAAGAAAGCTGATAGGAAGAAGCAGATAGTGAAGGCAGCTAAGAATGGGAGCTGTAAAGTAACAAGAAAGGGTAGTGGAGGCAGTTAATTGGCAAGTTGGAAATGGAGAAAGAAAAGAAGAGCAGTTCCATGAAATAGTCTTTTGTCATTAATTTCTTTTCACAGGGTGAATCAGAACAAGGGGGAGTATTTTTTTTCTTTACACCACTTGGCATTAGTAGAACTCAAGTGAGCAGCTCTGCTTTTCCACCAGTCCCACCAGGGAGAAAATCAAGCCTGACATAAGTAATCGATTTGGTTTTCATATGTCCTATTCTCCCAGTAGACTTCCTTTGTGGAGTTGAACAAAACCAAGAGAAAAGTATACTAATGTCAGGATTGTGTTGAAAGAAATAGGAAACGGTGGTTTCTAGCTATTTCTGTGTTTGATTGTGTAGCAGGCAGCACTGTATTTGGCTTAGTGTAATGCTGTGGGGTTTTAACGTTAACTGGGTGTGACTTTGCCAATTTATTGTGATTTTTTTTTTCCCCTCTTCTTTCATGTTTAGGCTTTCCTATGCATTGCTCCCAAAGTTCTCTTCTTTCTTACTTAGTGAAACTCTACCAGCTTGTATTGGTGGTTAAACAGAGTATCATAAGCTACAGATCATATTTAACCTTATTTTCTATCCTGAAGTGTAATTTTAACAATTAACCTATTTGTGCAATGGAAAGAAAGTAATGCAGCAGAAGTGACATTAAGAGGAAAAACTGTGCTGTTATTAAAGCTACTCTCAGGTTAAATTAGTATCTTCACAAATAGCTGCTTTCATCTTTTGAGCCTCCTCATGTTAGAGTGAACTCTGACCACTCCCATATGTCAGAAATATTTTCATTAGTTCTTTTGGGGAGTATCAGTAAGCACAGTGGAGCTTTTCCTTCAGCAATATGGTACAGAGGATTATCTACCAAGCACGAGTGTCTTATCTGCATGCAGTTAAACTAAAGCATATGCTAGTGTGAAAACCACAAGCAGTAGTTTGTTAATGATCTTTTATGGATGTGTTCAAAATAAAACCATCAAATCCTGCTATAATAAGGTCACACTCTAGCTCTGTTCTGTATGTAAAGGGCCAATGAGGAAGGCTTGCTGACTGCATCTGAAGTCTTAAACCTGCTGACAAATAACATGTTACACAAGCACTCATTACACGAGTTTAGAGATGCCACTGGATTTGAGATCAGGAGGGACTATGAATAGCGGCTGCCTGGGCTTTCTGCTTTATGTACACCATAGAAACCTCACCCAGCAATTCCTGTGTGAGGCCCATCACTCCTAGTTAAGCTGGAATGCAATTTTTAGACGGTTAAATGGATTCGAAACTTAATGTGATGAAGAATGCAGATCATAACTTGTTAAATTTCATGGGGAAGAAAATATACCTGTGTAACAAATGCAGCATTTGTTGAAATTTGACATATGATACTTCAGCCTTCAACAGTCTGAAGAAGTGGTAGAGCAGCCTGTTTGCCTGAACAGTTCTAGTTTATGATGGTAACTGCTTCTGCGTGTATTTGGATTGCTATGCATCATCTGGGTTCGGTGCCTGTGTGGGATCTCCCAGCTCTGCCTCAGAGCTGCACCCTTTGAAGGTGATCTCTTTCTTCATGGAGCCTACATCATCCCCAGCCTCAGCAAAACCTGCCTGGGCTTGTTTGAAGGTGATGTTGTCTGTAGCTGGAGGCAGTAAAACAGAGCTTTCAGCAGAGCCTCTTGTACTCCCTGCTTGAAAAGTCAGCTCTGTGGGTGCTTCCAGCTGGATCAGACAGTTTTCTGACGTTCCCCTCCTATGCAGGCTGCTTTTCAGCATGATAAAGTTTATCTCTGTGTTTACTGAGATTGTCCTTGATCCATTAGCATCATAATATGAGTATTGACAATCCTATTGTTTGACATGCCTTCAAACAAGTATTCTGGGATTTCTATTTTTTTCAGTCTTCAAAACTTGTCTTGGCTTATCCTGAACAGCCAAATCACAAAAGTTAGCAAAATTTTATGCAAGTGGAGGCATATTGCTTCCTGAGAGGCGATTCTGTGTGGCAGTTGGGTGCAGTGGACATTTTCAGTAAAGTAATGACACCAGGACTTACGGTGCATAGTAGGTATTTAAATCTCTAGCTGAAGCTTGCTGATGTCTCTGTGTGTGACTCTGAAGTTCATACATCTGACTATCAAAAAGGGTTTGTTCAAAGACTTTTTGTCAGGGACTGCCCAATGTTATTGTGATGGAAGGAGAGTTCAAAACTCCCATTGACTTTATGCAGCAGCTTTTAAACTCTCTTGATCATTATAACTACTCTGGAGGGTCAGTCATGTTTAGTTTGTTGTGTAATTCCTCACGTTTGGCATCATCCACTGAAGCTTTTTAGCTTGCAGTCATGGGTAAACTAGACCTGTGAACTTGTGAAAAATATTAAATTCAAAATATGTTTTTGGCATGAAGGGTTGAAAAATCAGAATCAGCTGAAAGGATGCATTATAACAAGACTTGAAGTCATTTAAAATGTGGATCAAAATCTTTTCTCCGAGTGAACTCCAGAGTGGCAAACTGAAGCGTGTTTAATTCTAGGTGTGAAAATGGAGCATGAAGCCTTCAGAAGGGAGCAGGTTCTATTGACTTGAGAATGCTGCTGGAATCCTCCTATATACAAAAGCCTTCAGTTGCAGGGAATTGGTACTTAATGTTAACCTTCTGTGCATCAGAAAATATGTCTGTATGCCATAATGTTTTGTTTCTAACCAGTTCTGTTATAGTTCAAACGTGTAAATGAATTACATTTATTGAACAAGAAGAGGTTTTTGAGTGGGAGTACTCCATGTTATGTGTTTGGGGTGTTTTTTTTTTCCTTACTCTCATTTCTTTTTACTTAGCAGGGTAGGGGGTACTGCTGAGTGTGTTAATTTAATGGAAGTTAGAGGCACAGTCACTCAGGCAACAACATATAACAAACAGCAAGACTGTAATAAACACATTGCTGTGTTAGGCATACATGGAAGAAAATGTGCAAATAACAATGCAGTGGGTGTATCCCTTGCAGGCTGCTGAGTTTTCTGTCACAGCAGTTTTAAAAAAAAAAAATCAGTGGTAGACAGAATGAAATTAGGTGAACACAGACACATCACCAGTGATGATGAGGATGCGTGGGAGCATGCTGGAGCCAGGCTGGGAGGTGTTTTCATAGGGAAGATGCAGCTGGTTTTGGAGGATGAATCTGGTTCCTACAGAAGAGAGACTTGTATGAAGATTTGGAAGGGGCCAGCGTGCCCTTGCTGCACGAACCCTCTTTGTGTACAGCCAGCTCGTGTTTGAGGACGCGTGGAAGTGTCTTTGGGAAAGCACAGCATGTCATGTGATATTCAGCCATGAGCTGTGGCCTGGTCCCAGGCACCCTGCCCTTGGCCGGGTCAGCTCCTGTGGGCTGTGCTCTCTCTGCTGCTGGAGGCAGGAGCAATGTGGGCCTCTTTGCAGCACAGGGGATGCTGTCTCATTTAGCAGGCACACCTTCTGCTCTGTGGCCACAACTCGGGGGTGGGAAGCAGCTAAACTCTGCCATCCTGTTCCTGGCAGCTTGTAACAGCTCTAACCGTTAATCAGCAGGAGGACAGGTGAAAGATACCAGACTAGAGAAGTGATAAAAACCTGAACAAAGGTGTGTTTTCCCCATTTCTTGGTTTGGGACACTTATTCCTGAAGATCTGCATCAATAGGAGTATCTGAGAACAGACCACTTGATGCCAACAAACACAATCTCCCACTGGTAGGGGGGGCACAGCAATCCTGGGCAATCCTGTTTCCTCCAAAGCTCTTGATTCATGCAGAGGGTTTTGTGCTCTTTGAGAACTCGAGCCTCACGCCTTCCCAAGAGGGGGAGAGCGCTGTAGGTGTGCAGTAAGAACGGGAGACAGATGTCTGATTGCTAAGGATCTAATATAGTTTCTAATGGATAGGAAAAAACTTTCTGCATTTTCATAATCTTAATGGTTGAGTGTGAAGATATTTTTAGTCTGAACAGAATATTTTTCAGTACCACCTCTTTCTGTACATTTCACTCTTTGGAGCACTGAACAAATGCAGCTAATGCTTAATGGAGAATCAGTCTTCTTATTTTTGGCCTGTAAAAGGGCAGTCTGTCTTGTCACTATCTGTGAGTGACTTGATTGAGCCATTTACTGTTTTCATTTATCATCTTGTATTGATCTAATGCTGGCACTGAGGAGATGGTTTACAGTGACATGGGTGACTTAGGCATAAAAATCCAGTGTCATTCCAAAGCCCCTTGCTGGCCGAGGAGCAATCGTGAGCTTTGCTATCAGAAGGGATCGTCAGGTTTTTGCCCTTAAGGTGCTGTACACAATGAAATGTGTCCAGTGCAACAGGGAATGTGGTGCCCATCACACCAAACCCTGCCTCTGATGGCAATGGCTTTCTCCAAGACTGCTGCCGCTGGCTTACAACTACGAATGCGCCTTGCCTGTTTCCCTCGTGAGCTGGCTGCACACCAGTGAGTGGCTTTTTACTGCAAAGCCTTGGCCCAGTAGCTGAGGCCATCATAGATGTCCCAGGCTGTCACTGCTGGAGCTGTACAGCCCCCCAGGTTTGGTAGCTCCTGCTGAGGAAGTGTTGGGAGTGTGCTCTGTGTGTGTTGCTGCTGATCAGAGCACTCCTTTGGAGTTTTTCAGTGTTTAAAGTATGTGATGATAAAGGAAACCTGCTAGAAGGGAAAGATTGTAAGGAAAACGATGCAAAAAGGGCCACCACAATAATTTAATAAGATAAATTCTGTGATGCATTGCATCAGTGTAACTCTCGATGAACTCTGGTTTATGTTTGTCTGAGTTTATGCTGTGCTTCCATCGGGGGAGCAGAAAAAAAACAAACCAAATGTTATTTTAAACTACCAGGTGTCTAATTTCAGTGAAAAAGGAAAACTGAGGTGAATTCTCCCTGCTGCCTCAGAGCAGGGGGGTGTGTGTGAGAGACAGCCCCATGCCATGCACCGAGCCCTACTGGCTTGGAACGTGCCGTAACAACAAATGAGTGCAGGATCAGATCCACAGCAAAGAGCTCATCTCAAATTCATCTTGTCACTTCAGACACATAACCAGGAGATCTGTTCTTCTTTACATCGCCCTCATTTATTATGCCACACCAAGAAAATCTCATTGTCTTGTATTCAGTTAGGATGTATTTCTGTTTGTATTTCAACTTGATAGATGTATTTCAATTACTGGTTCTAAGCAGTTCTGGAAAGATGTCCAGATCCTCAAAATGCTTAGAGATTTAACTTCCATTTAACCTGGAGGCTTCTTAAAAGTTTTGGGAAGAAAACAAAAGCTGGAGGCATAGAACAGTGTGCATTATTTCTGGTCCCAGTGTTGGCAGAATTATAAGGGGTGGAAAAAATAGAAAGTACTGGCTAGAGAAGAGGCAGCAGGAAACAAAACACTCTTTCAAACATCCCCACTATGTTATTCTAACAATAATAAAAGAAGGGAAAATAAAACAAAACTGGTTTTTGAGTAAAGTTCCTTGGTGATTTTTTTTTATTTTTTTTTTTTATTACATGTTAGTACTTGCTTTGTACTGAGCCAGAAGTTCAAGGGGGACCAGTTTCCTGTGAACCAGCCAGCAATGCATCAGTTAAAGCCTTTAGGTTTTTCTGGGTAAACACAAATGTGATTCTTCTATCAAAGTAGATAATGTGTTTGTCATCCATACAAATAGCACAAATGCGTCTTTGCTAAGCAACACTTAACAAGTTTCCTGTGTCATCCTTCTTTTACTTAGTACCTCTTACATTTGTTTTTCTTTCATCTCTGAAAGCACAGATCATTATATGCTATTTCTTAGATGTTGATGTGAGAGCATCACTGTTGCTTGAAATTTATATCTCAGAATCAGTGAAATACTTTGCCATCTAGATACATCTGTGTTTTTCTTATTGGTGCTGATCTTCTGAATTTTTGCATGACTTCCTGAGGAAGGTGACTTTTAATGTTCCTGGCAGTGTTAGACTGACAATTCCAGCTGAAAGAATTGCCTATCGTGTTATCTATTGAGGAAGTGCAAAGTTTTGAGAAGAGCAGAAAAACCTGCTAACCAGGCCGTGAAATTCTCCTGTGAACAGGGCATGTCCTACATTATTAACAAATGAGGAGAATTTATTTCTTTGCCTCCTTCATTACACTTCCTCTATTTTATCTAGTCTTACTTAAGCAAGGAAGCCAAGTACAACTGCCAAACAGCTAAAGCATTGAGAAAAGAATTTGCTTCTCTGGTTGTAACTTGGAATTTTGCAAGTTAATGTTGATTCGATAGAAATCTCAAGGCCTTTGCTCTGACATCAAGCATCACTCTACTAGTGCGTGTGTACATATACTTGTGTTAGTTCCAGGTGTCTTAACATGCAAGACATGGTTAAATTTCATGTCTCTATACTCAATAACTTCAGAAAAGCATGGTAAGGTGTTAAAGGGAAGCGTGTTATTAGTAAGGCGTATTTTGAAAATGTTACATAGGGAAATACTTTGGCACTCAGTCAGTACTTCAGGTGTATCTAGGGAAACGGCTTTTCAAGAAACAAAATCATTCCTACAAAGCTAGTTTTGACAAATATTTCTGTCTCTTTGTCAAAGACTCTGGAATAAATGTTTAGTTCTATCATTAGTTTTAATTTAATTTGGCTCTATCACTGACTTGAAGATATGATACCTAATGATGTGAAAGGTTTCCAAGAGATTTTAAAATATTCTGTCTGATAATATGGCAGCTTTTTTGGCTGGAGAACTTGCTAGAAAACAGTTTCTTTTTTTGTGACGTGTAAACATTTTTCATTGTTATAACACGTTTTAGTTGAAGTTACATTCAAATATTAAGGAAATAAATTACTTTCCAGCCCAGGTCACTTACTAATGTTCTCAACCTTCTTATGGCTAGAAGATCTAATTTTAAAAAGCATTTATCTTTCAGCATGGAGCAAGTTGGTTTTCTACTGAAGTATTTTGAAACTTGTCAGAGACTGGAGGGTGCCCATTGCTGGATGGCAGCAGTGCCCAAACCTCCTCTGGCCGCAAACAGGGAGGGTGACACTGGCTCTCATTTCAGAGACAAAATCTCAGCTCTCTCTGGTGTTTCCTTCAGCCATGTCTGCTCTTGCTTTCCCCTGTTGAAAGGCAAAATTTGTCATCTTAATTTAGCAAGCCATGCTTCAGGGCCTTCCTTGTTAGCACACTGCTTTCTGTCCTGATGCCTCTGTGTTTTGGAAGGGCTGTGAATCTTCTACTTCAGCTACAATAAATATTAACATAAACCTAATGCTGAGATCTAAGTCTTTAAATTTTCTGCTACATTAGTTTGTCCTCTTCCAGGGGAGCACCTCTTCCTCTGCCTAGCAGGAAAGCTGGGACATTTCTCCAGCTGCCCAAGGAAAAGGTACTTTTGAGCTTTCTGGGACAGTGCTGGCTCAACAGTATGGATCAACCAACAGCCCCTGTTAGCCCCTGTGCTCTGCTGGCATTCCTGTCTTTGCTATCCAAATTACAGAATATACATCCAGGAGAGGGCAGAATCTCAGGAATCCTCTTCTCCAGTACGGTACAAAGTATGGAAATTCCCACTGTCTTGTTTTGAGGATCTGTTGTGGGTTTTGTTGAGGGTTTTTTTTCCTTTTAAGAGTTGGAAACCCTGCTTATGATTCAAGTTGCTGGTACATCTAACAGAAGATGGATTTGAACCCCTATCACCAATCTATATACAATTAAATAACAATTTATTGTGACACTCTGGCATTCTGTCTGCATTACTTGCTATTAGATATTAATTCAGAATGAAGGAAAGTGACCTGGAAAGATGAAAATAAGCAGATTTGGTACAAACACAGTAGTGGATTTAACAAAACCCAATTTAACAAAGCAGAGCCCATGTCTCCTCTGCATGTAACAATAATAAGGATTAATTTTCTCAAGAATTTCACATTAGACATTTTTGGAAGGGAAAATAATTAATGGGATGCTAATAATTTGTAAAGTTACCTAAAATATGCTATTATGTTATCACTGCAAAACTTATTTTTTTCTTCACACACATCAAACCCCTTGTCAATAACAAGAATTACACTTCCAATAATGCTTATCTAAAACCTTTGAAAGCATGAAGGTAATGTTCAGGAAGCAAGAAGAGAGTTCAAAACAAAAGCAGCTTTAATCTGTTTTGTTTCTGTCATCTGATAGCAGGGGGCAGCTGGCACAAATGCATCTGTTGGTGTAGGAACCACCAGGTTTTCCTTTGTGCCCAAAGTCATTTACTCTCAACTGCTCAGCAGTTACAGAAGCCCAGACAGTCCTCTGTGACTCCTTCATCATGGTAGGATGAAAATAACCCAGCCCTCCTGTTGAACAGGAGACTTGAACTGGGGTTATACTCTAAAAACCTTTGTCACTGCATAAATATATCCCTGATATTAATGTGTCCTAGGCTTGGCATTCCTCTCCCATGGACATCCCTGTGGTCTCAGCCCTTCTCCCCCAGCAGCCAGGTCAATCCCGTGGGCCAAACTTTAAATGAAGCTGTCATTGGGAGTTTACGGTATCACAGGAAGCTGGAAAAATCACCAGCTCTGCTTTGACAAAAGGCATAACGTGGCTGAACTGCTCAAGTCCAACAAAATATTGAGGAGTGTAATCTATTTAAAGTGCAGCCTGTGATGTTCTTCCCCGGGTGTGAATGCCTGGGACAGCTCTCCAGCTGGTGGGAGCTGGCGCTGCTTCCCCTGCTCGGGCAGGGATGTGCAGATTCGCTGCAGCTGAGGAGGAAAACAGCTCTGCAGTTGGAGTGTGCTTTTTCACGTACAGAAAAAGTTGATTCTAATCCCAAGTCATGAGTGAAAGTTAAAGTGTGGAAAGATGTTTCTTTTCTCCATTTGACAAGATTTTCCTGCATGTTTAGAGTAGAATAAAATGCCTTTGTTTTCTTGTTTTAGTAAGTGCTCTGGTTCTGGAATGCTCTGGTACATTCATGCAACCCAGCCTAGATGGGGAGGGGTTGGTTGGAGGTGCTCTCCAGTGTGAAACCTTGCCTGGCTATCTCCAGGCAGGAAGTTTCTGAGCTGAGCACAATGACCAGAGTAGCATAAATTAAATGCCCTGGTCCTACTTAAATACTAAAAGGAAGACAACAGAAAGCAGTTTATTTTTTGTGCTACATGCAGCTCAAAATTTATCACTTAAAGATATAATGAGGAGAGTGGGGTGGGGAAGGTTATCACCTCCCTGCAGGCAGGTGGAAGATGATTTGATGTGTGACGCTCCAGTCTCGAGGCCCCCTGCAGCAAATTGATTCTGTTGGCTGCTCACTGGTTTTCCACCTTGTCACCTTTCTTAGGTTTTCATCTTCTGTGTTGTCAATGGCAGCCTCCTTCCATGACTTACTGGGAGCAAGGAAAGTAATAACTTTCTCAACCAATATATCTTTGCTATCTTACTGAGAATCCCTTTCTCCTCGCTTGTTGGTAATGGAAGCCACCAGTTGTCCTCTGAAATGCTCAAACCTCCTTTATTTGGACACATCTGCCATTTATTGATAAATAACCAAGTTGTAAATAACGCTTTAAGCGTTGTTTTCCCTTCACTTTTATTGCTTCTGGTGACTTGTGTACCCTTCAGCAGATGTGCCAGTCCTGCATGATATTAGAGAGACGTTAAATTTTTGGCTAATGGAAAACCAGAATAAATACCACACTAGTAAAATTCATCATATTTTTCTCATAATCCAAAGGAATCCAGCAATATAACTGTCTAGGACCTGAGTTAATGTCTAGCTGAAACTGTTTATGCTGGGTTTTGCATGGAGTTATTATGGCTTAACTACACTCCGTGGTCTTTGACATTGCTTGAGAGACAGGAAATAAAAAGGCTCATTAACAACAAAGGCCTTCAGGAAAGTGAGAACTTAGCATGAAATCTATAATGCCTCCTTCTGGACTTGTGATCCTAAACTAGAAGGCAATTTTTCAGGTTGAGAAATAGGGAAAAAGGGGAAGGGGAGGGGCTGTGTAACTTTGAAACTGAGGTGGCGCTTTGTTTAGCTTTAGAGATGCAAATGTAGTGAAATCGGGAACTTAGGAGTAGTTATTGTGTCTGAACTGGTGTATTACTTGAGCATCATTAAATGGATTGTTGAGCCCTCTTTCGTTTATGGGGTTTAATGTTGTATCTTAACTTACTTGTGAAAGGCAGTTAGAAAGCCTCATATGCAGGTATCAGAGAGCACTGCAAGTAGGAACACTTGCAGAATATCACTTCCAGCATCATGATTCAGTAGTTTCTCAGTAACATTTTATTCAGCCTATATGTCCTGCACTGTAAGCAGAAGTGTTGCATTTGACTCCCAAAGCAGTGTGTTCAACTCAGTCCTGCCAGGACACAGAGCCGCTGGGTGTTCAGTTTAATTTTTCTTGTTAATCTATTCCCTTTCTTCTCACCAAAGGGAAAGCAAGTTAGCTTCTCTCACCCTTATTCACAACATTTGGAAAATGTTCATACTCACGCCTTGCTTGACACCCATTGCTGTTGCAAGTACAGGGCATCTCTCATTGCTCCCTTTCCCCCCTGTGTGAGCCACCTGTGCTGCTCTCAGACCTTCCCACAGGCATTCCTGTGACTTACTGTCTATACTTGTAAATCATTCAAAAACATTGCCTAAGGGACACTTTGCAGGAAGAAGTTATTCATGTGCTTTGGGTCTGGTTTGGGGGTCACTGCAGCCTGAACTTCAGGTCTGGGCTCAAAGAAGGCTGGGAGGGAAGGTGATGCTCAGGTACAAAAGGCCTGGTGAGTTAAGTACCAGGAAGGCAAAAGCTCGAGGTGTCCTAGGGTGATCCTGGCATGTGCAGGTCCAGCTGGATTTCAATAAATGCCCAGAAGCTCTAGAGGAGCTCCCAGGAGTGCCTGTGGGAGAAATAAATGCCAGGTGACTCTTTAGGATGAAACTTGAGAAATACTTATGTATTAGCACTGTCTGTGGTAAGTGTTTGAGGGCTGTCCAAAGAACCCTTCAGCCTTTGGTGGTTCTTTAGCACCTGAGCCCTTTGTGGCTGTGCTGTTGCTCTCTGGCACAGAGAGGAGAAGCGAACTGGACATCTTGCTACCATTGGAAAGACCCAGTAAACCATTTACCAGGGAGATGCAGACCCTGAGCCTCCCCTGAAAGCAGTTTTCACTTGGTACTGTTCCTAGTATTAGAAATGCAAAGGTCTGTTCTGTGTGTTTTATGTAAAGCAGATTGAAATCAACATCACACTTCATTTGGCTCCCAGCAGTTGAAGAGAGAAAACACATAGAAATATAAACATATTTATTTTGGAGTCTTTTCCAGTGGGGAAAAATCAGGCACCTGGGCAAAGCAGTGGGTTTGGGCACTGGACAGATTTAGGATGAAAAAGTTACTACATATTCCAAGCCGCAATTTTTGCAGATTTGCAGTAATCAGTCACACACAAAATCTTCAACACCTGTGGGGTTGAAAAAGGGACAGTGCAGTTTACTCCTAGCCATAAAGGGGCTACCACAGAGGTGTGGTCACTCCAACTTCTACACTGTAAATTCCCTGATTCTCTTCACAGACAGAAAGGAGGATTTTCTATCATGTGCTCAGCAGAAGAGAAAAGTACTTACAGGAATTTCACAGGTCTGTGCTAGTGAAAACCTCACTGGCAACATATTTGAGGGTGTTTGCTAATGACTTCTGTTAATTGTTACAAGAGCTTCAAGTTCTAAAAATGGGCATTCATGATTTGCAGCCTGCGAAACTCCATTTCATAAGAAAATGGCATTTCCCTTGTAAAGGGCTGAGAGCTTCTTCTCTGGGTATTTTTGCTAGATACAAATTGTACAGTTTGTGGGATTCTTACCACTGTTAGATAAGGATGCGATACCCTAAAAAGATCCCTGCTGTTGCCTGCAGAGACAAAGTTGAGCAGCCTTCCGCTCATCCCTTGCTACCAGTTTCCCAGTCTTGCTCATCAGGGAGGAATGCTTTCTTTGACCTTCCTTTTCTGGCTGAGATACCTGTAGGAGCTCTTGTTGTTCTTTGCATCCCTTGTCAGGTTCAGCTCCAGCTGTGCCTTGGCCTTCCTCACCTTTACCGACTTTACTGAGGAAAGTCACAAGAGGCACCTTCCTTCTGAAAAACATCTGTCACTGAGCTTTGTCCTTCTCATTTTCTCTGCTCCCCCCTGGCAGGTTCTGTTCTCTTGGTGAAATGTATATTATTTCTGATAGCCCCTGTAATAATGGTGATTTCATACGTCCTTTAATGTCTTCCAGAGACAGATGACATTGGCTGTGTGCAAGTCCTTTCACCTCTTCCCTTACTGCATTAGTGTGAATGCTGAGGGTACTGCGTGTGCAGAGTGCACTGTGAATTGATGTGTGTGGCTCCTATCCCCGAGTGCAGAACAAATACTGAGTGCACAAGGCAGGTGGCAGGCTGCTGTTGACTAATTTCACAGTCTGGTATTTTCATTGCATGACAAATTTCATCCTTGGGTTTTCATAGCTATTAAGAGGCTTAGGTAATCAAAAGCAGTTGTTAAACAAAACTTGTTTGATTTTGATAGAACATCCTTGAGAAAGGGAAAGCCGTGTATCATCTGTATTTGTATGAAGAGTAAAGCATGGCTGTCCTGTGCTGGCTCCATTCTCCGTGCCAGTTTCTTCTAGCCTGAGAGAGGGTGGCCACATCTCAGTTTTCTGAGATACAGCCAACCTTTACCAAACCACATCCTTGGCTAAACCTCCCATCTGCAGGGCAAAAATCTCTCAGCACAGAGAGAACACCTCTGCTTTAAACCTCAGAGGAGATGCTGTCCGTTCTGTCAAGTACAGGTTTAGCCATAAAGGTATATTTTGGCTCTTGTAAGAAGACCAGCAGTAGCCACCAGCAGTAGCCACCAGCAGCGCTTGCTGAAAACTGCAGAGATGTTTAAAGTCTTCCTTTCTGTGTTTTTCTCCCCTCCAGCTGAGCTCCCCTCAGTGCTCTGTTATGACATCTCGCTCCCACCCTCTCTCACATCTGGCAGATAATAGTAACAACCTTAATGCCAAATTGAAATCATAATGCTTTCCTCTCTTGACTGCTTCAACTAAGCCACCATCTCACAGGCTAAGTAACTTCCTACCCCCAGCCTGTCAGCACACGATGGTGCCTTACCAGCCAATCACAAAACAATCTTTGCAAATGGGACCTGTAGATTATTTTCGCAGTAAAAATCATTAGCAAGGATAATTAACTAAGACTGTGGTGATGAATAGCGCTGCACTACTGATCAGTGTAATAAAGAACAGAAGCCACTAATTACAGATAGCAAGCCTTGAAGCCAATGAGAAATTTAATTTAACGTTGCTACACAGACTCCACACAGTCTAATGTAACTTTGCAATTATCATAATACAGTCTTGCCACAGATGATGCTTCTGGGAGCATTCCAGGAACAAGGATGTGTGTCCATCAGAATAAAAAGGTTTGTGATCTGTCAATTATAGCATCTTGAGAGAGCAGGTTAAAACTCCTGTATCTGACCAGGTGCTTGGCTTCTGAGGCCCTCAAATGGGTGCCGAACTTGGATCCATTTCCGTGAGCTCCAAAGGTCTCAGTATCTCCATGCTGTTTTTTAAAGCAGCACCCCGATGTTGTCAGAGATGTTAGATGCACACTTTCTATTTAAAGACACCTCAAAACGTCTGGTTCACTGTGTCAAGCACTCTTTTCACCTGGCATTCACAAGGCCAGCACATTAAAATGAGAGATCCTGGGCAATGCAAAGGGATGGGAACCAAGCTCATTATCCCCACGTGCAAATACAGCAAACCCTGTTTGACACTGGCTGTGGAACGGCCTTCAGCTGCAGCCAGTTGTTTTAAGAGCACTCTTTCAGACCCTGGAAGAGGCTGCATGAGTTAAACGTGTGTGTTAGTCACCAAAGCAATGGGCTGCTCCCACAAATTGAGGCAAACCACGTCTCCTGTCAGCTCTCCAGCCCTCCTTTCATATACACTTCAGTGACACGCTGGGGGAAGGAGGAAGCAATGGGGGTTGCTGGTTTTGCATCTATTTGATCGTGGGTTTTGAAAGCTTTTTTTAGCCCCCTGCATATTATCTTTGATTACAGAATGCAGTGATTATGAATGGTGTCCTGAATATGCGCTGTCTTGTGTACAGATTAGCTTTGCTTTAGGAACTGCAGGGTTTGGAGCCACGTTAGCTGAGTGGAGGTGGAATAAGCAGGATTTTCAACAGCATAGCTGGTTTTTGACAGGAGTATTGATTGCTCTGCTGTAAGGTCCTCTGGTAAGGTAAAAATATCTAAAAGGAGACAGGAAAAATAAGATACAGTAGTCCTCAAAACACTTAAAGGCTGGATAAAAAGAGGTCAGTAACAGTGTTCTCCATGTCCAGTCTGTAATGGAAGAGCATTAATATGTTTTTTACACAGATTGGAGGAAAGCTGTGTATCTGAAAGGTGGTGGGAGAGCCACTTGAATAGCCAACAGTTCACAAGGCTTTTTGAGGAGTCTTTTAAAATAAGGCACACAAATGCCTGTCAGCAGCTGTGTGGCTTAAAATGCCGCTGCCTTGAGGTAAAGGAAGGGACCATGTGGATTTGAGGCCCCTTCTAGGTCTGTTTTGTATATTTCCCTGTAATTATTGTTCAGATGAGCAATAACCCTTTTTGTACCTGTTACGTAAAGCTCCAGCATGTTTCAGGATTTCTATTTCAATTTCTGCATCCTCTATGTTTGCTAGAAATAACTATAACCCTGAAGGGGAAGTATCTGGAAGCACAGGCTGAAGCAAAAGGTGGGGTAAGTTAGATTAAAAGAAAAACCTGTGAGAGCTTACCCAGCCAAATGGATGTGGGGAGCTGAGCTGGATTCTGGCCAGGTGCTGTGTGACCCTCGTGCCCCTTCTGAGTGCCTCTGTTTGCTCTGAACATTTTGATTTTATGCACTTCATTGCAGACACTGGGAGCTGGGGCTCAGGAGCTGTCTATTACTAAATGGTTTTTTTTTCCAGAGCTGTGTACAGAGGAGCTAAACCTGGGATGGCCCCTCTCTGATCCTGAGCATCAGATATAAATCCAGGTCAAGGCAGTGCCTCGCCACTTGTGTTTGCTTCCTTATTTAATCCATATAACAAGTCAACAATCCTGACCAAGTGGGGATGGTGAAGGAAACAGTGCAGTGTTTGCATAACTCCTCCCAGTTCTGTGCTTCCAGTAGGATCTCCTTGGGCTGGGAGTGAACACAGCCCGATTCCCACAAACTTAACCTTTTTGTTAATCTGTGAACACTGTTTCTACCGGCTCCTGCCTGCAGTGACATTTTTTGAAAGGCAGTTTTGGGAGAGAGTCTATAGGAGACATAAAAAATAGAAGGCTAATAATAATCTCCATCTAAAAACTGATAATTCAATTAACTCCCAGGGTTCATTTGAATGGAAAAGAATTAGTGTGGCTAGTCAAGAAAAGGTACAGACTGATTAAACTATTACCGTTGACATCATGTGATATTAGGGCGATAATACAAATGAGTTTAGCCCTCATTAGAGCATGAAGAGAGCAAAAGGGTTGTGGTCTACTTCTACAGAGAGGTATCATGATCAAAAGGAGAGCTACAATGCAAAAGTAGGTTAGTCCTCTGCTGAATCTCAGGTGTCAGCACAGGGCTTGTACTTAAAGCTATCACTTAGTAGCATTTGTTACTTGTACAGTAAGAGAGCTCCAGGTGAAGCTTTGAGAAGTAACGTTGCCATAATGATAATAGAAAGGGGATCATGACCCCTGTTTTGTTACTAATAACGGTATAAAAATAATAATTGCAGCCCTAAATGTCTCTTTTGTCCATAAAAATTTGTGTGAATTTTACTTTTTCCCTATCTGTAGCTTTGTGAAGGAGGGAACTGAGATCTCTTTAAATACTCAATTTATCTAGAACAGGTAATTAGGCTCACTCAGCTAAAAATAATCCTCCTTTCAGAAACTTGTTTTGAGATATTTAACGTTGCTGCAATGAGCTGGATTAATCGTAGCAAATTGTCAATCAAGTTGTTTCACTGAAGCAAAAAATAACCTGTAGACTTCAGTCAGTTCTGTTCTTTTTCAATGGAGATTTTAACACCTGTCTTCAAAATGTGAATGATAGTGAAATGTGTTTTTTGATGAAGGAAAACTAGATATTTCTGCCTGTAGAAGTAAAGGCGAGAGAAAGTGTTTGGTGTGGATGATGGCAAGGGCATTGGCCTGGGAACTTCTGAACCAACATTCAGAAAAGCATCAGAAGTTCTAAATTTGATTATACTGGCAAACTTTCTCTATGTAGAAAGGAATGCAAGGTGAGATTTTAAATTGGCATCTTCCTTTATGCTTAATAGTATCCATTGCCAAATAAAATGCATATCCCAATATAATCCTAGCAGAAGAGTGCACGTTATAACCGAGCAGAGATGTGAAGCTCACCAAAGATGCATGTTGCAATGAATTTTCTTATGTATTTGTGAAAGAAGAAAATGCCTACATTTACCCCAAAGCAAAATATGCCCTGGTTAAATCTTACTTTTCATCATTATCTCTTAAAGCAAAATTTTAGGTAAGGAGTGTGTAGGAGATAAAACTGAGAAAACATTCAGGTAAATCCTGAGCAATGTCCTATGTGTGGTGCTGTCCTCTTGAACACTTGAGTATTTAAGAGCTTTCAAAAACAGTGTCTGGATTTTAAAATGAACCCGTTTTTAGCAGGTTCTTTTAGCTTTTACCAGCCAAGAGGTTAAATTCCCAAAGATGACCTTTTTGAAGGAGACAGGACAGAATAGGTTCCATCTGCAAAGGGATTTTATTGCACTGTTTCAGTCTGGGCACTCAGGAACAGTGAACACCCAAGCTCTCTGGACACACAGGATTACAGGTACTCGTTATTTCACCACCAGCACGGATTCTCTTTGTCTCTGATGTGGTCTGTAAGTGGATTTAGAGTGGCTTTCACTTGGCACTGCCCAAAGTAGTGCAAAGAAGGAGCACGAGACTCTTCTCCTCTGTGCTGTTGGTTGTCCCTTGCCCCCATCTAAAAGCAGAGCTCCAGAGGTGGAGGAAATAGTGATATGTCCATCTCGATGGTCTCTCATGTGTCTAGCTCTGTGCAAAGAAAGAGCAAACACTTTGTCCTGGTTTGAGACAA
>VZTA01006166.1:20689-30921 GCA_013398855.1 Mohoua ochrocephala | reverse complement strand
TGAGGGGACACCTCACTGCAGTTTGCAACTCCCTTGTGAGGGGAAGGGGAGGGGCAGACTCTGATTTCTTCACTCTCATGACCAGTGACAGGACTTGAGGCAATGGCGTGAAGCTGAGTCAGGGGAGGTTTAAGCTGGCTATAAGGAAAACGTGTTTTGCCCAGAGAGTGGTTGGGCATTGGAACCGGTTCCCCAGGGAAGTTGTCACAGCACCAAATCTGCCTGAATTCAACAAGCATTTGAACAATGCTCTCAGGCACCTTGTGTGATTTTTGGGTGTGTCCTGTGCAGAGACAGGAGTTGGACTCAATGATCCTGATGCATGCCTTCCTTCCCACTCCGAATATTTTATGATTCTATGTACACAAACTTTACTAGTAAATTCATGGCAGAGCATAAATCAGGTAATTAGCAGCAGAAATTATTGGACTTACACTGATTTTTCAAGTACAAAAGATGGAGGTGAGCATCATTTTTACCTATCAGCAACTTCATCCTCGGAATCCTCCAGATCCGGTGATCCGAATTTTCTTGGAGTGGTTGACTCCGCTGATTCAGGCTATGAGCTCTTGAATGTGTATTCAGTCAGCATGTCTGCCAACATACTCAATTTCAGTCAGAAGCTCCTCCATCTTAGAGCCAGAGAATGTCAAATAGAAGCATAGAGGTGCTATTTTCAGTGTCCTGAGGAAAAAAAAAAAGAAAAAGAATTTTTATTAACTGTGTTATTTTCTGCTTGCTTCTCCTCTGACATCACCCTATTTCCGGATGTGTTACTGGAACAAAACAACCATTTGGATGATTGTCTTTGTGGGCTTTCTGGAAGAAATGTTTGACTTGGAAGGTTATGAAAATGAAATTAGTAGTGAGTACATTACATGTAGAGAATACATGTGATGATAAGTAGACAGAGCCGTAATAACCAAGGCAGCTGGGAAAATACTTTGTATGGTGTTGCTCCTAGCAACAAAATTTGTAATTTGAATGTGTGTTTTCAGAAAAATATCATTAGATGAAGAAAACTGAATCTTCTCTTCCTGTCATCTCCTTTATGTACTACTATATTTTATGTATGTGATCTCAGCCAAAAATGAAATTAGCTCAATAATTTGTAAGTTGATAAGTAGGAGATATGATCAACTGCAGCTGCACATCTCTGCAAAAACAATGATTAATCTAAATAAAATCTTTGACTTGTTTATGAAACAACACAAGTCAGAAATCTTTCAGGAGAATATTTTCTATCTAGTGCTTTTGGTCCAAATATTTATTATTTTACATTACCATTTTGATGTTCTTTTTAAAAGTAGAGACCTAGGTAAAATTAAAATGCTCCATTACAAGTTCATCAGTTTTGGTTATAAAAGCTATGACACACTAGAAATAAAATAAATTTGATTTCAGATGAGCTTTTTATACAAGTTTTCCCATTTTGGGAACTAAGCATTCTTGATATTAAAAATAATATCAGAGAAAGAAAGCTAATTGAAAACCTGCAAAACACAGTTGGAAAAATTATTCAAGGCAAATGTTAAATAAATTATATTGCCCATAGAATAATAGAATAATCTTAAGACGCATATTGTGGACATCATGATAAAATTAATTATCTATCATTGGAAAAAGACTTACTGAGAGTTTTTAGATTTATTCTGCAAACTATTTGACCAGGCATGATTTTATAACATCGATATGACAAAACATCATTAAGGGAGGAAGACTGAAAAACAAACGTCCTTCAGAAATCCCAGTCTGAAGAACCTAGTCACGTTGGTGAGTTGTTAGTCATGTGAATATTTACTTAGACACCCCCCAACCCTCCCCTGATATGAAAAACTGATAGCTGGGAGAAAGAAGATGTTTCAAATCTGTCTTTCAAAGATGACGTGGTAACTGTAGGCTTGTGAATGTGGGTGTGGTGCCATGACCACTTCCCTGGGGAAAGGGAGATATATATATGTGTGTGTGTGTGTGTATATATGCCCACGATTCATGTAACTCTAGGAGGCAGGGAAAATGGCCAGATTTTTGGCTCACATCTCCAGCTGTGGCAACAACCAGAGGATTCAAAAATGCTTTGGATTTACGTTGGTGATTCAGATGGAATTTTAGATAAAGATTTAGAAGTCTCCTTATTCTTTGAATCAGAAGTAGCTTTGCGGACGGACTCTACAGACATTCCTAACTTCATTCTATTTTTGAAATGTTTTACAGAATTATATTTGGAATGATGCAGTCTCTTGGAACACGTTATTTGCACACAACCACAAGTACTCTTAAGCATATTTGCAGCTCAACTCTACTTCTGCCAAAATGCAAAATCTCTGCTAGTTTAAAAGACATAAAAATTTGACTCCTGGTCCTAAAGCATAAAGTAGTTCAAGGGTTGCTGTCCATTACACGACTCACAGTCTGCTGTTGTGACCCATCCCAGACAGGCAAGAGTGACCCAGGGTCTTGTTAGTAGATCCCTTGGGATGCATTGGAGTCAAATTAAAAGACACTTAATGATGGAGAGGAGAGGAGAGGAGGAGTCTCTGAATCACCAAATAATCATCAAATACTCTGCCTTCAGGTACAGATTATTCTTCCTAAATAAAAATACTTCCTGAAATGTGGTCCACAAAAGAGCCTATTATATATAGATTTTCAAAGGTTCAAATTCTATCAAGATAGCTCAGAAGATATAATAGAAAATAATCTGGTACAGGTTTNGGAGAGGAGAGGAGAGGAGAGGAGGAGTCTCTGAATCACCAAATAATCATCAAATACTCTGCCTTCAGGTACAGATTATTCTTCCTAAATAAAAATACTTCCTGAAATGTGGTCCACAAAAGAGCCTATTATATATAGATTTTCAAAGGTTCAAATTCTATCAAGATAGCTCAGAAGATATAATAGAAAATAATCTGGTACAGGTTTTGAAGTGCTTAATACTCAGAGTGCTAAAGAATTAAGGAGACTCCTGGAGTTCCTGGGCTGATTAAAACAGTTCCAGGAAAATCAGATTCTTTTCATTAACTTAATCCAGAATGAGCAATGCCTGTGCAAAGCACACTTGATGTGTTTAATTGTGTTTATTTTCTTCTACTTCTTACAAAAAACTCTGCTGTAGTCCACAGTGAATCATCCATTTGCACTGCTGTGCATTTTGTATAGACCTACTTCTTAACTCCCTTTATTGCTTTATCTTCAGAACTGAAGTTTCTTATGGCTTGATTCTAGTCTCTAATTTGATTATACATGCCTTCTAAGAATGGGGCAATATATGTATTGGAAAGAACCGCCAAATCCCCACAGTCTTCTGTGGAATTTCTGTTAATTAGAGGATTAATTTTTTTTCTCTTAGAAATTCATTAGGACAAACACACGTGTTGCAATTCCTTATTTAAAAAAAAAAAAAATCAGAAGGGTAATGGTGAATACACAATATTGTACAAATGTAGTCCATTAAACTTGTCGTATATCCACATTCTATCTGAAACTAACATATCAACTAATATTTCAGCTGTATGGTATGTTCCAGCTTCATACTACAAACAAGGCTTCCAAGTCTCTTCAGGTGCTCACAGATGCCACAGGGAAGTTTAAGTCAAGTTGTGATTTACATAGCTGTTCATTATTCCTTAAAAATATGTGCAAGAATCAACGCTCTGGGGCACCACATGCATGACTGAGATATCTGCAGGGAGAATGTGCAGTCATAATTGAACCATCAGACAATATACATGATTTGTTTTCAGATTTTAAATTGTAACGAATGCTCTTCAGTACATTTTCATTTAAAAAGGAGTCCTGGCATAATTTCATTGTAACTGCGTGCCATTTATCTAGTCTCACAGAACATATCCCAGAGGACGCAGGTGCAAATACCTAGCTACGAAAGTATGGGGTCCTTGCACAGTCTCTGGTGCTTCAGCACTGGCTGAAATTTGGAAATATAGAAATGCACTTACAGTTTTTATTTGGAAGGAACATGTCACAGTCTACGTGCTGTGTTGTAGGGGACAAAGCTTTAAAACTGCTTGCACTGATCAGTCATACCATAGAAACAGAATTTTTTTTGTTTGTTTTTAAAAACCGTATGTATTTTAAAACCCCCAAACAAATGAAGTTATCCAGTACGAGATAATCAATGTAACATACTAAAATGCAAGCCTACATTGTAGCAGAGTTTGCTATTGTGGATCATACCCCTTTGCACATAGAAGACATTGTTTTTTGCTGCATAGATTGAATTGTATTCACCAACTTTTAAATTCACCTGCTTTTTTATCAACTAATTACTGAAAATCATGAGATACTTTGTATTCATTTCCTCCCCCTTTCACTCTTGTGATTTTGAATAACTAACTCTTCTCTGGATTTAGTTCACGTCTGTGTTCTTTGATCAACACTTTTTTTCCCCAGGACCTGCATACTATCCCCAGTGTTAGGGAAACTACATACCAGTATAGACTGCTCTAGTACGATGTAGGCTCTATCACTCTGTAGACCTTATAGAATAAGCCTCTCCAAACAATACAAGAACGTATCAGAAATCACTTTAAGAGGAATGATCAAACACAGAAGCCATATGATGTTTGAGAAAAAGCAAATTTCAAATTACGTTCTACATACAATTCAGAACGCATCTCAAGTTCAATATATGAAGA
The DNA here is from genome assembly GCA_013398855.1 of Mohoua ochrocephala. Classification (NCBI taxonomy): domain Eukaryota; kingdom Metazoa; phylum Chordata; class Aves; order Passeriformes; family Acanthizidae; genus Mohoua; species Mohoua ochrocephala. Next base: position 26,266 of record VZTA01006166.1, on the reverse strand, counting down.
GAACCAGGATTTGTCTTGTTGAAAATTTAGGCCTTTATGCAGTAAATATCTGCAGCACTGGATGGAATTCTTTTATAGGAGGAGCATTCCCCATGAGTTCAACCAAATATAGGACTTAGTTAAGATCATGCAGCGGTCCTTGAGGAAATAAGGGCCTAAGACTTTTATACTTGAGAGAAAGCAGTGTGTGAATTACAAATAAATTACCATAGTCATTCTGCCAACAGTTCTTCATGCAGTTGTGGTGGTACATCCCTCCCCTTGTGCTGCTCTGCCATCTCAGGGGCTCTTGTTAGGCCTTGGCCTTGATTAATGGCTCCCATTGAACTTATCAGGAATACTGTCCACAGCACCAGGATTTTCTGCTGCTTAAGCAAGAAAGGGAAAGAGAGATAATCAGCCACCCCAATAGCCTTGGAACATTACTTGCCCGAATCATAGCCCAAGTAGAACTGCAGTATTCTTACTGGACTTGTGAAAAACTCCAATAATTATCATCTTGGATTAATTCCAGGATGAAGATTGGCTGATAATTGAAGTCAATCATTTTGTGACCCTATAAATGGCCCTAAGTGAGGCTCTTTTAGGTCTCCTAGGCCGCAGCAGGCCGACCAGCATCTTCCCCCAGGTGGAATGTCTTTCAGAGCTTGCAAACCCTCAAGTTTGCAATACTTGTAGGCCCACTGCTGAAAGCCTGACAACAGGGCTGATACCTGCCCCCAATCCTTGAGGCTCAGCCCTTACACCTTGAGAAATGCAAGGGCATTCAATGTGAACTGAACTTGAGGTGAATTTTTCACTTGTATATATTTCTAAAATTGTATGTAAAGGTCTTTGTGTCTGTGTGTTAGAGAACCTGTAGCAAGTATAGCATGACTGTTGCCATCTTGGATCTATATTCAAGTCACTCCCATAACTGTAGCAAATCCTACTGAATTGCTTTGTAAATGTTAAATTAATGAATAATTAAGTGCTGCCAAATCTTTCGGACATAAACCATTGACCAAGAATTGACTCAGCCACTTCTGAGTTCTGTCAGGAGTTTAGAACCTAAGGGGATCCCCTCTGAACCCCATGACCCAACAGGAGGGTCTCTGTTACCCTCTTGCATCCTTACCTTTTCCATCTCTAGTTTCTGTATAAATGATTCTAAGTTGATTCTAATCCACTTTTCGTTTGCATGTTTCATCTTTGTAGTAAGAGTGAACCTCACCATCAAACTTTGTCATGCTTTCTCAAATTTGTATTAACTCTGCTTCTATAATAGCTTTGATGGTGATCCTTTAAGTGTTCTAAACTACTCAGTCATGACAGCAGTGGGATCATATTATTCCTTACGTGTAAAGATAAAAAAATCTTAAATTAACACGACACCAAAGAACAAGAAAGGAAACAGTAGCTTGAGAAAATTATCTGTTCAAGGACAGTGCAGCGGATCAGCAGAGGATCCTAAACTAGGATTTAGGAGACAAATGTTTAATGTTCCTCCTTGTGCAGAAAGTCACTTATTCCTGCAAATCAGATTTTGAAATTTAGACAGAAAACAAAAAAATTCAGACAAAACAAAACAAATGCTATGGGAATAAGGACCAAAAGGATTCAGGTATTAATAGACCTCCTGTTGGTAGAGTACTTAGCTGACCAGGTTTTTTCCTGCCTCCATTGTGTGAAGATTTATTTAGTGATTATTCACCTTTAATTTTAGAAGAGGTATAGGATCTTTTGATCAATGGTAGCCTTAACCTGTCATAGTTTTTTGGGTTTTTTATGAGGACACAGGAAAACATGGTCTGATGGATGTTTATGATGGGTATTAATCACTAGCACATGGACTAATTTAAAAAGTGATTTTCATTTGACAAAGAAGAAAAGAAGTATCAGATTTTTCCCTTTCATTGTAGTACTCTGTAAATTTGTGTAATATTTTCAATTGGATGTGGCTAAACATAATGATGCACAATCTTTAGGGTCAAATTCAGACAAGTATCTTATGCGTAACTAAAGAAAACGGAATTATTTTTCTTTTCTTTGAGGAAATCTGTACACCTTTTTCTCTGTCACCTGAAATCATAATGAATTTGTTCAGTATATTTAGGTGGTGTTTTCCTGCTGTTACTTATCTGAAACAAAGGGGTGTCTAAATGCCTCCCTTAGGTCACCGTGCATGGAATGTAGCCTGAAAGGTTTATGCACTGCATGCAATAGAACACTGAAATGCTTTTGTGGCTGAGGTAAGCTGTTTACCGTGGCAGCTCAGAGGATTCCTGTGGGTCTCTGACCCTTGCTGAAGATTAACCTCAAACGTTTCTGTGCACTTTACATCTATACTCTATTCATTTCCCATTGCCCCGTTTAAGTCAGGGAAATTACTTGTAGGATTGAAACAGTGATAAGGGTGGGACTTGTACAAAAGAAACATGTAGTTTGGTGTAGAATCCTGGTTCTATGAAGAATTTAGTTTTGGTTTCAAGGGAAATGCTATCAATCTTTTCTGGTTGCTATTTTAAGACGATTCTATAGCCAGACGTTACTGTATTTATTTCCTGGAAAGGAAGTAATGGAGAAACAAAGCTAATATGTCACAGACAAACATTTAAGGGTCAGATTAAAATAAATAAAAATAATAATGATGGCAAGCTATCTACGGTACTTTAACGCAGACATTTATTTGCCATGTACTTTCAAAACCAGTATGGAATAAATAATTTTTAAGAATCACAATCTGAATGTGAATTTTTCAATTGCTTAACAAAGTTATGCTACTTGGGTTTTCTTGGAGAAAGAACGTCTTTGGTTTTGTCCTTTTGGAGGAGGAATGCAATGTGTTTGTGGTCACATTCTAGGGTCATCCACCAACAATGAGTATTATGTTATTGTGATAGCTGTAATAGATAGAAGTCTGTGATAGCTGTAAATGAAAAAGTCTAGATGCATTGTAGTCTCCACAGAAAACTGATGGAGCAGCAGATATAAGCTTAACTGAATGCATATAAAGATAAAATTTTATGTCTGATATGGAAGAGTACTCTTGAGAGCAAATTTCAGAAAGGTCTAGGCCATCAGATCCAGGAAGAGGGAAAATGGAGGTAGTCTTTGTAGAATTCTCAAACTTGAGAGATATTTTTTTCATCCAAATTGCCAGTATGCGGGCAATCCACCTCAGGATGCCTTTCTTGGCGGCAGGAATGAGACCTGCTTCCTGCCAATCTGCAGTGGGGAAGTTTTAGGGGAAGAAATTTCTGCTTTCATACAAGTACTACTTGTGGATAGAAAACAGATCAAGGAGACATTATGCAGTTTTACGTCAATGATGCTTCGTGTTCCCACAACAACCTATCCGAGCTGGCACAATCAGTCCTATATATGGGCTGAAGGTTCAGCATTGTCATAACACAGCCTGAGACAAGAGAGTCAGTTGTTGGTCTAGGTGAAAACCCACCTCACTTTGACATACTTTCCTTTGGTTTCTAAAGTTATTCTGAAGGCAGATCCACTCACCAGCCCATTTAACCCTGAAGCCACACAAACAATAAAGCAGATGCTAAGAAAGTGACAGAATGAAGAGCAAATGGAAGAACCAATGTCTGTGGTAGAAGCACAGCGTTACATCAGTTTAACCTGACCGTGAAACTGCACACTTCTTACTTCTGTGGGTGACATGCTTGTTTTAATCTTTTAATCTGTCTTCCTTATTGCTACAAAATACCTACAAACCTATCTCATGAATGTCCCTCTCTCTAATGCAGTAGGTGAGGAGAAAGGTGACTGCTATAGTGGTCCTTTCTCAGTGAAATCTGAAGGTAAGGTTAAAAAAAATTGAGTCCGTCCATTGTGCTTTTCCAACAGTGACTTTTTTTTCTTAGCATTTTAGTCCCACATATTCAAAACCTAAATCGGGTGGTGTTTCTTTCTTTCGTAGTTGTTATATTTGCTGAAGATCTCACAAGGAGCATGTCTTTATCCTAATCAGTTTATTTCAGTAAAATACAGTAGCATTGGCTTAAGGTGCATTTTATACACAGAATTGTTTCTATTAAATAGTCAACAGTAAATGGATGGAAATGACATTTTGTCACCATTCTTATTTGTGTAGTACAAATAGCATTTTCTTTTGTTGCCATATGAAAATTTTGGATTTTTTTTTCTTTCTCTGTATTGTATGTGACAAGTTTAGTATATTTACAAGGAAGTGCTGTTTTGTAAGACCAGGTGCAATTTTCTAATGCTAGGATTACTGAAAGGGACAGAAAAGTAATACACATTTCTTTTCTGTTTCTCTACTTGTGTTTCACACTTGACAGCACTCCATGCATAGTTCATTCAGCTTTTCCCCTGGGTGGCAAATCAATAAGCCACTTTCCTTTGCTGTTTGAGTCTTTTGCTCAACAACAGAGGAAAAGAAAAAATATTTCAAAGCATATAAGCTCACAAATATTGACAGGAAGACTCAAAGGCAGAGGAACCATCAAAAATTACAACTCTGTAGAAGACACACACTAGGCATGTGCAGAGTATCGGACAGGGGCAATGATGGCACCTGCCAGTTACTCTACCTTTCTAGTATAGGTATGTTTTGTGGTTTAACATATTTTGGAAAGATGAATCCAAGTCCCGTGTTTGTTAATAAAACCAGCTGAATATTTGCTGGTTTTTCATATGGGGTCCTACCTGTTCTCTTCACTTTCTCTCACATCTTTGTTTTGGCAATACCGCTGTTTGCCACATTGCACACTTTGCCAATGCAGTTGCAGGTAAATGCATATAATCAGAAAGGAGCAATTACCCTCATGTTCTTTGTTCTGCAGTGTTCTACACTGTTCTACAGTGGCTATTAACATCTAGTGTGACAAAGTTATGATACAGTTTTCAGTCTTTGATGCCACTGCACTAAAAATAAGCTGATTATGGTAATAAACATAATAACTTCCTACTGTCCAAAAAAAAGACTTCACAAACGAATCTATTTTACCTGTTTGTCCTAAAACAATCAATCATCTATAAACATGTTTTTCTGCTGTTTTCTTAAAAGCCATGTATGATATGGGTCCACTATCACTCCACTATCACTTCTAATGTTTCACTCCTTCTTGTAGTCAGGAATTTTTCCTCTCGGGAAAGTGAATATTGCTTGTGGGACTTCCTGCACCAACACTGATCTTCACTCTCAGTCTTTGCGTGTGGAGCATAGGCACTGTTGCTGCAAAGTGTTCACGGCTCGCACTCTGGGAGGAGAGTAAAGAAGAGGGATGCAGCGATCTCTGGATGATCATGGGGCCTGTTGCAACCTGTTCTGAAACAAACGATTTCATATGCTCTTCCCTGTCCTCACCTCTCATAAAACACTGTCTTCTGTAATAAAGTGAATGCGTGAGCGTCACTATTTTCATTTTTCCCTTCTAGCGGGAAAAAGGGCCCTGTTTCCACGGAGGCTTCCCAGCCGTGCCGGCGACGGGGGCGGGGGGGGCGGTTCTGTGCCTCCCCTCCGCCGGCTCCGGCCGCTGCCTGCGGCGGGGATCGCCCTCCCCGCACCCCACGCCTCCGGTTATTGATGGTGGCGGCCGCCGCCCGCCCCGCGCC
>VZTA01006166.1:548-20349 GCA_013398855.1 Mohoua ochrocephala | reverse complement strand
TTTTGCATGCGTGACTTCAACTTCTTCACTGGACTTACAGGGGTCTTGTTCGCCGGGGAAGGGACAGAGCTCTCCTTGGGGCAGGTCGGGCGCTAGACGGGAGCGCGGGGTTCCCTCTCATCTCCGCGGTGAGCGTGAGCAGTCTGTGCTCGGCTGCTGCTCCCTCCAGCTCTAGCCAGTTCTCGGTCTTTGCACGGAGAGAGCAGGTTACACAGATCCGCGGAGGTGCGAGCGTCTAATCTTTGCTTTAGAATCTGACTGGCTTATTAAGGCTGGAACTTTTGCACGCTAGGGGAGCAAAAACCAGGGGTGTCGAGGTTCTCAGACTCCAGATGTTTGAATAAAACAAGTTTGCAGATGTCCTAGCGGTAAGGATGGCGAGGAAAACCAAAGATGCAAAAAGGTTATCAATTCCAGGTCCTCCGGGAACCGAGACTTTCTAAGATCTGTTAAGGAGGGAACAGGAGGCGTTTCAGACCTTGCAACAGAAAAGGAAAGGTGGGGGGGATAAAAGAAAGAAAATAACCAATTTAAGTGGTTTTGAAAACACTGTTGCTTTTCTCACTATAGATTTCTTTCAAGGATTGTCACTCACATTCACTGTGTTGAGAGAATAGTTGGGCATTCCTGACCCATAAGGGGCAGGGAGGGATTTCCTTCCCTGCAGCTTCAGGAAAGGAGTTCTCCAAAACACACAAAGTCCTGCTTTGAAAGGGGCTTTGGGAATTTAGGTCCCGAGATGATTCTGACATATGTGAGGAGGGGAGAACAGAGAAGTCACAGTGAGGAAAAGTATAGTCCAAGTCCTAGGGTTCGGAAGAGCCATGGGATGGTGAGGCTTTTTGAGGCAACACCCATTTAATTTAAAGAGGATTGCAGGGCAGAAGAGCCTGAGGGATTCAAAGAGGCATGGGAGCTGCTCTGGCAGTCCTGAGCGGAAGCAGGACACCCCAGGGACTGGAGGGCTGGGTGACATGTGGGTAACCGAACGTGTAGGTCACTGATTACTTGGGAGCCTAATCCTGCAAAGCACTGTGGGTGCAGTGTGAGTAGGGGGCGAGGGTGGGAGCTGAGTCATCCCGGCTGGGGCGGCCACGGCACATCTGTACAGAAAGGAGGGGGCTAAGGAGAGAAGGGAAAGATGAGGAAGAAGCATATAAAGATAGTGGGGAGGAGGGAGATCGTCTCATCGAAAGATGCTGAGATCCCCCAGGCTCCTCTGTGATTGATAGTATCCCGCTCTCCTTTCCGTAAAGGGTTAGGACGCTGCTGAGTGTATCTCTGATGGAGGGGGGGATGGATTGCAGAGGTTAGTACAACACAAGGGAAACCTACTCAGACAAACACACTTGGTACTGCTGGTACTTGGGCTGCATTGCACTGCAGTGCAGGGAGCTAACAGCAACTTCTGCCTTAGGAGAGAGAGGGAGGTGCTGAATTCATCTGTAAAGGTGGCACAAACTATGCCAAAAATTACGGCTTCTCAAGGAATTGCAGATAGAACTGGAAGCAGAGCTGTAAGGAGATATTGGAAGGATTTTCCTGATGAATTCACAATAAGCCACAAAGGGTTTCAGGAGAAAAAACCTCAACATACAAACAAAACGAAGGTCTCTGATTGGATTAATTGTAAATAGTATACTATTGGAAGTTGTTTTCCTCCAAGTTCTTTAAGTGAAAGTGTCCTGTTTGAACTGCTCCGCATATCCTCCCAAACTGAAGTTTTACCATTTTTTTTCATGGATTGAAGTCCCTGTGGGAATGAAAACTACGATTTTGCCGTCTTGTGAAATGTTCAACTAAGCATTTATTCAGTATTTTCCTGGAGAACAAAACAGCATGGTAAACCAGACCCCATTCCTTCCCTCTCGCCTAGGCATTTTCTGCAATTTCCCTGAATGATAGCTTACTGTTTTGCTGCCTTCTTTTTTTTTTTTTTTTAAATGTGTTTCCTTAATGTGGAAGCAAGAAGTATTGCTTTTCTGTATTCCAAAGAAATGCAGAATTTGATAAAATAGTCACAGTAAGTTCCAAGTGGACTTTTAGTTTTATTTGGAGGAAAGCTTTGCGTAGGCCAAACACAGAAAAACGCAATCTTCCAATTAAAATGATTGATTGATGTCGAGCCTCCAAACATCTTGAAACAGTACTTGAGGAAAAAGAAAAAACAATCATTTGTTTAATGTCTGTATTTCTAAAGCTGTATTCCTATGGCGTTTCAATAAAGATGACCCTGCATATCAGTGGCACTGACTAGACAGACAGTTTCTCTGACAGCAATTTGATGTTAAATTATGTGTCATTGCTTTTGGGAAAAATAGATTTGAGTTTGGCCAAATGAAATCAAACCAAATGTTTTCTGATTATATATTTGAGAAATCTAATTTATTTTCAATAACAATAAAGCAAAGGTGTTAGGTTTTTTCCTCGGTTCTGAGCAACATGCAAGAAAGATGTTTGCAACAAAGGAAAATAACGTGAAGAAATGTTATGTTTACAAAACTTGGTGTTACCTCAGGTGACAATGTGAAATCTGTAATTGAATTTATATGTGCCTCAGAATGTAAGCTTGTGTAAGTTACTTGCACTAATGGCAGATTTCAAATTAGCTTTTTGAAACGTATGTTCCAAAGCACAGATGATGAAAGTTGATCCACAGTGGTCCTGATTATTTTCTTAAATCAGTGTGAATTGAATTGTAGGTTTCAGTGGGAATTAGAATGAATCCAGCTACATAATTATCTAAGTTTTTTGATTAGTTTTCTTTTTCTTTTTCTTTTTCTTTTTCTTTTTCTTTTTCTTTTTCTTTTTCTTTTTCTTTTTCTTTTTCTTTTTCTTTTTCTTTTTCTTTTTCTTTTTCTTTTTCTTTTTTCTTTCTTTTTTTTTTCTTTCTTTTTCTTTCTTTTTCTCTTTCTCTTTTTCTCTTTCTTTATTCTCTTTTTCTTTGTTTTGTTGGTTTGTTTGTTTGCTTGTTTGTTCTTCGGTTCTTTTTCTTGCATGAAAGTAGTATTAATAAAGATATTTCACATTCTCAGTATCATAAAAGTTGTGCCAGCATCACAGGCAGATCACTTGGGCTGTATATTGCTGTGAATCTTTGCAACCCATATGCACCACAGGATGCATATCAATGCATGTTTAAACAAAAGCTCATCAATTCGATTAAATGTGTTTGCAAACCTGTGATAGGGAGCCCACAGCTGCTGCCACTGCTCTCATATCATGTAGTGCATAACATTTTCCTGTTAAAACAGAATGGAGTCCTTTTTAAAATGACTCAGAGGACTAGATTTACAGCTTGTCTTCTTTTAAGTGTTTGTAAGCAATATAATGGAAAAAAATATTGAAAGTGTGCTCAAAGTATCGACATTGTGAAGAAAAAGGTAATTAAATTTTTCTTTTAACTTAGCAACCCGTGTCAGAATTAAATTAAATTTAATATATTCTCTAGTTTCTATGTTGCAAAACATGGTGGGGCCTTTTTTTCCATAAAACAGTGGTTGATAACCTAACACCTTGAATTCATCTTTGTTTTTGTGTATTGCTACACAGTTCTTCTAGAGACATTCTAAGCATACACAGTACGTATTCTTCTGTAAATACATACGTTGCAGATAAGTGATCTATTAGTCAGGTTTGTTTTCAAATTACCATTTTTATGGCAGCAAGAGATAAATAAGTGTGCATGAAATATAATCAAATGTAAATTTCTTTAGCATGATTATTATTGAAGCCTTTGTCCTCTTGTTAAAAAAAACCAGAGCGAGTAAAGCAACATCGGGCACATCCCTTCCTTCTCTGTGGTTCCAACTCTCAGTCGTTTTCCTACCCAGAGAGGCTAATAAAAGTTTAAATGTTGCATGCACAACAAAAGAAATTGCTTAAAGGTGTAACACAGTGTAATTCACTGTAATACCATTAAGATACCCTTAACATCCTGTCGTTTTTAAGACTGAATTCATGCCTCTGTTCGTCTGTGTTTCTGCTGACCGACTGCTGACAGTAAAGGCTTGCTGTGCGCCAACAAAATATCAGAGACTTTCATGATTAGGTGGGGATTCCATCCAAATATTTCTAATTGAACTAAAGATGCACCATATTAAAAATACAAATGACACCTACCACATAATTTAGCTGCTTCAGCACACTAGGCATATAGCTGCATATTGATCTGGGACTCATAAAAAACATGGTGTTGCTGCAGCTTCATGTTTCCTCGCCAGCCGCAAGATTTTTTTTTTTTTTTAAGATAAAGCAGCATCCCTGTAGCTGGCTCTCTCTTTCACTGCAGGTTATTTCTGTGGTCATGGCTGTGTGGGTCTAGTTATGTGCTTTGTTCTAGAATGGAAGCCTGTGTCTCACAAACACATCTTGATTTTTGACGGAAAATCCATGTTACAACGGATACGGTTGGTAGCAGCGTTAAAGAATTCTGCAGGATTTTTTCCACTTTAATGATCATAGGAGTGTTTGCGTAGGAAAAAGCTTCATGAAATGCATTACGGAAAATAATTATTTAATCACTATTTTACGATTTAACCAAGGTAATTGTGAAATGGAGAGATGACTTTACTCGTAGCACCTCATGGGGCCTCCGTGCCTTTAAGTGATGCCATTTTCATTCCATATAGACCTGGAGGACAAACTTTGCTTTCTGTAAGCATAGCAGTGCTTATCCCAAGAAGGCGCCTTTGCTAAACGTATTCTACCACCCCCACCTCCCTTAACCATAGATGGTTTTCTTTTATCTGGGAATTGCAGCCGTTGCTGCAGCCTTACAAAAAAGTGGTTCCCTGTACTGTTCCTAAGGCTGAGAAATTAATGACTTCTTGAACCAGAACTGTCCATGAGCCAGCAGAGTGTCCTGGTGGCCAAGAAGGCCAGTGGTATCCTGGAGGGCATCAGGAAGAGCATTGCCAGCAGGTCATGGAAGGTGATCCCGCCCCTGTACTCAGCCCTAGCGTGGTCTGCCCAGGAGTGCTGTGTCCAGTTCTGGGCTCCTCAAGGCGAGAGAGACATGGAGCTCCTGGAGTGAGTTCAGTGGAGGCTACAAAGATGATGAGGGGTCTGGAACATCTCTCTTATGAAGAAAGGCTGAGGGAGTTTGGCCTGTCCAGTCTTGAGAAGACACAAGTGAGAGGGAACTCATCGATGTGTGCAAGCATTTGAAGGGAGGGTACCAAGAGGATGGACCAGGCTCTTTTCAGTGGTGCCGAGCAATAGGACAGGAGATAATAGGGAGAAACCGATGCACAGGAAGTTCTGCCTGAACATGAAGAACTTCTTCATTGTGCGGGTGACCAAGCGCTGGAACAGATTGCTCAGAGAGGTTGTGGAGTCTCCTTCACTGGAGATATTCCAGAACGATCTGGACGCAATCCTGTGCCACGTGTTCTGTGATGGTGTGGTTCAAGTAGGGAAGTTGGACAAGGTGATCCACTGTGGTTCCTCCCAATCTGACCCATTCCCATGACTCTGTGATTTCATTCTATGTATGCCTACTATATTAACTACCTATGTATATTAAAAGAGTTATACATAGCTTTACCTGTATGGGGGGTTTTTTGTAAGCTAGACTCATTGGTGTATTTCAAGTTTTCCACTCAGGCCCATTTTAATATTCACCTGGAATGCAGTAGGTGAAGGTACCAAATGTTACCATTTGACATGTCTTGTTCTCCTATTTTTTTGTACCAGCATATAGCTGTGCAGTTGCTGTTGGCTTTTTCTTTTGGGCAATATTCTTGGTGTCTAGACATCACTTCTTGTGAGCAGAACTCACAGACCCTCTTCATGGCTTAACTGGTGGACAGTCTGCCACTGACACCACATTCACTTCTCCTTTTAACTCTTTCTCAGCCTGTGAGCAGTGCCTTACTTTCAAATAACTCAACCGTTATTTCCTTCGTTAAATAAATCAAATTCTGGAAATAGAGAGAGTATCAGATGAAAATGCCCTTAGTGATATAAGACATATAACTGACAAATGTCTTACTGTGCCTGGAAATTTTGTAAGGGTGATCTGTTAAGAGGAAAAAAAAAGAAAGGCGTACTAAGGCTCGTGGGAGTCTCTGCTATGCAGATGTAATCTGCTCTTTCCCTTGGTATGCCATCTCATCCCTGGCTGCAGTATACTGCAGACATAATGAAGATGTTTAAAATAGCTAGTTTCTGTGGCAGTTTAGTACACCAATACGATGCTCTGAATGAACTGCAGGCACACTTGAGATTGTCCTACTGGTGTGGATGACGAGGCTGATAGATTGTCCTCATTCAAAGCTAATTAATTTAAAACTTACGGGAAGCTTTCTGCACAACACTGTTGCAGTGCGAAAGAATCATTGAATAATGCACATTTGAAGGCACTCCTCGAAATTATTTCATCCAATCCACTTCTCAAAGCAGAGACAACTTTTATAGCGACATTTTGTTGCTCAGGGCCTTTCCCAGCCAAAGTCTGAATATCTCCAGGGATGGGGACCTCAATGCTTCTCTGTGCAACCATTCTTGTGCTTCACTGGGCTCATTATGAAGACTTTCTTCCTTATAATTAAGTATTGGTAAGAGGGGCAAAATTGGACATACTAATCTAACCGTATCTTGACAAACAGAGGGGAATGTTGCCTCAGGTAAAACTCTTGCTAACGCATTCCAGGATGTGGTTATCCTTCATTACCACGGCGTACGCTCTGCTGTATAGCGGCGTAAGTTAAAATGGAGTCCCTTTGCCCAAAGACTGATTTTGGTACAGAGGATCCAATTTTTCTTGGAGAAAACATCTTCCATTATCTCTTAGAAAGATGCTACTGTGAGTGATTTTTCAAGTGTGGTATTCCGTGAAAAAATATTTTGAGACATGGCCGCCTACAAGCAGAGTGGAGGTAAGTGTCCCGTTGAGCTATCAAGTCTTATGTAATGGCTCAAGTGCCAGTTGACAAAGGTATTCTCCACGGGTGGCTTCTCCTCAGCTGTGAGAGCAGGGACACCTATTGCACGTCCACATACAAGGACTAGTTTAGATACCAGTAAATCTCACTGTAATTCAAATGAGGTTAATGCAATTGCATTCAATGGGAATTTGGCTTAGAATCTGTCAATAAAGAGGTTTGTTGGAGAGAAAGGGCCGTAAAAGTAATTGATCTCTTTTTCTCTCTGATTATTTTCTCTCTGATTTTAAATAGTCCTAGCTACATTGATCAATAAACAAGCATTTGACTAGAAAATTTGTGACCTTCTAAGATTCCAAGTATTCAGTGATACCTAAAACTTGCATTTAGATAGAACCTATATGGTCAGTTTTGGAAGGTATTGTCATTTTTATTAGCATAGAAAATTTTGGGTAGATGTGTTTGTCAGTACCATAAATTGAAAAAATCACATCCATTTTGTGGGTGTGTGCCTACCTTATAAAACCTTATAAAGGTCATAAAGGCATAATTTCACCTTTAAAGAGAAAAAATGTATTTTCTGTATGTCCCTTTTAATCCTTTTGTAGAACTACATTTGCCTGCTGAGGAGATGATCCCTATGGGCAACAGCAAGTATACACTTACAAGTTCATTCTTTGCTGTTCTAAATTAACAAATGAATTCCTAAGTTTAACTTATTTCATAGGGTTTCCCAAGCTGGGTAGGCCAAGACTGTTGCAGCAAAAATTCAGTCCACTCGTTGAGAAAAGTGGAAAGCCTCTTATGTTGGTCTTTGATAATTTTTTTGGTCCATTCAGGTGAATACTAATTCCTTTACGGTGCTCTCCTTGCCTTGAAATGAACTGGAAAGTAAAAAAAAAACCAACGCGTACATGAAGAAGTGAGGATGCCTTTCCTTAAAAATATGACAAGGCAGTATAAGTGCTAGACCCTATTTAGAAACAGCTATCGGTGGTCTGCTTAAACAGATTAAAATTTATTCAGCTTTTGTTTCTTCAGATTAAATTCCATATTCATGTCACGTCTGAACTTGGGAGAATCTAAGTCCTTATTAACTGTAATTGTAAAGGTCTAAAAATTTTACTGAGTACATGATCTTAAGGATCTGAGCCATCTTCTGTTCCATAAATGCACTCCTTAAACTTTGAATATCTAAACAGATATATTTAGCCCCATATTTATAAGAATTCTTACTAGAAGACATATTCCAGTTGAGTGCAGTAGATACCTCTATTAAAAAAATAATTAAGGGATAAATCCTTGTACACCTTGAACAACCAATCACAAGCTCCCAAAGGTTAAAAGATAATGCCCTCAGGGTGGTTTTGTGCCTTTACTCAGAAAAACTAGAAGGCAGGGAAGGAAAAAAAGCCTCTAGCCAATTGGCCAAACACATTTTAAGAAACATATGTTTAGAAAATGGGTGTTAATTAGTTAAAACTAGCTGTTATCAAAGACCGTTATTTATTCGATCCTATATTGAACAGAGCAAAGCTTGCTCCTTAAGGATTTTAGCAGCTAAAATCCAAATTAACAAAACATAAATATCCCATATGGTATTTTCTGGAGCTGTGGCTTGGCTACCCACTGTCTGCCCATGACCATGTCTGTTCATGGAGACAGTAGCTGTCCAACATGTGGCACTAGTCATTAGTAGTCTGGAAGCAACCAGAATGCTTCAGTCCTGGACACCTTACCCCCTCAAGGCAGTTTTCTGTGGAGCGCTGCTTGTTTTGTACTGACTTCCTTTGTAGAAACAAAGAGACTCCTGGAAATTCTCTTTCAGTTCGCATTTGGTAAACAGTTAAAAAAAGGTGCTTTTTTCCTGGTACAAAATAGCATTACAGTGTTGCTTATGAATCTGGAACAACTAATTACAAGCACTAAAAAGAAAACACTGAGAATTGCTCTGAGACGTCTTTTGACTGAAGTGACTAAGAAACAATTCAAGGGTAACTCATTCAGGGTGATTTTCTCTACTATATGAAATTCATTGTTTGGCCTATCAGTCACTTTAGAAAGCATTAGTGGACTTCAGTTCGTGAAAATTCAGAAAACATCTTTCAGATCCTCAGCTGGGATTGAAATTCATTACCTGTGAGTAATGGTTATTTCTCATACCTGGCTCACCCTTTTGTGTAGGAAGATGACTGAATTGCCTCCTGTATGTTTTTGCTCCGCATATCATGAAAAACTTTAAATGTTGCTTCCCATTTTCCTCCTCATTTTAAAAGTTTCAGTTCAATTTCAGCTACAGTTTCATTGCAGAAAACTACCAGAAGTCACAAAATTGATTTCAGTTCTTTTATTTTCTGTCTGCAGCAAATGTTTATCATTCATGTGGTCATGCAGAACGGCATAGAAGATTCCTTACTGTAACCAGCTGTACAAAATGATTAAGTAGAATGACACACTGCTGCCATTCTACTTAATCCTAGCAGATGGGGAAACTGTTTCTTTCTAGGAAATAAGTAATTTCTCAGAAGAACAAATTTTCACTGGAGAAATGACTTGCTGTATTATAGTAACAAATACTTGTACAATACTTGCTGTATAATACTTGCTGTATTGTAGTAACAAATGAGCATGATGACTGTCTGCTCTGTAGTCCGAAGGAAGAAAATATATTTTCCAGTATTTGAGAAACTATTGCAAACCAACTGCTTTCAATGTATTGATTTCTCTCTAAAGTAGGTTTTGCTCATTGAAATCACCAAAGAGTCATTTTATTGTGTATACTTGCTGAAATATGAGGAACTCAAGGGTATGACCTGAAATGTGGCAACATCCCACTCCGTGTTTTAGGGGATGTTGTGGTAGAGATAGGAATAATAAAATGTTTCCTAAATCTTATAGACTTCCCATATGCTTGCTTCAAGTACAGTGTTTCAGAACAGAATGACTACAGATGCCAGCCAGTGAAGAAAGACCCTGACAGACCCACAGTCTGTGTGCCCACAGTGGTTGGGGCACACGAAGCATAAGGAGAGGCTGTGAACTTGCTCAGCTGGGAAGAGAAGGCCAAAGGAAGAGAGGGAAATGTAATTGCTGTCTTTCATCATCTAATGAGCGATTATTAAGAAGATGGAGTCAGGAAACAGAATGGAAATTTCAATAAGACAGAAGGAAGAAATTCTTCCTTCACTCTTTGGGTGGTAAAGTAGTAGAGTGGGTGCACAGGAATGCTGTGACACCTCTGCTCTTGGAGATGCTCAGAATTTGCCTGGACATGGCTCTTGGCAACCTGATTAATTTTAAGGCTAGCCTTTCTTTCAACAGGAGGCTGGAGTAGATCTCCAGAAGCCCATTCACACCTCCATTATTCTATAATTCTACATATATAAGAGACTACTGATAAAAAAAACCATGTACAACTTAAAATTAATAAATCTCCTTCCTCTGTGAGCCCTTCTACTCTCATCAGAATAGTATCTGGCCAAGCTGAGCATTAATTTTGACAATTGTATACAAATTCAGAATATGTACACCTAGGAGTGAAGAATTTATGATTTGAGAGGGAATTTGATTACTAACAGCAAAATACTTCACCCTGTTAATCTGTATTCTGTGAAATTTCTCTTATTTGGCTAGAAATAGTGGCATGGACTGAGATGCAAAATCCAGATAACAACCTCAATCAAAAAATGGGTTCAGCTGAAAAATTATCTTATTTGTTCTATTATTTAAAGGCCAAATTGTAGAACTGCAGAATTATTTAATTCTCTATTAATGGAGATGTTGTATCTTATCGTGTCAGTTCAAAGCTGGCCATTATTTAGCTTTTTGGCTACTTTTCTCTTCCTAGGGAACTGTACTTAGGAGTACACAGAAAGAATTTGAGTAGAAGTTACCGGACTTCATAGTAAAATAAGTTGCTCTAAGGTGGAAATAACATGTGGAATAAATCTCCCCACATGGACTCAGAAAATGTGACGACTGTAGTGTTTTGGGGATTTTTACCAGCCAAAGTTTCTTTGCGCTAGCGGTGAGAGAGAAGTTTACCTGCATCATCCAAGTTCACGTCTGACAGCCATAGTTAATTATTTCCTTCTCTTAGAAATCCTTGAGGATTTTTGCACCCTGTGCTGAAAAGTTTTCCCTGATGGTAGTGGCATAAGAGCTTTGGCATATTTTCTTCAATGTTTTCTCATATGATTAGTGTTAAAAGTAATGCAGTCATATGCACCATTTAATTTTAAAAATGAAATAGTTCTGTGGCCAATGCACAGAAGAGGACTGTGGGAATTCAAAACACGGAAATGTTATTTCTAAAAAACATCCAGTGAAGGTTGTTCCCCATATATGTACACATATATATTTATATGCAAATACATATGTAATATACATAATCTTATTTATTGCTATAGGGTTGTTCATATGAATTATTTAGTAAAGGGCATAGGTTTTTGTAGAATAAGACCACTTGGTTGGTAAAGTAGAAGTCTTGTGGCAAATAAGTGTTGACAGTGCAAGTCTCTGCCAGGACATGGGCAGAAAATGAAGCTGAATTATCAATTAAAACTTTTTCAGTCAAATTTTGATGATTCTTTATTAAATATAATGTACTTTAGGTCCATTTTATTTGTGGTTATTGGGTAAAAATATATGTTGTCCTGGGTGGGAAAAATTATTTTCTATTGTCCTTTTTATACATGAAAAAAAATGAAAGCCTTTACGTATACCTGTATTTCAATATCTAGGAGTAGGAATGAGCTGCAGGTTCCAATACATGGCCTTCCTCCACTCCTGTGCCTGGGAAAATAAACTACTGTGAGCTTAAGTATCCTTTCATTGGCTGAACTTCACGCTAGCAATTTTTTTTAAGTTATTGCTTTGGTTAAACTATTAAAATCAATTTTATTTAATATTTTAAAATAATGGAAGTAGTAATTCTGTGATGTCTTCTGTCTTTGATATTTTAATAATGAGGATTTTTAATTAGGAAGCTATTTTTAATCAATAAAATTTCCTAAGAAAGTGTACGGCATAACTGGAATAAAGTTGATACAAAAGGAACAGTTGCTGTACTTCTAAGGGCTTTGTAAAGGTGTAGAGGTTTTTTGAAAGATACAAGTAAGTGTTAAAAATACCATTAAGCAAACCTGTTCCCTGCTGGCCTAACAGTGCTACAAGAGCACAGAATGCAAGGGTTATGTGCTGCTGCGTGTGTGAACCGCTGAAAGCTGTGCAGAGGCCAGGGGGCACGCGCAGTGGACAGAAAAGATACACTGATACAAATTCCTGTGAAATTTTGGGTTAAATTAAAAACCGCCTTTCCTTAATGGGGAGGTCCCTTGCTCTAGGGGTAAAACACTGAACATTGCATCGACTATACAATCTACAAAACTGTTTTCAGTGAAAGCTGGCACAGAGGTATTCAAGGAACTAAGAACTTAATATTGCCTGTATCCTGAGGCCACCATAATGTGATACTTTTTAAAAGCTGATTGTAAACTATAATCAATAACTAATTGGCTGATAAAGCAAGGATTTCTCTTCTAAAATGACTTTGTTTATTAAATTTTAAAATTTATGACATCTGAGTCTTTTCCCTTTTTTTTCCCTAGAGAAAGAAAAGTATTTCTAGACCATGGCTGCTATGGTATACTGGGACTTAATTTGGACTTAATTTGCTGTTTATTTTGCCTGTTTTGGACATATACCTCTACAGACGAGTGGGTTGTTTCTTCTTACACTCTCTTCAAATTTCCCAGCCACAGAGTATGCAAGAGACCTGCTTGGAGTGTACCACCAATTTCTTTCATTAGTCAGCTGGCACTGGTCGCATGCAGATAATTTTCTGTCTTTGAACCAAAAATATTATCTGATTTGAGTCATCCAGGGCCCCCACTGTGGGTGGATAAGGAGGGTCTTATTGTTTCTTTTGAATAAAAAAAAAGGCGATAATTATAGGCCAAGTCTGAAGATGAGAAAAATGGAAATTCTTATAAACGCCTATTAGTAATGTAGAACATTTAAATAATGTGTGCCCAAGCATGAGGGTGAATTAGAACCACTGGAGAGCCATCCAAGTGCAAATAGTGTCCTTTAACCTGCTCTGTGAGAGTATTTGAGGTGCTGATAAGGGTATGATCCCCTCGTCAAGGGATGTTATTGATGTGGCATTGCTTCTCTGAGTGACGAATCGTAGCAATATCTGCAGTTAAACAAAAAGCCCTCGTGAACACGGTGCCACCATGCAGGTGTTTGTTCTCGATTACCTGCTGAAGAGTCATGACTGGTTTTGTTCAAGGGCAGTATCAGTAAGGAGCCAGAGTGCAAAATGGGGATAATGATTAATCAGACGGAAGACATAAATTCAAGGGAAATTGCTTTAGAACACAGACAGGTCAGGATGGTACCTTCTTGACCTTTGCAGCATCAGAGAGCTCAGTCTAGCAAAAGATAAAGCTAAGCTGTTGAAATACTTAAGTAATTCTTGCCTCTTGGGGAATGTATGGTTTTTAGGGATTGAACCAGTGATGGTAGGCTCTGCCTTTTAAAACATGGAAATGATATGAATAATTAAATAAGGCTGCTGTGTACACTCTTTCTTAATGTTTTGATTTATCAAATCATACTTAACCTTGAGGGTTAGAAGAAACCATTAATATGACTGTGTATCTCCTCCATGCAGTTCATATTGCTGCAATAAACTCCTTCTAGCAGGAAGACATACAATAAGATGGAGGTATTTTTTCATTATTAAGCAACTATTACTGATTTTGGCTTTTTCCCCCCCCATGCTTTTATTCCAGCTCCTTTTAATGAAAACCCTTTTAATGTGAATCAAGAAATTCATACACTTGGTCTCAGCAGCTGGCAGAGATAGTGTGCTATGTCCCCTTCAGAATTGTGAGGTTAACAGTTTTTCTTGGTATGCTCCACACCAAGGACTCAACCAGTTTAAGATTTCTGACTCCACCTGCTCCAGAAAATGTCTAATGACTCCTACTCTGCTCTTCATATCTATGATAGAAGGTGCTGATTAGATAATATATCTAATATGCTACTCGAGCGGCAGCACAGGAAATCAAACCCACGGCCCCTGAGTGCAGCAGTGTCACAGAGATTCTGTTGCTACAGCCTTTGTCCTTTCAAGGGTTTCTTTCAACGACGTTTTTCTTCTTGAATATTCAGTCATGATATAAAAAATGCTGAAGTGCTGCAAATTCATAATCCCAGTCAATATTAAAAGTTATGCAGATTTTTGGATTGTTTCTCATGTGTTTTTAGCATGCACTCCTAGCAAACTACTGAAGATAATCATTCCATAAAAGGTGATACCTGTTCACTGCAAGCCCCTCTGGCTTCAGAGTGAGTGTTTAAATTAATTCTGATCCAGTCTGAAATGTTCATCCTTAATGTTCCTTGCAAGCACCCTTTTCAGACTTGAAGGGTGTGCTGCTGCTCGATGTGGCAGAACAAAAAAATGAGACCACAGATGGGCAACAGAGGCTTGATGCTAAAAAGTGGAGTTCAGTAGCTGAAATGCAGTGTGTTCCCCTCGTCTGGCCAGAAGGGAGAACTGAGAATGCCTGTTTGTAGACTACACTTGCTATATGTATCAAAAAATGGGGTTTCTAACTAGCCATTCTGGTAACAGCTGTAGTCAGAGATTGCCAATGAAAAATACTGCCACGTTTTCCAATGGGTGTCTTTGTCTGTTCCTGCTTGTCTTCCAGACTGCAGTTTTGGTCCCAAGAGGCTTTACAGTTTTGCGTATACCATTCTGTATGCATAAAGCTGTTTTCAAATTTCGGGTGTCTAGAGCCTAGAGCCGCCTTCAAAATTTCCAGTAGAGGGACTGACCTGTATGTAGAGAATTTTAGCCTGCTGGCAGTAGCTTCACCATCTGCTTTTAGTGAAGTTTAATGGTCCTAAGGATAGTCTGCAAAACAGGAATATGTCCTTATTGTCTGTGAGGATGCTGAGTGTCCCAACAGACTTTGTTTGCCCCGTGAGTCTCACCAGGACCCCTCACACAAGCACTTTCTGCCTGCTGGTTCAAGACTTCTGGTTAAGATCAGGCTTCAGCCTTCATCAGAGTTGCCAGGGAGTAGCAGTCACGAGACTGCTCCAGGAGAGAACAGAGGACAGGAGATGAGGGGGACCATAGTGTCCCCATAGGGACAGGGCAGTGCTTTCACTGATGGGACATTGTCCTGAGGCAGAGCATGGTGAGAGCAACAGTTTTCATCAACAGTCTGGTGCTCATCAGACAAGGTAGGACAGCGTCACATCCATGATCAGTCAGGGAAACCCAGTTTGAGATTCAGGAACAGCAGGGGATAGGAGATAGGTACCCCATAGTGAAGCTCAGGCAGATTTGGGGTGGCCAGGTCTGAGCTTAAGAGGGAACCTGAGCCCATGGCAGCGGACCTAGGTGTCTGGAAGGGGTACTGGGTGAGGCTGGGCAGGTGATTTAGGCCTGTTGGGGTACTTGGAGCCCTGACAGCCAATTAAAACCCTACAAGAGGAGGACAATCAGTTTCAAAGCAGAGAACTCCAGGAAGATGGTAAACTTCACTTTTGGGTGTCAAATATTTTAAGAACCAGACTAAGAATTAGGCTGAGAATAAGATGGAATATTGAGGATCTCAGTGAATCAGAGAATTTTTCATGTCCATAACGCATAAAGGTTGCCAGGTGCCATTCTACTTTAAAATAATAGAGAAATTTTTTGCATGACAGAGTTTATTTCTGAGAGGTTTCAGCTCACCACACCTTTTTGTTGTGCAAATTCAAACACAGGGAACTGAACATATTTTCAAATTGGCAAGTAGGTTGTTTTCAAAATAAGCTGCAGAAAGCTTACTGAAAATGAAAAAAAAAAAGTTCACCAGCTCTTCCGTCTTCATTTTGCTGCCTTTATCCTGTGCTTTTAATGGCAGAGCACTGTGTTTATTCAGTTGTGCCATCCATCTCTACATAATCTACCCAAGGGAAAAAAGCCACACTGAGGTAGTGCTCAGATTGCATAATGTACTCTGAGATACAGATAAATCCCATTTTGTTGGAAGACTAAGTTACTGAATCTGAAAAGCTTGGGACTGCTGCATTTTCAATACAGACTTTTCATCTGTCCCTTATTTTAATCTCTCTTCGTGGTTCCTTCTCACCTACGTTATCAAGTCCACAAAATAAAGCCTCATGGAGTTAAGTGAACCATGTAGTGGTGTAAAATATAAGCTGCTGAAATATTATAGTTGTGATTTAACGGGAGCCATACACCTGCAGGCACTTTGATTCATTTACTTGAAGTTTTCTTACACCTGCTGGAAAACTGCGTGTGCTGAGGCATATATGCACTGTGCAATCTGCAATAATAGTGTGATTCAGGTTAAAAAACTGATGATGTGTAGACAGCATATGATGAAGTTTGATTCTGGCTAAAATACGAGTTTATGGTAAGCATTACAAAGTCTGTTTTTCCCAGTGTGGAATAAAATGAGCTAAACAATTTGTACAATTGCAAGTCAGTGCAGCCTTAAGTAAAATGCAGTTGGGTTTTTAGCAGCAGCATTTGTATTTAGGGAGGATAGAGCAGTCGTGATTTCCTTTCTTACCTAGTTAAGGCCTGGTAGACAATGAGTCAGCCTTTATTGAGAGAAAGTAATTTCCACCTGAAACTGTTGCATTTCCCCACAGGGAGAGGTAAGATTTTATGAGGGTGCAGAATCACTTTTTTTAGTGCAGCGGAACTAGCACTTTATTTGAGTATCAGGTTCCATAATCTTTAATAGCTCGGGTGTATCTAAAGACGAGCAATACATTACTGTGATCACAGCCCTCCAGTAAAAACACTGCATGTGACATGGTGCAGAAAGCAGTCCTAGGAAAACTCTAAAGAAACAGGATGAGTTAGAAAAGATTGGTGTACATGATTTGGAATATACACAGTACAGTTTTTTTCAGTCGAATAATTTAGAATGTATCCTGTTCTTTCAGAATAACAGAGAAAATCTAAGGTGGATGCAAAGCCAAATCACTCTGCAAGAAGAAATCTAGGAGTCTTGGTTGTTCTTGTACGAAAATGAAAACAATGGAGGATTGCAGGCTACTTTCAAAGTACACTAATCTGTTCATTAACCTTCTCCTTTTATGTGAGATCCAAAATGTTTGAAGAGAGATCATAAACTTTTAATTACTTCAGAATGAAAAATTATAATCTTATGTAAAGCTTTTAATTTCACTTTCTACTTAAACTCATAGGACTTTTTTGCTATTTATATAATCTTATAAATATTTATATATATTTTGAAAACACTGAAAATACCTTTTGCCAAGGTACTTCTTATCTGCATATTATCAGGCTGTTTTTCCTACAGCCCTCTGTGGATGTTTTTTCTGTCATTCTTCTTTATAGCTGACTTCTCATGTTAATGAATTTCCATGCCACAGAATCTGAAAGTCATTGTTACTTCTTATGTGCAGGTATCCTCCTCATCAACTTTGTTATGGCCTTATTCTGTGTAATGATCTGTTCCTGGCACACACAGTTTTTACTTCTGCAGTTACACAACTTTCTATTTTGAGTCTGGCTTTTTCCGAGTTGCTTTCTCTCAGAGGCAGTAAGTTTATGGAAAAACGCAGTTCGAAGAGCAATATGTTGAAATTACCAAATACTAATTTAAAACCGTATTTTTATACCTGCCCATGTCAAGTTCGGCAAGTGATCTAATTTTTCTGTGTTTAAATTGCCACTATTTCAAAGCAGGAAAGAGAAAATTATTAAATATTCTGCCTGTGTAGTTTATCTAAGGAGCTCATCTTAAAGGAAATTCTTGCACTTTTGAACATCAATAGTCTAAAGCATTTGTTTCATATTTCCTATATATCCTAATCAATTTGCAACAAGAAACATAAATGCTATCCGTGATCTAATTTTACTTTTCAAAACAAAGCAAAAATAGCAGGAATAGTGGCTTTTTTTTTTTTTTTTTTTTTTTTGCATTTCAAAATAACTAGAGATCAAACATTTTGAACTAGAGCAAAGTCATAAAAATGTTGGCATTTTTATAGCAGGTGACAAGGATGTGACAAAAATCTGGTACATATTTCAGATGTGTTCAGCTCTGACACCTTTGCCCAGTGCTTCTCCAAAATGAAATTTGTATGAAAACAGAAGACTGTCTTCTTTTCTCATATGGGCAATTCTTGCTTAACCAGTTTTAGCTACCTATTCAGGGACCTAAACGGTCACCCATCTCCTACAGTCTGCTGAGATGTCCTTTACTCTCTCTCTCAAGTTTACCAGATTGGATTCTAAACCTTTTTAGTTATTCCATGAAAGATATATTTGCACACTGACACATTCAGCACTTGAAGCTTAATTTTCATTTACAAAAATAGAGCTCTTCATTTAATGTGGGAAAATTGACTCTTTTTTTTTTTTTTAATATGTCAGAATGATAGAGTAATTTGGGTGGATAAGTAATTTGGAGGTTATCTAGTCTCAGATCTGGATTTGAATAGTTCAGAGTCTTGTCCAGTTAAGTTTTGAACAATTCCAATGCTGGGAACCCCAGTGTTCCTCTGTGTAGCCGTGTAGTCTGGAGACTTACCATGAAGAATTTCTTCCTTAGAGCTGCCTGGAATTTCCCTTGCTGCAACTTGCAGCTGTTTCCTCATTTCTTTTTGTCCTTCACCTCCGAAAAGAACCTGTCCTCATTGTCTCTTTAATCCCTCATTAGATAATGAGAGACAGTGAATGGATTTCTCCTTAAGATTTTTCCCACGAAGACTGGGCAAGAAAGGCTTACTTGTGCATCACACATCCCAGACCTCTAACCACTCCGGTGATCCTCTCCAGATTGTGGTGGTGGTGAGGTGCTTGAAGCTGGATGTGGTAGTCAGTGTGGCCACACAGAGGGGAAATATTCCCTTCAGCCAGTGGGCAGCATTCCTCCTAAAGTGACCCAGCTGTCACGGTGGAATGTGTTTGGCCTGTTATTCACCTCATCCTTAGGTCCATGTGTGCAGTTAAGGAAGTGACTTAAACCTAAAATACGTAAATATTAATTTAATTCAAAGAATATATTCCTCATCTTAAATTTGCATTTTGGTGCAGCCAGCTTTATGAGATATGACAATAATACACCTCTTTATTAAAGTAGTTACCAGAGAACACTTTGTTTCTTCATTTCCTTCATTGCTTCCTAGCACTGAGGGGGTAACAAAGTCCAAACAAACCAAGCTATGCCACTCTGGTGGTTTGGCCCTCTATGAATGCCAGGTGCCCACCAAGCTGCTGTATCAATTCCCTCCTTAGCTGGATGGGGGAGAGGACACGTAATGAAAATCTCGGGTGTTGAGATAAGGACAGGGAGACACTACTCCAGGCAACTACTGGAGTACCATCAACTACTATCATAGACAAAATAGACTTGACTTGAGGATCTTACTTTATTGCAAATAAAATCAGATTACAAAAATGAGAAATTAAATAGTAAAACACCCCCTTTCACTCCACCCTTCCTCATAGACTCAACTTCACTCCCAGTTTTATCTGTCTGTCTCCTTCATCCTTGCAAGGGGATGGGGACTGGGAGTTTCAATCAGTGTTGTCTCTGCCATTCCTTCCGTCTCAGGTGGAGGGCTCCTCACTCTCTTCCCCTGATCCAGTGTGGGGTTCCTCCCATAGAAGACAGTTCTCCATGAACGTCCTTAGCATGAGTCCTTCCCACAGGCTGCAATCCTTCACAAACCTCTCCAGCATGGTTCCTGCTGCCGTAAATCTGCCACAGCATGGACTCCTTTTTCCATGGGGCCACAGGTCCTGCCAGGAGACTCCTCCAGCTTAGGTTCTCTCCATGCGATTACAATCTCCTTCAGTGGCATCCACCTGCTCCAGCGTTGGCTCATCAATG
>VZTA01006158.1:5107-60189 GCA_013398855.1 Mohoua ochrocephala | reverse complement strand
AGCAATGTGTGCATAAATAGCCTCCATTATAATTAGCAAATCTTAGTATCTGAAAGCCAACCAGTATTTCCACATTATTTTGGGGAATCAAGATCACGAGATACGTGTGGGGCCATCCCATTGGCCATTCTTATTCATTGGTCTACAGTGTCAAAACCAAAAAAACTGGCTTCCAGTAAACTTTTGTTTGTTTGTTTGTTTTGTTTTTGGAAAACAGGAGTACAGGGGTTCATGATGGCTTTGTATTTTCCAGACTCCGTCCCACTGCCTTGCTTGAATTTGAAATTGCCAAATAGCATTTCCAGTGGGAACTCTAACATGGAGTACACCTTTCATGACTGGATACTTTTTCCTCAGTGAGATTTTAGAAATTTTCCAAGAAAGGGAAGAAGCTCCTTGGAATTTTAGGAGAAAACTGCTACTTTTAGTTTGCATTGGAGACTTTTTCTGGCAACCCTCTGAGTGGGCCAGTTCAGCACACCAAATGCAGTAACACAAGGGGCTGGAGTCATTGGTGGAGTACTTTGTTATCTGCAGGGGGGTGGTTTTATCCCGTATTATTGAGGAAACTGGAAGATGTTTACTGACTCAGGGAGAGGCCAGATGATAAAATGCTGTCACTGACAACTGAATTCTCTCTCTCTTAACACCTTTAATGTGCATCATACTGTCAAGAATTTAGCAGCTTATTGCTTACTGCAGAACTGCAGAGCACTCACAAGAGCCACGAAAGTCAATGGAAGGGTCATCTGGGAAATGTAAAATGCCTACTAATTCGAAGAAGTTGGGGAAAAAAAAATCTAGGAACCTCATTTTAGGCACCCTGAAGAGGTAGGCCTCTTGGACATTACTCTGCTGTACTTCAATTTCCATCTCTTATAGTAGTCCCTCACTTCATAGGTTTGTTATAAATGCGGTCTGTGAAGCACTCAAGTATTATAATGAGAAGGAAAACAGAGAGACATGCAAGCAACTCAGCATTTCTGTTTTCAAAGTTGTCTCTGAGTTATGCAGAAGACATGTGCTGAGCCCTGGGGATGGGATGCAGTGATGACTAGCAGCCCAGTCTGTAAGCCCTCACTGTATCCTAAGGCACATACACAAGTGACCCCACGTTCTGGTATTCTTCATTTTAAAGAACTGAATGTGTGACTTCATTGTGGATTTTTAGTCCTACCTGTGTGCACCACACACACAAAATAATGCGTCCCTAATAGCCTTTCTTTGTGCTATCCTTATGGTCCTAACCCTAATTGGAGTTTCCTAAACTATTTCTAATATTTCTGGACTTCTCTTTTACTAGAAAACTGCTTGTGATTTTTCCACATGATGTCATCTTTTCTGTCTAAACCAGAGAAATAAGTATTTGTTTGTCCACAACATACCCACCCTCCCTCTAGAATCGGACAGAAAATCTAGGTCTTTGCATCCTGTAGGATTGTCCTGTCCTTACCTGCCCTGGTTCTCGCTTCTGTAAGTGGTCAGTTATGGAGAACGGCTTTTCACCCAGAGGGTGCTTGGACACTGGAACAGCTCCCCAGGGAAGTGGTCACAGCACCAGCCTGGCAGAGTTCATGGAGCATTTGGACAGTGCTCTCAGGCACATGGTGTGACTCTTGGGGATGGTGCTGTGCAGGGCCAGGAGCTGGACTCGGTGATCCTTGTGGGTCCCTTCCAGCTCAGCTTATTCGATGATTCTATGATCGAGCTGACAATTATTTGGCATCTGCTTTGTTTCCACCTCCTTACTCCCTGCACTATCCTTCTTTCTGAGGATGTCCCATCTGGTGTTTCAGCGAAGGGATTTCTCTGATAATATTAGTATCCACAAAAATTGCCTTGTACAAAGCACAGGGCAGTACATTCTTTTCCCAACACAGTATGAGTTGCATTCTCATCTTTTCATGTAGGTGGTGCTTACATTTGCCTTGTGTCTCGCTTTAGGTCTATCGAATACTACAGGGCTTTGTCTTCTAACAGTAAAGGAAGCCTCATAAATTTTTAATGGCTATCTTTCAGTATATTTCTTACTTCAAAGGCACCACTATGACCTGACTGGAATTTCCCTTCTTGAAGATGTATCTATCAAAATTGTCGTTACCTATGATCATCACTGCCAAAAATAAGGGGCTGTCTAGATATGGTGTACATTTACAGTAACTGTGGGGACGTGGCTGAAAGATCACACTTGTGGACGTAAGCCTCAGGGTATAAGATCCTCTTCCAAATGTCTCTCCATAAAACAAAGGAATTTTGCAGTACGCTGCTCTCACAGCCCAAGTCAGTAGGACATTTCTCATTGATTACATAGAAAATAGATTAATTTGCAATGAAGCCATCAAATCTCTAGCTCGTGCACGTGCTGTATTTGACGTTCTGTGCTTTGTGTTGTACCTGTTGTTGATCTAGTTCATAGAAACCAAATATGGTGTCCTTGGGTGAAACGTTAGACCAGGGGACTGCTGGGTTCTTCAGGATTTGCAGCTTCCAGATGTTTTTACACGAGTGTTCGAAACTGAGATGTTGAGTGTATGGCTTTCATTTTGTTTTTCTACATTATGCTCTTTTCCTCCTTTGTCCCCCTTCCTTTGTGTGGTATTTGAGATGGTTTAAGGTAAGGGTGTATATTGGCTATCCGTTTTTATTGGGGCTCTGGATCCAATCAGTGCTGCTAGTTGTTGAATGAGCTTCTCCATCTACTAGTTTTTTATGAGCTTCTTTACACTGTCTGAGTAGTTGTGTCTTTCTTTGGCAAAAAATGTTTGACACTGCTAGATTGAGTGAAACAGAAATTTTCAAATTAATTTGTGGACTCTGCTAATGAAAAGAAGTAATGGGAAAAAATAAATCACTGCTTTGAAAAGACCTCTATGTTGTGTCTCATAAAAGAGCCTTCAGATGTTCTTTAGTATGAACTGTATTTATTTTTATTACTCTTCCTAATATCTAGTAATGAAACCTTGTATTTATGTGCCTCATCTTCAAAGTGCTTTGAAAACATTTGTTATCTGAACATCTGCAGGATGGGATGTCCTTCTGCTACACAAAATAATCTTAAATGGGTGCAGCACAACTTTACCAGATGCCAGATTTTGGGAGGATGATTTTGCTTCAACTTTATCTACCATTTGTCCAAAGGTTTGCAGCATATTTTAGACATTCTTGGCTGTAGATTGAAACATACTATAGCAAAATAATACATTTCTCTATGACACAAAAATTGAATTTGTTTCTTTTGCATCTGGAGTTTTCTAATATGTGCTACTTGGTTGCCTTAATCTCAGAATCCTGTGAAATTCTAATGCAACACAAATGTGTTTTAAGATGTTCCATTCCATCTGGGTTTATTTACCATGTTCTTCATTCACTATGACAAATTTGCATTTTTACTCTTGGTTTAATTGTTCCATCACACTCCAGTTACAAGAATTTAATGCGTTTCCTGTTGTGTGACCTGGTCAAATTCATGTCTTCTACGAGAGTCAGGCTTTGCGTCTATGGTGTTGAAGGGGAGTTTCAGGCAAGATAAGCGAGCACAACCGGTTGACTTAGTTGTAAAATGTTCCCTCCCCAGACCAGGCCTGCAGTGCCTACAGCTGCAGTGGAAATGTTTAATATCTAACGGGGCTACTCCCTGCCACCACATGTGATTTGCCCGTGATTATCATCTCCCAGCTCCAGAAACAGAATGGTAACAGAGCGCTCCTTCATCCCCTGCCTGCAGAGCTGGCTGTAACCTAGAAGTGACTCAGGGTGATTTTCTGTGATTTGTAGCTAATAGAAGAGTATTGTCAGGCAACAAAGAAGCTCAAGAAGTCCATAGCCCTCTCCACAACATCTCCCATAGATCCCTGTGCAGCAGTGGAGCTCAGGAGTAGCCTTCTGTATTAGTGAGATCACACTGCTAAAAAAAAAAAAAAAAATTATTGAACTGGTAATCAAGTGAACACTTGCTCTTGGACTTTGTGTTCATTGGCATTTCACATTAATCATATATGGGGTGTGAGTCTAGTTTGTTCAGTGAAACAAACAAAGAAAAAAACCCTCCAAAACCTCAATTTTACACAGACTTTTCAAATAAGAGTATAATAATTCTGCAAACTGACATTTGGAGCTGAACTTTTATCTTCTGCTCCTAAACAATCATTTAGGACCTACTTGAACCTATTTCATTCTTCTTTTTTCACTTCAGTCCTGTGGTAGTTGAGACTGGGGAATGGCAGATGAATGTGTTTTATGGGAAAGTTTAAAGGAAGGAGTTCATGTGCAGCATGTTATCAATCATGTCCTGTAAATATGATTACAGCATTTGCACTGCTTCACATCAAAAGCCAAGTGTTTTGTGACATCTCCACCATCATAAACTTTAAGGAAGCTTTTTTAAAGGATAGCAATCCCTCTCTGAAACTGGATGCCTGCTGTCAGCAGTGAAAGCAGCAGCACTCTGATCTGAAAGAGCTGGTAGCAGGGCGTGCAAATGCCGAGCTGCCGGTCAGTGCTGTGGCTGCCCAGGGAAGAGCCAGAGATTTGCCATCACCTCCAGCTGCAGTGAGGAAGCTGGCATCTCTCCACCTGTGCTTGTAATGGCATCAATACGGGTGTCTTGCTACAGCATCCGTCGAGTCATCTGTCTTTAACCACTGCCCCGCATTATCCCACTGGGGCTAACTTTGATCAATCTCCTTGGGTGTTTTGTTTACAGAATTTGGTTTGATTTTGCTTTAATTTTACAATGACTGCAATTTTTTGGTTGTTTTTTTTAAATTTGTGAAAGAACAGAGCAAAAATAAGTTTTTTCACATTGTGGCTGGAGACATGGATGTGAACAGAAAGACTGGGTCTGAATTTTTTACTTGTTATGGAGATGAATTTAAGTGCAACTATTTCTGGTTTACATTTTAATCTAGTGTCACTATCACCCATGGTGTGGACCTGGCCAGTAGTTTTTATGCAAGAAAAAGATGCTGACTTTGATGAACACAGGTACTGGGCGTGATTTATTCTTCACTAATTAACAACTCATCAACTCCCCTGTCAAGGATTCTGGGTAATGTAGTCCACAGGGACTCTCCTTGGGATAAATGGTGCTAGATGGTTAATGTTTGTGCTGCAAGAGAGTGTTTGACAAAGAGCCCTAGGCACAGGAACCGAACACAATGCAATTGCTCTCCAAAGAGTGGGCTGTGGGCCCATGCTGTCTGCAGAGGATGTTTCTCAAAAAGAGAGCCCGTGAGATCCTACGCAGCAGGACTTGTGAGCATGGGGAGGTGGAACAAGGACATACACTGGAAAAGAAGTTTAGCCTCTGGGTGCTGGGATCTGGGATGCAGGAACAATGGGAGCAAAAATGGTTGGTAACTGGGATTTCTGTTCTAAAGGAAATTCCAATGGTTTCAGACAAAGCTTATTCCAAAACAGAATAAAATGCTAACATGTTCCCATTAAACAAAAGTCTGACAGGGTTTGATTACTGTGGTAGTATTAAAAAAACTGTTTCAGTTTTAGTGTTGCAGTTCTGTGGAACTTTGAAAATTAAATTAGCCTATATTATACATAATGTTCATAGTATGTAACTATTTAACATTGTCTCTATATAGATTACATAAACTTTGTCACAGCCTGAGCAACTAAAGGTTAACTGAAGTGGAGAAATAAAAGTTGTGTATTCCAAACACTTCCTGATGAATTTGTGGAAGCCAACCCATTCCCATAAAGCTCTCTCATCCTGACAAACTGGGTATTTTTAACTCGTCTGAGGGGGACAGCAGCACTGATGTTGCAGTTGTGACCTAATGGAAGCAGTTCCTTTGCTACCATCTGTGGGAGGTCAAGAGCTGCTCTGATAGCCTCGTCCAGCACTGTTGGGCTAAGTCCAGATATTCAAGTATCCAGATCGGGGTTTAGCATATTAGCAGATTTTGTATGAATTTCCTCCCTCAGTTTGCAAAACCAAAATAGTGAGTTCTAGGCAGTTTCTGTGGCATTGCTGGCTGATCAGACATCTGCTTCAGCACTTCATCACATCGGGGAGCAGTGGCCTTTTCTAATCTGTGCGATCCTCTGTACGACCAGTATTAGACTTTTTGTAGGTAGCCCTGACATTGTCACAGGTCAAACAAAGCTATTGTAACTGTTAAATTTTGAAAAATCTCTGTGATAGCAATTTAGTTGTCCGTGAGAGATGTTCAAATGTTGTTGTACAATTCACCATGAGAATTTCCTGTAAAGCATAGTTCTTCCATGATTTGCTCAGGGGCACCTTGGTGCATCTCTTTGGGAACCAGCACCTGGATCCAGCAAGTAGGAAATGATAACCAGAGTTCTGTGCAAACTCATATTTGTGAGGCCATTATGCTTTGGCCTCCTGACTTCTAGCAAATTGGATATTTTGCATTCCCAGCAGCCAGTAGTGAGAGATCAGTGCATCTGTCCTGTCCTTTGCTTAGAACCAAACAGAAAGGACAGAGATGGGGATAAACCATTGAAATAGCTTTTGGCATAGTATCTATACTGAATTAAGATAGTAAATCAGGACAACAGCGATTTCATCAACCAGGTGTTGATGAAGAAAAGGGGAGGTGGCCTGGATCTGGTTTGTGCTGGTAATTGCAAACTTGATGTAATTTTTTTAAAGGGGTATATGCTAAAAGTGGCTGTGATCTCCCACTGGAAGTTACAAGGTATCACTGAAATCTGTGCATCTAAAACAATTGTCCAATGCGTCCCTCTTCACAGAAGGAAACAGTTTGCATTTGTATATATCCACCAAGGTGAATGGAACACTTTACGTGCATATTTCAGCCTTGGACGTTTAATCGGGTCAGCAGGAGCAATGGCTGTGCCTTGCTGTCAGGAAGGGTGAGTGTCCCCCGTACTACCTGCACACCTGACCCCCCGTACATACTGAGAGCAGTGAGCAGCTGTCCTTCTGGGAAGAAGAAGCCGTGTTGGGGAGCTTTGACCTAGTTGACACTCTGTGAAATGGAGCCCAACAGCAGAGGTGAACGATTTCACTATTGACAAAATATCTCAATTGCCAGAGCTCTTTACGCGATGTCTTGTCACGTGTCCTGCTCCGTGTCTGTCCAGCACCTCTGAGACACATCAGACCACCGAGGCTCAGGCTGGTCTGTGCACTTCTGGCAGCTTTGTATCTCTCTCATCACTCAACTGCTCTACATATTGACAATGACCAACAAAATGAGGCTAAAGCTGAGGTAGGTATAATGGCACAAGAAACCTTTTCAAAAAGTTCAGCAAGTTTAGCTGCCAGTAGATACACAGGGCATTTTGTAGCTTGAGGATTCATCTAGATTTGTCACTGCTTCATTGCAGTCAGGAAACACTGGCTGAAGTAAAGTATCATTCCAGTTCCTTATGTTATAGTGGGTTTTGTTTCAACCCTCTTTTGCTTTGGTTTGACACCGTATGAGAAATTCAGCTGCTCAAATGTGGATGTCTGGAGTAATTTCAGGTGCCATGGTGAACCATGCTTTACCATCAGCTGTGGTCTTGGATGGTTACAGAGCTCCCACAAGCACTTTATGAGGGTCTCAGGTGTCCGCAGTAGCCTCCTGCCTCGGTGCAAATGCAGTTGGTGCTGCAGTTGGTCGATGTCTCTCATGAGGTACCTTAGTTACAACACTGCTGCTGTGTTATGGAGTAATAGCTCTGGCTTTTCACCAGTCCCAAGCATTTATTAAGAGGAAATTGATGCGTTATTGCACAGAATGAGAAGACCGACAAAGAAAAGTTGTATAGCTCCTTGTGCTTTTAGCTGATCGTTCGGGAAGAAATTACTTCAAAGCACTTCACATGGAGTGTGTTTGACCTTGAGCTCCAAGTATTTATTGTTCACCTTTCTGAGGTCCAAAATACTTAATCCCAGGGCAAACTTTGTCTTCTGCCTCACTGAAAGCCCACTCTACTCCTTGGTAGAAAAGGGGCCCATGGAAGTGGCAGCCCTCTGCAGCTCCATTGAGGTCTGCAGGGCTACAGCACACCCACACTGCTCAGTGCTATCAACTCCAATCTTCTGCTAGCCAGAAATTGCAGTGAATCAGATCTGGGAGGCTGCCACCAGCCAGGTTCCTGTGTAGCCAGATTTGTGCACATGCTGCTGACTCTCTCCATACTTCCTGTGAAATCTGCTCTGCACCACGGTCGTGCCTCTCTCTGTGCTTGGCACGGACTCTCCCAGTTGAGAACACAAAGCAAAACAAAGCACTCCGCCACCCCTGGCTGAGCTTTTTAACTTTGTTACTCTGCCAAAAGCTGTCACTTGTAAATTCAGTGTCCTTCTGTAAGTCTACTTAGAATAATAATCTATTAACAATCAAAACATAAACAAGTTTCAATCAAACTTTCAAAACTCAGCAAGTGAACTTATCAGTAAACATGTAAATGAAGACCTCCAGAGATATATTTTCCCTTTCTTTGGGAATTAAAACTCTCTGCCCCTGAAAGGAGATCTTTACTACATGTTCTCCCTCTAGTTCCTTTATACCCATCACTTCAGACAATGTTTACTCTTTTCTCATCATTCCTGTCTTGAACTGTTGTCCTCTGCCATGCCTTCTGTTTGTCATGCCTGATTTAGACCTAAATTCTTTGGGACAGGGAAAATATCTGTATTTGTAAAATGTCCGGTAAATTTATGGTGCTGTATAATTTATGATTGTAAGTGCAGGACATATTTCAGTTTGACATTCCAACTTATATTTTCAAAGCCATAAATAAAGTATTTATGAGCAAGATCTTGAACATTTTATTTTTAACACGTTATACTTGAATGTTTAATTCAAGGATGGATAAATATTGAAGTTATGTGGCCAGAACATAGCCCTCACTTTCTCCTTCTTCAGGCAATATTGAGGGGCCAATGCCCCCTTCATTGCCAGAAAAGGGATATTATCCTCTGCTTATGAGGATCCCGTGTTCTGTGTGTCACCAGGAAGAGTGAGCAATGATGGCTGCAGCTAAAAATGGCTTTGGAAAGGACAAACAATGACCCCCTTTCAAAAGCACTTGTGAATTAAACTGATATACAGAAATGTTATTTTGATATAGCACAGAGTGAGTATGAATGCTCATTTCTTAAGAAAATATTTGAGTGCAGCTGTTGCTCTCTTGTCCCATATGGTTATGCTTTTCAGCATGGTTTGAACTTGAAGCATTTTCCATTTATAAAAAAAAAAAAATAATCCCTTAACAAAATCTTTTTTCAAAAAATAATACTCATGTGTGAGTCTCTGCTTCTGATATTTTTCTAATCAGTTAATCTCTTGTTCTCAGTTCCCTTGCCCCCTTCCTCTGTTCTATATGCATTTTATACCCACAGCTCTGAAATCTTCCTAACTGGTTTGAGAGTGTGGAAAGGTTAGACTGCCTTGCTTTTGCTCCAGAGGATCTTAAGTTACCTGCTGTGACAGTGTGTGAAGTCTCACAGACCAGGTGTGCTGCCTCTTTGTTACAGACTCAAACCCATCCTCTGTGCTAATGTGCTCGCTGACAGAGTTTCCTGCTGTATTTGCCTCTGTGAGACTGTCCTAAGCTCAGTCCTGGGCTGAGGAGGGACGCTGAGGTCATGTATCACATCATCATGAAAAAGAAAGATCCCTTTAAACATGGGAATATGTTCATGCGAGGTGCTCTGGGCCACCTGGCGAGGTAGCTGAGGTTGTGCGCGGGGAGCTTGGCTCATTTCTGCACCGACGCTGGAAGCACAGCTGTAGACAGGTCATCCTCTTCTGACAGGTCATCTTCTTCTGGAGGTGACGTCCTGCAGGGCAGGGTAAACGCACCCCCTTTCCAGCAGCCGTGCAGACGGAGGCAAAAATGTGCGGAACCTTCTGAGAAACACAGGTGGACTTTAAGGCTCGTTGTCACAGCCATGGACTAGGATGTTTGTTTATTAAATGTCATTTTTGAGTATCGCGTTATTTTAATGAAAGTCATGAAAATGAAAGCAGTTTGTCTTTCCATACGTAACCTATTACTGGCTGAACCATAAAGACACATGCCCTTTCTATATCTGCTTCTCTGGTGAATTTTTATAAGGGAGATGAGAGTGTAACAATCTATTAATCTATTTCATGTTACTGGGAATATTAAATGGCTATGATACATGGCTGATAAATTAATATGTATTCTGGATCGGCCAATTTCTGCTGTGCAAGCAGTATATCCATGATGAAATAAGATACCAGATTCTGTTGTCCCCTGAACATCCTGTATGGATTATCTGTGGTGGTTTAATAAACCCAAATTAGTACATCTGTAACCTGTCACCATCCACTGCTCTTAACCTTTGCATTCCTTGACCTTAAGAGGTGGTGGCATTTGGAGTCTCTTGATAACATTTCTCCTTTACAGCACTTCAGCATAAAATGGCTGGCTAGTGCAAATTACTGGGGGGTTTTGTTTGGAGTTTTGTTTTGTTTTGGGGTTTCTTGTTGTTGTTTTTTGTTCGGGGTTGTTTGTTTGTGGATTTTGTTAGTTTTTTTTTCTTTTTCTTCTCCTTTTTCAGGTGTTCACTGCATTGGTTAACACTGGTTAATTCTGCATTGCATGTGTCTTAATACACCACGTTTTCTCCTATAGCTTCTAGTGCTCGCTTGACAGAGCTAGGAAGTGGCATTCAGTACCCAGTTTGAAAGCCACTTTGAGAAGATGTGAAGAGAAACAAATGCTTAATATTCAGCAAAAAAGACTCTGAGTGATGTTGTTTAGGTTGAGTACGGAGCTCATAAGACTAGCACTGCTGAGGACTGGAAGACAGCAGTGTAGGGAACAAATTATGGGTTTTGCAGTTCCAAAAATCAAATGATAATGGATCAAGCCTTGAAAGTTTGTGAAACTGCCATAAATCAACAGTTTGAAAGTATATGATAATGAAAGTCACATTCTTTTTCTTTTTCTTTCTTTAAGAAAATTGTGGCTGTACCTCAATTTTCGAAGTCTTGTTTAAGTAGCCCAGACGCAAGTCATATCACTTGATTGAGCAATTTAGCTTCTCAAGGCTTTAAGAAAGACGTTCCATATCTCCTGAGGATCTGGATGAAATAATGCATCGGCAACTCTAAAAAGACAAAAAAGGAAGCTTTAAAATACCTGAAAATATATCAGTAATCCAATTGATTTGATAAAAATTATGCAGTCTTTGCATAATTATCTTTAAAAAAAGGACAAGGTTTCTGTTCTTACCAGTCTTTATGTGTGTTCCAGCACCTGTTGGAATCATTGGAGCAATGG
Organism: Mohoua ochrocephala; assembly: GCA_013398855.1. Lineage (NCBI taxonomy): Eukaryota > Metazoa > Chordata > Aves > Passeriformes > Acanthizidae > Mohoua > Mohoua ochrocephala. The sequence goes on along the minus strand of VZTA01006158.1, from coordinate 48,936 downwards.
GAAAATGATTTCTCTCAGCCTCAGAACAGCTTTCAGTAAAGTCTTCAACAAGGAAGATGAGAAGGCTAAAGCACAGCCAAGTAAGCTGCAGAACACGAGGAAATACAGGGCACTTAGGGTAATTTCTGTGTATGTTTTTCCTATTCCTATTCATCCTGCAGCTGATTCACAGGTGGTGTTCAGCTAGAGAAGTGAGGTCTTGTTTCAAATCTGGGACCATTTAGAACTTGCACTTTCACCATGTTTTATTCAGAGGGAGAGTAAATGTTTGAAGGATTTAGTATTAACTTGCCTTGTAACACTAAGTACAAAATAAAGGCATGTAAAATACAACTGAAAAGTGGTATCGTTTAAGGCTGAAAATGAGTGTAAGCTAGATTTAGAACGTAACACTGAAGAGTCAGAAACAATATGTGACTGAAAAATAAAATATTACAAAATCGATATGAATGCAAACCTCCAGTATTCAATTCTGTTTAAAGGTCCAGTGACAGGGTTTTATCCTAGAAATTCCACTCTCACTGGTTAACGGTGGACTTTCATACATACTTTAAGCTCCTAAATGGTTCCTTCAGCTTCCTTGAGACTAAGCAGGTGTTGAAGTTCCTTCATATGCTTGAGGACTTTCCTGAGTTTACGCCGAGGCAGGCTGTGGACTAAGACCCCACCGACTTGTCTGAGCACTGCTCATTCTGGACATGACCAATTTCTGCCTCTCTCCTCTGCGCAAATTTTTTTTGCTTAACTAGCTGGCAGGACAAATAATGACCAGACCTTCCGGGTTGTTGCAGGTGGAGCTACCCAGACATATTCCACTCTCATCTAAGTGGACAGTTTTCTTCTTCCTACCAGTTGTCATGGGGAGGCAGCTCATGAAACCTATGCTTAGCTCCTGCTCTTGAAAATTGTAAATTTCTGAAATGCAAATCACAGCAAACCTCTGATAAAATCCTGTGGATATTTTCAAAATTTCCATCAGAGCTAGGACTACTTCATCATGGTCTACAGACCAACAGAATGTTCTTTAGCTTTCCAAATACCATGGTCCAATATTTTACCAGTATAGCCTCCTGCTAATCCTAATTTCGATCACTGTTGGGAAGAGTGGTTACATATACCTTCAAATCTATTTAAAAACTCCCAGAGTTTCTTCAAAGTCAACAGAAGTAAAAGCTATTCAGTGCCTTGATATTGAGCACAGAAAGGTGTGTGAGCAAAGACCTGCCCAATGCTGCCATCACTTTGCTCTCCGTAAGTGCCTGTACAGAGGCACCAGGGTTGGGTGACCACAGACCACGGTTCTGCCCACAGAGGCTTTACCCAGAGCACTGGCAGAACCAAGAAGCATAGGCAAAGTCATCAGGGGTTCCTTCAACCCCGCTTCCCTCCCTCTGTCTGTGATTCCTTACAGGCCTTCCAAGTATAACAGCAACCATAAAAAAATTAGGCTTCTTAAATGAGAGGAAAGATCACAGACTCGGATTCTTTTTTGAGCTTGCCCAACAACAGCTATCATCTGGCTAACCATCACCATGCAACAAGTAACTTAGATCAAAAAGAGAGCTTTATTTACTGTCCTCCCACATAACGGCAGACCGAGAAAGTGCTATTTGTGTACCACTAAAACCAAAGCAGTACAAAGATAATTTAATCTAACATCAGAAAAAAATCTGTCAGGAAAAGATTCCATTCTCAGGAAAGGCTTATTGTCATTTTTCCTTGTTCAAAGTCCAGGACCCCTGATGTATTTCAGCAGCTAATAAAATTACTCTTTGAGATTTTTTAAATTTTCAATTCATTGTGCTTATATGTTCCAGGGATTAAAAGGACAAATGCATCGATGCTCTGAAGAAATGCTGTCTAAAATGGAGTCATTCCACCTGAAAACAAATAGACTGTAATATTACAAATACCTAGCTATGATATAGTAGACACTGAGGTGGTTCACAAAGAAGTCATTATACAGGTGGGGCAATTGCAGCACAGTCTTGGGGAGCGGTTTGTGAAGGTCACTGAGCACAAACCTGCTTCCACAACAGCAGGGAAGTGTGCCCAGCAGTGCACACTCCTACCAGGCTGGTTTGGGTGTGCAAGTCTGCTTTGCTGCACAAAGAGATGAACACAAAGCAGCGCCTGAACATCCAGCCAGGGTTTCTAAGACTGACAGTGACAGACTAATGAAAAACACAAGATTAAATCCAAGTCTCCTTAGCCTGTCATGTCCATCAGCATATAATCTGCACCCCTTTTCTCGGTAAACCCGCTGATCATGGAGTGGGAAAGAGCACACATTGTCTACTTTGCAAGAAAAATGAGATTGAACTTTTGAGATAACACATGATCTTCTGGTGTGAAACTCTTGCAGAAATGGTAAATGAACTTTGCAGGCTAGGGACAGAAGAGGAAGAGGCACATACTGAAATAGAGGGAGGCAGGACATCAAGGTACGCTTTCTTGAATAAAGACCTGAAAATACAAGTGGTTCTAGACCATGCCTCTGTGCTCCTTGCTGAGCTGCCCAAAGCAGGCAGGTGACAATTTGTGTGATGCTGCTTGGATCAGAGGAAGGCAGGTGGACCTTTACTTCTTGTTTATTTTTCGTGTGACTTGTTTGAGATTTCCAGATGGCGTGGCTCAGGGATCTCCATAGCTGCTGTCCTAGCAGACCAGGAGTGTGGAAATGATGGGGAGTTTTTTACCTGCTGTCTTGGTAGTGTGGCTTCCTTTCTATGCTTAACCTCTGGTTGCCCCTGGTTTTTCCTCCTGCATTTGTCCATGTTGAGCCAATATAGCATACCTAGAGATAGGGGCTCACCGCTCAGAAACTCCATTTCACCTTCACACATAGCAATTGCTCCTGCAGCTGTTATTGCCTCCCCCTTCTGCTGTACTGAATAACAAATAATAAGCACCGGGGAGTAGAAAGGGCCTTCTTACCGCTGCATATTTTGGTTGCACTGTAGTGAGATGAACAGGAGAAATGTCTGACTACTGACCACCCCAGGTGTTATGCAGGAGGGTGGCTGCTGTTGTTTCTCTCGGTGTTGCTACAGCTGTTGTTCCCCAGCAGGGCTACGTTGCCAATATTTTAACTCCATCTGTTACACAGGTCTCACTTCCTCTGTAAAATGCACGTACGTGTACATGCACACATAATTATGTAGTTCCCACAGTTTGCCTCTCTTCCTGCCCCTGCTCAAATCCTGTGATACTTTACCTGGCTAAAACTCGCTTTGTTGGTTCCCAGCTTAGCAACAGCATTTGTGGAGGGCAGATTTCTGGCTGGCCTGGGGAGTAACTTGCCCTCGGAGAAGCTGCCGTGCTCACGGTGTATAAACTGGCCATGCTGCCCTCCTGTGCCCACTCACTGACTCGGGCTCCAGTTCCTCTGCAAAGGGATATTGGAACAGCTGAGGGGAAGGAGGACAGTGAGCAGCACAGCTCTCAGTTTCATACCTAGTTAGCTTATGAAATGTAGCTGTGTGCAAGCAATGCGCACTGAGGAAACACCGAGATGCAAAATTTAGCAGGGGCAGTGAAAATGTAGCACAGCTGAAGAACAAATCCAGAGGAAAACACACCACTAAAGCTTCCTTCACACCCCAACTATTTTTTTGTTGTTGTTGCTTAATTATATTGGGTTTTGCAATTTTTTTGCAGAGGCCTTTAATATGGAGTCTGTACGTGGATTATTGTTAGCGTGAGAATAACAGCACTTTGTTACCTTTTGAGGTTGGTTGCAGCAATGCTTCTTTTGCTTGCTAATTCTTAAAAACTTTTAGAGCTTTGCTATCTATTATGCTTTTTTTTTTTTCATATGAATAGCACCACATAAATATACCACAACCCGCCTGGCAAGAGCTGTAATTTACTAACTGAATGTAAAATCTTATTCAAATTGATAGCAATCCCCCTCCCTTTAGCTTGCCTCTGCATGCTCATTGGAATTTTGCTTTGACTCTGAACCAGGGTTTGATGAAAAAGGCTTCACTTCTCATGTTTGCATCCTGCAAATGTTATGTCTTAAATCCCTCTTTTTTTCCACATGACTTCATGTGCTAGCAATTTGACTTAATGAGCAGCTACAATAAATGTACAGTATGGAAATATTGTTGTAAGTCTGCTAGAACATTCCCATGCTTAAACAAAGTGTTGCGTTGAAAGAGATGTAAAATATATAATTACACTGAAGCCTTGAACAAAATCCTGCTTCTTATTTCATTCTTACCCTTTTTTGGACAATGTGAGTAGTCCTTGTTTATGCCTTCTTTTTCAACAATATTGCTGAGCTTCTAAGCATCAGAGCTTTGCTCTCCCTATCATCATCCATGGATGCTACTAAAATGAATAGGTTTCCTTGTGTATTGTTTGTTTTATTTGAAGGTCTGCCAGATTCTTTATGTACTGATGTCATTTTAAAAAGTCTCAGATATGCCCGTTGGTAATTTTATCTGGGAATTTGATTTTCTGGTGGCAACAAACAAACAGAGCCTAGAATTAAAGGCAATGAGAGTTCCTCTCCGGTATATTTACAAATATTAGACGAGTTAAATCTGCCTTCTCCTCTGCTTCAGTGCCATCCTGCTCTGGTTTTGCTTGCCTTCAAAGGCACAAGTCACGGATGCAAGTGTGCATTCCACACATGAGGACTGGGATTTGTTTTTTAATATTTTTTTTTAGCTCCTTTGCAAGCCACATCTTCCAAAGATTAAGGAAATAAATTAGTGCTAACTTATAAACTAAACAGGTTCAATCTGTCTTGTCCCCAGCCCCCAGGCTTTGGAGAAGTGTGTGTGTTTGCTGCATTTCAGGGAGTACCTGAGTGTCATCTGCAGGTCTCTACCTGAGGTTTGGTGAGCTGCCATGCTCACACTCTGCATTTTCCACCAACCTGCTCGTGCAAGCAAGGATTTCTCACCTGGACATGTGCTCTCTCTGTGACCTGTGTATTCTCTCTCCCTCATCCCAGCCTTCTTTCATTCAAGACAGAGTGTAAGCCCTAAAAATCCCTGGCTGTAAAGTGTCACAGGAGACTGAACATGGCTGGGGAGTCCTGCCCCATGAGCCATGAGACAACTGCATTCAGCCCTCGTGCTGTCAACAGCCTTACCAAAATAGGAATGCTTCCTGTTGACCCACATGTTTTGGTTTGTCAGGCAGACATTTACATTATTTCTAATGGAAATTTAACATTTTCTGCTGCAAGCAGACATTTTTTTGGTTGAGACTTCATTTTTCCTCCAAGAAGGCTTTGATTAGAGGTCCTGTGAGCTATCACTGCTCTGCTCCCCTGCCTAGTTAGTTTTAGATGCTGCTCTTGAGTTTTGTGCTAAACTACCTTTTTTATCTCTAGACTAGGGAGCTTAGATCTGCTTTTATCATTGTTTACATCTTAGTATGCTTCAGGAAAATGTTTCCTTTCAGAATTAATGTTTCAGGGAGGCCTGGGCAGCCTACAGAAGGCAAGATGGGACATTTTGCATCAGTGCCCAAAACCAATTGGGTAAATGGTCCTTGCTCTTGGCACTCTAGTTCGGCTTTGTAAAATTGAGATAACAGTTTTTCTTAAAAAATGTCTGTTTTCTGTTATGCCAAGGGATGAGAAAGGACTGAAAATCCCACAGGAAATGTTGGCAAGCCCCAGCCTGATGCTGGTCCGGCCTACAATGAGGAATGCAGCATTGCACTGGGTCCTGGCTCACTGGGTCCTGAGCAGACATACACTGCCCTGAGGTCTCCTGCTTGCTTCACATGACTCGGCATCACAGACTCTCTCTCCCGAGCAGCTCCTGAGAATATTTTGAAAAACTTCTTCAAAACACTATTTTAAGCAGTTTGCAGCACCCGCACAATAATAGCATTATCACACTGTTTTACAAGGCCATAATTTGGTTCCCTCCCTGGCATAAACCAGGAGAACTTTAGTCTGGTGGTTTCTCCACTTGGTGACTGGCTTACTGCCTTGTAAAACAGCACGATGGGACTATTACTGCTGGAGGAAGGGACAGGCATCAGGAGAGCCGATTGGTTGACACCTCTTTTTCATTTAGCATAATATTTTTCTTATTGGAAGTAGCATGTAAACCAAAATGTTTGCAACTGTAACACCTCATAACTTACTTTTCCCCTGCAATGCAAAATCAATTTTAATATCGTTTGCCTAATTTATAACCAGCCTACCTATACTATTATTCATTGTTCATACGGCACTGTAAACGAGGAGGACGTTACCACCACGCACAGGGAGGGAGGACAAGGTGGCCATGCCACCTGACTGTGAGCAGGAGCATTTGCATCAGGTGGAGCAGTGGCTGGCAAGAGAGCTGCAAGCTTCTTCCTCCGAGTCTGCGCTGGGTGGAAAGGCACGGGACATTTCATAACCCCGGCAATGTTTTTCTAAGTACTCTCATGGCTCCTTCTGAAAAAATCTGTTCACTTACACCTGCAAGGCTTCGACATGGTGGGGAAATACTTACTGTCCCTGTTTGACATATGAGCATTTTGGGCAGAGGGGGGCAAAGATGTAGACTGGCTAGTGTTTGGCCCCCAGCAGCAGTAGAGATTCCATGGACAAGCCCTTTGCTGTCAATTCTGCTTTGTCCCCATCCCAGACAGCATAGGGGTTCCTCTCCTAGTGATGCCCCACATGCCAGAGGGAACCCAGGATGCTGCAAGCGGCTCTGAGCATTAAAAGTGTTGGGTTGTAATGCCCGGGCACAGAGAGAAGGGCTGTGCTACCACTGCGGCACAAGGACTTTCACAACACCTTTACATCCTTTAAAACTAGGTGTATTTTGTGATGAAATGCCCCTTTAAAAAAAATAATAGAAATTACTTTCAAGAACTCAGAGTCAGTGCTTCTGTGTGTGTAAAATTTCTCATTATTCTCTTCTTTTCACTGTTTAACACATTCAGCTTGGACCAATGAATTGTCAACACAAAGCTGATCTATGTAGGAAGAAGAATTCTCATCTGGAGTAATGCCACCTAGGCTTAGTTCCTGGCTAATCTGATCCTGATTAGCTTTGTCTCCTCATACCAAATCAGACTCAGTCTCTGTAGAGGACATAAGGAACAGCACTGTTGCCAATGTTGCCAGGAACAAATTTTGCTGAACTACCACTTGACAACTTCTTTTTCCTTTTTCCTTTTTTTTTTTTTTTTTTTTTTTCGGTCCTAATTGGGTTTTCTTCAATCCAAATTCTGAGAGCATCTGCCCAGCACAAAATCAGGGTACTGCTGCTACTGCTCAGATAGTGACAGTCTTTTTCGAGAGCTTTCCCGGGAACCTGGAGGGTGTGGAAATCCCCTGCAGATGTTAGGGTTGTTTATTAGGTTTCATTTCCTTCTTTCATGCATCCTCTGACACAAGAGACCTTTATGGGATGGGTCAATATTATTTCAACACAAGGGCATACTCCAGCAGTACCTGGCTGGTGTGGGACTCAGAAGGCTGCAGGGAACAGTAACAACACAGAAAGTCTGCAGCCTGATACAAGGTTTGCTAGGACTGAGTCAAAGTAGGTAATTAGCTTCCTTTTTTCCCCACCCTTAACCTGGCCTCATACAGTTAACAAAAATACTTCTGAAACGTCATACATCCTGATGAACAGCATTTGCTCTTCTAACCGTGCGACTGCACATCTCCTTGCAAATTTGCCAAATTTCTTGCTAGCTGCACTTGCCCCCTGAACTGCTCTCAAATGATTGATTTCAGGTTCACTTACTCTGTTGAGCTGCCTAAAAGTTGCCTTGAAGGCACGTTCAGTCCCACATGTGAAGGCCTGTCATGGGAGTGAGATCGATCTCATCAGTCCCCTTTTTTGCATTTCCATCTCTGGTTTGAGTTGCTCAGGAGCATTATGGCACTGCTCAGCAGCTGCCTTTGAGACAGGCTCTGCCCTGCCAATCCCTGCTGTGCCCCGGCGGATGCTCCCTTGCCTGATTTGGCAGCGGCAGGACACGTCTCAGCGGACGCCCCGAGTCTCACCTGCGGGCTGCCGTTCCTGCTGCGAAGGAGCGGAGCGAGCTGTGGGAGCAGGACACCGCGGTTCACATCCCGCCGGGTCCCTGCGAGCCCCGTGAGTGAGCTTATTGCCGTGAGCGTGAGTAGCCGGGCTGCGAGTGATGGCAGCTGAGAAGCAGGTTAGGTCATCCAGACCCATCTCAGCTGCTGGGGTAGTAACCTGCGGCTCGGAGCAGTAACCAGAGCTAATTCCCTGGATCCCTGACTCAAGCTTGAGTCAGATCCTTTAAGGGACAGCGTGCTAATGCACTTCCAGCAGACCGAGACAGGCGTATCAGAAAAATCCGTGTGCATTCAGTCTTGAAAATGCCCTGGTAGCTGTGCAGCAGTAACTTAAATCCTTTCCAAATCCCACCAGTAAGTTTCCCTGTTAAATCTGACCTGCCCAACCTCTCTGCATTGCGACCCTGCTGAAGACCTGCAGAGCGTGCTCCGCTCCCTGGGCCTTGGGTGGCGAGGCAGGGCTTCCTTCGGGCTGTGCCGTTCCCGTCCTGTGGCAGCAGACCGGGAGCCGGGTGTGCCTCCGTGCCGTGACTGTCCCGCTGTCCCCGGGGTGCTGCCCGGCCCTGGCCGCAGCAATGCCTGTCCCGCCAGCTCCAGGGCAGCCTGAGGGGGCGTGTGGGAGGATTCTGGGTTATGTTGGCAATGACAATATTCTTACAAGAAAATGGAACTTTTTTATTTAAATTGCGGAATTCTTCTCTCTAAGGAAAAGCATGGAAAAAATGACTTAAACTCACAGATTAAAATCTGACAAGTTTATTCAAATTTCAGATCACTTTTTTTTACTACTTTTTTTTTTTTTCCTCAGTTGAAGAAAACATTTTGTACTGAAAGGACAGTCTAGTTCCCGCTTGTTAATGTTCCCAATGCGCTGCATGCATCTTGGCTGTATCTCAGAGAGACTCTTCAGAGTGCTGCTGACAGGATTTAAAGCTCACCAGTGCTGCTGGGCTGAGTTTAAAGCGTGGGCTTTAAAGCCAGCAGCCGTGGGGGCTGTCTGTATTTGCATGCATAGTTAATCAGAAATCGATTAACATCTTTAGCACAACAAATCCCTGTGGATCGCAATTTAATGGATCCGTTCTGGGTCAGAGGCATAGTGCAGTCCACTTGAGCTCGCAGAAAACTGGCTTCTGACAGTGACGTGGGGTTGTTTCTTGTCATATCATCAGCACTTCAGACGAGTTTCCTGCTTTTGTAAACACATTTGGGAGAGGGACCTTTTATTTATCAACCATTTTCCCCACCATTCCCCCTCCCTGATGCAAATGTTAACAGTTTTTTCCCTTTTGTTTCCTTTTCTTCAGAGCTTTCCGTTAAATCCACAACTGATCATTTTGCTGGCCCAAAGTTCCTACTCTGAGAGATTGCACACCTGGAGATTTTTACAGGAGTTTAGTTTTGGTCTGATTCCCACGGGGTTTTGTACCCCTCTCTTAACAAGAATCAGAATAGCTTACATTCCTGCACCATGCTTTTCCTCCCAGAGGACCCTAAAACCATTTACAAACTATAAAAGCTGCTTTTTCTCTAAACAGAAATCACTTTACCCATCAGTGAAGTGCAGCCACCTGGAGGGGAGGGAGAGTGGAGAGCAGCAGCTGCTTAAAAACTCCCAATATTGTTACATTTTAAGCTGAAAAGTGATAAGTACTAATATCCAGCTGAATGTATGGCTGGCATTTCAGAAGGTAGGATGTAATTTTTCAAACTGTAATTTGACCTAGAGAACAGACCCAGCTCTTGCCCCAAGTACAAAGAGGCATTTAATTTTAGCATGCAGTCAAACAAGCAGCTTATGACTTATTATAAAGAAAACCAGGACCTCTGGCAGGAAATTATCCTGAAGTTATGTAGAAAGGAAGAAAAGAACCAAGTGGATAATCAGCTTCCATGCACAACTGTGTAGTATTATTTCATGAAGGACTAAGTGCTGAGCAATCTCAGGCTGTTTGTTTTCAAGACTCAGATAATTACAGCCCGGGGGATAGGCTGCAACAATGCTCTAGATGGCACGCAGAAAAATCGTCTGTCTCATCATCGTCAGAACATACTAACAATGACTGTAATGATGATGATGATGATGATGATGATGATAATAGCAGCAACAACAACCACAATAATAATAAAACCCCAACAACTAACACTGATGATACAAGTTAAACCAAGTTCATGTGAACGTGCTGGAGGCTGGTTTTCTTTGTTTTCAAAGAGATTACTTTTTGATGACTCAGAACTACTAAGCTCTACAATGGCAGGTTGTGTACTTGGGAACATGTATGTGAAAAGTACGGAAAAATTACCTGAAGTCTGGAGTTACCATGTGCGTGTCACCCAGAAATGGTGTGCCAAGGGAGAAATCTACATGCATTTTAAAATGCTGTGACAAGAGTAAGGATGTTAAATGAGCACCCCACTGAAAAGGAGTTTCAGAAAAGACATTTGCAGCTGCTGAGACTGCAGCTGTATGGCTGTCGTAGCAGGAGTAATTACTGCTTATTTAACAATCCTCATCTGGGCGTTTTCCAGCCATCCTGAGGGACTGCAAGAGAGACAAATGTCTCTTACGTCCATGGAAGTGATAAAAAGGCGCTATTCCTCTTTTAACGGAAAAACTCAGATTTTTTACAATCATAATACACTGCTAGAGGACAGTCTGCCACAGGCTGTCACAGACCAGGCAATTCCCAAGCGTTGCTCCATTTGCTGAGCCTGGTGCTTGGACTTGCTCTAGAAAGGGACGTTACTTTTGTAGACCTTAGGAAGCAAAGGAGTTAACACCTCTTTCCTTGATACTATTTTCTTTATTTTACTGAAACAAAAAGGTGTTAAAGCCCTGTCATCTAATGAACAACATAATAAACAGAAAGCAGGAGGGAAGAGCTGAAATAGGACTAAGATGGCATATAGGCAAAAGGGAAAGACCTGACCTCAAAATGACAGAATGAACCTGTGTTATTCCCTCTGCATTTGTCCCAGAAATATCTGGACTCCACATATGACTCCTGTGTCCTGCCACAAATCAAACCTGCGTCTTCCTCTACTGTCTTCTCCACTATCCATTCGAAATGCCCGTGTTAATACACTTTAACAAGAGTGCTCACTGCTGTTCTGGAGTGCTCTTGTCAGAGTTGGAAGAAAATGACACTTTTTTAACAGGTAGAAGAGTTTCATGGGCAAAATAAAACAGGATAAATGAATTTTGAATATCTAAAGATAACATAAATTGCAGAAGTGAAAAGAATTTTAAAAACAGTAAGTTTGCTGTGTAGCTCATTTTTCTTTTTCTCATGCTGGTGAAATGGACACTGAGGTCAGAGTGGTACCACCATAGCAGAATGCCTACACCCAAACACCTAGCAAGCAGGTTTTCTGCAGCTTGATTCTTCTTCTTTTTCTTCGTTGCTTAGTTAATATCTTCTCTATAAATTTATGCTTTTGTTCAGAGTTTAATTACATTTTTCTAGCTACAATGACTTCTTCAAAAGAAGGCATGCTAGATGGTAAAGTCAGATTTAAGGCAGGTTGACTAAAGCAATTGAAGTGTTTTTCTTTTATTAGCATTAATTGAAAATAAATCCTTTTATTCTGTTTGCTTCCCTGTATGCCGTTTCCATGTTAGAAGGTCATTCACAAGGTAGAAGTCATAATCGGGTTCGCTTAATGGAAAGACAGAGCATGTAATTCTTGCAAGGAGATCGAGTGATATTTCATCCCTCAGAGAGAAGGGTCTACAACAGAATGAAGATAACATCAGAGTCATTGAGGGAAGGAGTAACTGTACCTGAAAAATACATGATGATCAAACCTGTGAAGTATGTCTGCAAGAAACCTTAGAAGGTCTTGATGTTTTTATCAACTCTATCTTTTTAAGTACTGAAGTGATATAAAAGCAGGAGGAAATGATTATAGAATTTCAATTCCTTTACAGTATTTATTTCAAAGGTCATGGGTCAAATAAAAATACAACAGAAATAACCCTGGTCAAATTTATTTGAAAAGCATAAGTGCAACCAAAGCCTGGGAAGCTTTGGAAACCCATTATTTTAAGTATGAAGTGTAAGTGTCTTATCCAACAAACATTTATACACCATCTGATTTTGAGAGTCTTCCATCAAATTCAACAAGCCGAATAGATTGCATGATTTTAAGCATTGTTCATTGTTCAAAGATATTTTTTGTCTCTACTTCAGCCCTAGTCAGTAGATCGTACTTTTTGTATGCACAGAGAAGCTCATCACGCTTTGAGAAACCTGCCTTAAAGTTTTGTTAATCTCTATAATGGAGAATAAAGAATTTGTACCTTGGACAGCTGAGTGAAATGTGTATACAAGATGTACTCTAACATGAGGAGAATCACATTCTTGTCGTGGAAGAATAAAAGTGTCACGATGAATTTACCCATTAGCCTGCATTTTTGTGAACTAGGTAGAGGAAACACTTGAGCAGTTAATGTTCGTGTTATCAAAGCCGTTTTCTGAATGTATTTGAAAAACTACCTTTTGGCAACCATACAACCTGGATTAAATTACAGTATTAGCATCGATAATTCTGGCATAGATAAAGTATGGCAATGTTTGTAAATGTGCATCTAATTTTATAGCTTGAGGGTAAAAACAGCCAAAGGAAAAAAACTGTTTTCCTAGGAAGAGGTCTCTGTCATCTGCCATTTTTTTCTGCTAAATACAAAAGGAGGTTTGTGGATATGATAAAAAGCTTTGGCTTTGTTAGAAAGCTTGCTCAAAGGGTAATGATAAAAAGTATTTAACTTCCAATTTGGATAAGTAGCATTTGTTGTGCGAGGATATAATGTCTCCTGTAATAACTTTAATGTGTCTCTGTGATCGTTCAGTGGGATGTACCAAATGAAAGGGGTATTTAGCAGGTCTGTTTTTATCACTGCAGCTGCCTAATGATCTACCACACACGCGTATCTTGTGGAAGAGATATGGGCATCAAATAAACAGACTTGGAGTGGGTACAGGACCGTATTTTAGGCAAAATTGGAGCTTGGGTTCAGAGGTAGGCTCAAGGTCAGCCTGAAATCACCTTTTCTGCTCTTATAAGATTTCACATTGGCATGGTAGGCAAAAGGCATGAGAGGACTGGTTTTGTCCCTAATACTGAAAGTTTCACTTGTGACTGTCTGCTGCTTGTCCCCAGAATTTCAGAAGTAAAGGTATCTTCAGGAAATTCTGCTTGCATTTTCGCTCTATGCAGAGGAAGCACTTTCAGGTTCCACATGGTCACCAAACCTGTGAAGGAGCTCCTGCTCTGAGAAATCACCCAACTCTTTCACCTAATCCTCATGACAGAAATTATTTGTTGTGCTGAGTATGACCTTGGTTCTGTAGTAATGTGATATGATTGTAAGGAAAGCAATAATAACCTTTCGTAAGACTCCTGCCTCTTTCTATTCTGTAACAAGAATATAATCCCCTATGATTACAGGGTTATCCAGAAAAGCCTCTGTTGCTTTTTATGGGACATGTCGATGAAGATGTGTTCTCCTTCCTCTTTCCCCTGGCAGAAATGCAGTGTGATTTCAATGTGAGTCCATCTCTCAAACCATTAAAAATGAACTGGATGAGCTACATGACATGCAGTGCCATATAGTACCTTCTTTTAAACCTGGAGGAAATAGCCAGCCTTTCCCAAAATTAAAGCTTTTCTCATAGTCGTCACAGGGTTTTAAAATATTTAAAACCTCATCAAAGGTGACTAATGCCACTTACAGCAACAAGTGAGTCCCTTTTTCATTTTGGTAAATGGCAGCTCTCAGGAAAGTGTAAGGCCTGAAGACTGCTTCTAGTAGTGTTTCTTTCATGTTAAATTCCAGGTAGTCACACTGATAAGGAAACGCCATTATTCACGCTGTACCCTATGCAGGCCAGTTCCTGCACCTATTTGTAAGTTTTACCCATCAGCTGAACCATTTCCAGGCACGTGAAAAACAAGGAGGAATTTTTCTTTTAATTCTTCTGATCCCTAACACGTGAGCTGTCTGATTTAAATTTGATACTGTAGATGCAATATGGTTACTGAATTTTCCTACCTCTTTTTATATTACCTAACAAAAATGCTATTTTCCAAGGGAAAGTCTTGCACTTTCTTCTTCTTCTTCTTAGGAGCCCAAGTGTATTTTTCATGCTTTATTGGTGCTTTGCGTAATTTTAAATAGATCTGAGTTTACAGAATTCTGTGAAGCCTAAACCAGATTTTCCAACGATTAGTGGAAAGGTATCGGGGCAAATTCTCCTATGGACTGTGATCATCATCAACCAAACCCAGACCTCAGAATTGAATATGCAGACCTACAGGGATTGCTTGGATGCCAGCGTGGTTTTCGGGTAGTATTGAGTTAGCTTGGAGGCTCTTCTTGGATTCTACTTCTCTGCTGTTTGCAGCAGGAAAAAAAAGGGCCAGGCAGGATCTACCCTTTACCAGTTTGTGGGTATGGTTTTAATTCTTCAGGGCTGAGAGCTGTAGCTGGCATTAGGTTGCTCTGAGTATAGGAAATCAGAATGTAACCGAAACAGGAAAGGGATTAGAAGGATGGAAAAAAGGGAAGGGACAGAACCGCAACTCTAAAACAGTTCCTACTGCGTGCAATTCAACCCATGCCTATTGTGTTCAGCTGCCTTTTCCCATGCACTTGTTTTTGATCTACAGCACACGCGACGGTGGTAACTACTAAAACCTAGGGAACATTTGCAAGCTATCAAAGGAGGTGGAGTCACTCAGGCAACTGGAAAGGGAAACTCTGCTATTTCTCAGGATATTTATAGAAGGGTACCCCCACTGCCATTTGTGCTTCAGGGAGGTCCTTCCCTTGATTACTGATAGTGTGTACTTTAGCCATGTGTGGTGTAGCAGATTGGGCTCAGCACTGTGAGCCACAGTTCCCCTTTCCCAGAGATTCCTTTGAACTTTGCAGCCCTATGCAATAAACTTATGTGTGGTGTTAGGCTGGCCCACCCAGAAGCGAGATATTTCTTGGAAGCTGTCTTGCACTTCCCTATGGCAAGCTACTGTGAAAATGCTATGGTAAGGTCTCTGTGTCAACACTGCTTCTCCCTCCCCTCCTTGCTCCAGCCTGCCCACTGGAGGCAGACCGGGACTATCCCAGCTGGAGCAGCCCTTTTTGCTCAGCCCTGTTTCTGATCTGAGACCTTTCATTACTGTCCCACTCCGTGTGGACTGCTGGAAAAGCAGGATGTTCACTGACAACATCGCATTTGCCCAAAGCTATTGTTTCAGCTTTTGTTTTTAATTGCAGCATTCTCAATAGCTGGCCTCTTTTCCTCTTTTTTGATTATGAAACAGGGCTAGGTTCCATGTGTTTCGTTATTGATGGTGCCGTTCCAATCTCTAGCCCATTCTCAAAACAACAGTTGGAAAATACTTTTCAGGTCCCTCTCCCCAATAACAGCTGGTGCATTTTCAAAGACTTTGGTTTAAGATGAGAGAAGGGAAGGGAGTACCAGAAGGGCTAAGCAAGCCTGACAGCTCTCTTATCCAAACACACAGTCATTCCCATGATTGATGGAGTCCTCGGCCAGGCTCTGGAAGGCTTTCAAACACACTGTTCTGGGGTGGTGTGAGTTACAGAGGGTCATTCTGGCAGGTGTGACTAAACGCAAATTAAGTGTTAGCTCCCCAAATAAATACTAACTCCGGGAAGATAACAAGTACCATTTTCACAACTCACTACCTTTGAGCGAAGCAAGTTGTCTCAGAACCAAGAGATATTAGTGAAACATACAGGGACCCTTACAGCTGACTAGGCACTGAGCATTAAGTTTAACAAGTTCATACTTCTGCCTACAAATGTATGTTTCACAACCGAAACGGTGAATGTATGTTTTTATTCTGTGGCTTTAAAAAATAACAACAACAAGAAGTAAAAATACAAAACAAAATGAAAGAACAGCAACAAAAAAACCCCAGTAACAACGAAAACCCCAAACCAACCAACCAAACAGAAAGAAATCCCAAACCAAAAAACTTCCACCAACCACTCCATTCTCCTCCAACCTCCCAATCCTCACCATATATTCAAAGTAAAATTTTAGTGTGGTATCCAGAAAAGTGTCCTGTTTACTCAAAACATCTTCAAGGATTAGCTTATCAGCAAGAAGAGGCTTGTGACAGAGCTATGTTTTCGCTGGGAAGTAAAAAACCCCTAAATTCAAATGCCTTTAAAGAATCCCAGTCTGAAAGGGAAGCAGTCTGACATCCTTATATGTATTGTTCATATCCTCGTGATACGATACGTTGATACCCTTAATATGTACTGTTGATACAAGACAAGTATTTAATACAGTGCAAAGCTAAATGCAAATGTAACTCAATTTGACAAGTTCAAATGCGCTTTCTAAATAGGAGGGTCAAATAGACATGCACATCATTTAAATGGAACTCTCAGTTTTAATGTCCATATACTAGAAAAACATTTTTCTAGTGTTTTCTTCTACTGTGAGTTATGACTAAGAGTGTCTACCAGCCTATAAATGCCTTGCCCTGACAGTGTTTCAATGTCAAATAAAAGGACTTTTTTCTTCCAGAAAGTGAATCACCACCTTTTTTTGTAATAAATAATACTTTGCACATAGAACACCTTCCGCCAAATTTCCAGGGGCGGGAAAAGTCTCTCCATGCCTTTGGGAGACCGGGAAGTGTGAAGTGAGGATGAGAGAATGTGTTAGGTTCCCAGTGATGTAAAAGTCAGAGCAGATGTAAGGAATCAATTCCAGTTCATCCCTCTACTAATGTGTGGTTGTAACTATTAAACCTTACCCTCATCATATTAATAACAGTAAGTTACCGGAGAGTTACCTGCCCAGCACATGGATCTACTTTTCTCGTGTTTTCCCAGGGTTCCCTAGAGAGCCATAGATTCATAGTTTTTCTTTGGATTGGCATACACAGGTTAAAAGACAAAACCCTCAAAACTGTATCATATTCACGTGTCTATACAATTGGTGAGGCTCTTGGTTTTGCCAGCAGGCAAATGGGTAGAAATTAAAGACTATTCCATCACTGTACGAGCTTTGTGGCTGCTTCTGGATGAAATAATCCTGGAATTTGACTTTAAACTGGAAAATGCTGGAATTAATTTTGCTTTTACAATTGCACTTACTATGGTCAGTGCTTCATCCCCTGTCACTGAAGGACAAGAGAAGCTTTCTGCCATGGACGCATCAGATTTGTCATGTGCAAAAATATTCCTCTTGGCTGGTCTTCATAATCAAGCCCATTTCTTTCCATCAGGAATGCTGCTGTGTGGTTTTCTCTCTTTGCCAGCTGCCTCAGATCCCTGCTCCTTTAAAAGTCCCAACTAACTTGTCTCAGGGACCAAACTCCTGCACATGTCTAAGACTGCATTTTAGCACTTTGCATCCTACTCAAACTGGGTCACTGTGCATGTGTCTTCCAGTGTGCCCTGGCGCAGGAATCACCCTTTAAATGAGAAATCTTATTTACCATTACACCACTTAAATGCTCTAAAGGCAACTAGATGTTTCATTTACAACCGGGTTCTGAATACTGGCCTTGAGGATTTCATTCTGGTTTTAATTTCTTGGATACTTTTGTTTTGAATATATTGTCAGTGATTGAAAGCTTATACAGGGTGGGAAGGGGAAAGAGAGCAGAAGAGCCACCACATTACATAGCTTGTGAAAGGCTGGAACAGGATGGCTGCTGTAGAACAATGCACATTTAGAAAGACACAGAGCCTGCGCTGGCAACTTTAGGCGGCTTTAAAGTAATGTGGATATGATATGTCCCCAGCATGAGGCTGCATAACTCTGCCAGAATACTGCAATGAGAAGTGCTGCCAANATTCCCAGTGTCTCACAGAATGGAACAGCCATGGAAAGCTGTCATAGAAGATGCTTTGTCGTTGCAAGTGCGGGTGGGGTAGGGCTTCCCCATCCACGTCGACAGTGTTTTCTCTGCCGTCCTTTTGCAGATAAGGGAGATAAACCAGCCCCCTGGAGGTAACACTAGGCCATTGGCTTGAGGGACCAGCTCATAGGGAGTTATCTACATTACAAGCCTTACCTGGCTGTAGTTAGACACAATCCCACCCAACACAACTCAGCGCTTCAAGGACATCTTCCAGTATCGCTTCACATACCCCTTGACTTTCCTGAGTCTTTTCATGGAGAGAACCTTTGGTGCCAGCATGGCAAATAGTATTTGTATTGCTTGATTGCTTGAGGTCTTTGAGCTGGGCTCCATGGCCTTTCCATAGGTCTTCATGAACAGATATTGCAGTGGCAGAGATTGAATGAGAAAAATATTTTATAGAATACACACACACACACACACACAGACATTTATCTACAGATACATAGGCAAAAAGTCAGGGTTTTGTTCTGACTTTGGAAAAAGGGATGTAAACGTGTAGGCACTTGGTTAATAAGGACTCATTTAACCCTTGCTAGTCCATCTTGCTGTCATTACCCGGGGTAAGTGGCACGGTGTTAGCACTACGTGATATCACGTGGACCCAGTGTGAGTCAAGGGTCACAAAAAGCAAGAAGAGCAGACTCACAGTGTGTCATACATGCAAAATTAATAAAACTGAAGAGATGTTTCTTTTCACTTCACATACATGACTACTGATTTCCTGCCAAACTAGTTCCTTATGTGAAACATAATGCTTTCTGACATTGAATATTGATCAATCATGAGTTACCATTCCAGAGTTCATCATGCTGGATTTTAAGCACTTGTTAATTTACCTTAAAGCTCTAATAATGTTATACTCCTAGTTTATTTAAAAAAAAAAAACAACAAAAAGAAGCACCAACCAAACAAAAACAGGAAAAAATCACCCCCTGCCCCGCAAAAACCCCAAACAAAGAGGAACGTGCAAATTCAGTTGATTAGTTATAAAAAAAAAATCAATTAAGTGATAGCAGCACTATGGATATTCTTTTCTTAGGTGTTGTGAATTTGACTACCAGATTGGACTGCTCTGAAGGTTGTTTCCAAATAATGGTTTTGATCTGTTGCAGGAAAACAAACTAAACTTACATGTGTTTCTAGAAATGTATTACTACAATGATTACTGAAATCAGGGAAATATGGTGCCTAAACTTGTTGTGCACTCCAAAGCTAAGCTGAAGTCTACAGAAGATAATAGGGGTTAAGCCTCCATTAATTTCCTTCCACACTCCATTTAATTTTCTTCATCAGAGTAGACCCTCAGTATACTAGAAGTAGGGTGGTTATTTTCCATAAAATGGGGTATTATTTTAGACATTTTATTCACCAAAGTGCACGAGGAAAGGGGATAAAGCAAATAACAGTTTCTGATGAGGAAATCCTACAGAGAATTGACCTTAGAAATAATGAAGTTAGGGGGAGAAACATTTGCCAACATTCCCATAGCAGACCAAAATATCTGCGCCTCGAGGAGAGGTGTGAGGAGCAAAGGGGACACAGAGGAAGGAAAACACATAAGCAGGAGAAACAGGCTGTTTGGAAGGTTGTTATTTTTAAATGGTCTCAATACTATGCTTCAAAGAACAATTTGATCTTACCTTATAATAAAGGAATAAAACCACACAGGGAGTGGGAAATTAGGGTGAGAATACTTTCTTCTTGCTCCTCTTACTAGTGTGCATTTAATTCTGTGAAAACACCTACTTTCTATTTTATTTAGAAATGAATGTCTACCCTGAGAAGCATGTAACAATGAATTTGTTCTTAAGCCTAGGCAGCCACTTCAATAGATGTTAATAATTTTTATGGCTTTAGTGAGAACTCTTACCGTTTAGATCCCATACAAATAAAAGCGTTTCTATCACCTGTCATAATACCCGGTATTGTTGCCGGTTAAGATAAAAGTCCATTAGAGTGATTGGCTGACTCACTTCAAGGATTCAAAGGCTGTTTATCTCGATTAATTAAAGACCTGTAATTACACCGGTTTGACCTCGAGGACAGCAATTACTCCACAAAAGCTCTCTACAGGAAACCAGACATTAGCCTTGGCTAATTAGCTTGACATTCACAAGCTGCTTGTATCAGAATGCAGATGGTTTGGCAACACCAGCATGCAAACAGCACCTACAAATGCTGCAGGAACTGCCCCCAGAAAAGCAACTGCCTGTCAGTGATGGCTAAGAGTGAAATTATTTTCTTGGTGGTTTTTATAATTTGCCTTTAGAAAAGTCCTTTTTCCCAGAGACAATTTCCCATGGAGAAAAATGGAAGAAGGGGATGGCAGCCTGGGAGATTGACTCAATTTATTATGGGAAAAAGTAGAAGAGTCTGGTTCTGTAAACTTTTCCTGGTCCTCCTGACAGTGATTAGTCCTCTCATGCCTATTGGCACACATTCTTCCATCCTTCCTCTTGTCAGTGTCTATAGGGTTTATATTTAGGATCCTGTAGGCTCCCTACATATGGTCCAAATACAGCAGCACATAAAGCAAAAAATTATCATTCAATTTATGCTAAAACTTGCATCATTTGCACACAAACTAAAATGGAGTTTTGGTTTGGATTTACAGTTCCAACTTCCGTAGATGTTTGAATAATGATTCAATTAGTCCAACGGAGATGTTTTAACATATGCTCAGCACGTAGCTCAAAATAAGCTGTGAGTTCACACTTTTTAAGACAAGAGAGTTTACTATTTATTTCCTTATGTCTTTCCCAAGTGACAGTCAAATTCTAACCCATATTTCAATTTTTTTCTTCAACATAGTTTTCTACTGTGTGTTTTCAATGTTATAGGTTTGGAGTCATTTATACAATGAAAGAAAAAATTTGGCATTTGTCAGTGTGGCAATCTGTGGTGAGTCTAGACACTGAAATGCCAGACTTCTTTGTATTTCTCTAGAAACTACAGAACGAGGGGTTTATCTGTTATGAACGAGTGTTTCAGCAAATGATCAACCTGTGAATTTGGGTGGTGGCCCAATAAGCCACATCAGACCAGATACCCTGGCCCTTCTCTGAAGGCATGACTGGGAGTCACTTATTCCTCTCCATATTCAGTGTACCTACCACAATGTTGGGATGTCCACCCCTCTCTGTGGACATAAGTATGTTCGTAGTCCTTTCTTGTAACTACCTTTTTGCCCTCTGCAAGATATGAGATGGATAAGGAATGCTGGAATTTATATTAACAAAGGTACTTCTCATGAGTTTATTTGTCATTCACTTATTTTCCAGTCTCAGCATAAGCAGAGCTAACTGAGTAATATCTACATTTGTCAAGTGATGTTTGACTCTTCCTGAAAGTAAAAAAAGGAAAAAAAATATACAAAGGACATTTTCATTGCACTCAAAAATATCAACTAGCCCTGTGGAACAATGTGCTAATCAAAGATTTGTCAATATGTAGGGAATCATTTTACAGTTGGAATGAATGCTCCTCCTTTCACCATTTCCAACACCTACTCTTGCCCCAGATTTGCCCCTCTGTGACATTGAGGAACCTTTAGAAATGTCATTAAATTGTCCATTATTTTTACAGACATTCACAGCACATCTCAAATTTGGTGCTTTCACAAATAGGTCCAGAATCTCCAGAAGCACATTTACATTGCTCCACATCAAGCTATGGAAATGCAGTCAAGGACCTGGTCCTTGTTTCAGGTCACGTCAGTTTTCTGCCGAAATAATTCATCACCACCGAACGCGGTTCTGGTGGTGTTACACAGCCAGCGCCATCAGAGCCAGCTGGTGTAAACCTGTCTCGGGTTTGTCTCATGATGTTCAAACTGATTTTCTGGTTTTAGCACAGATGAATCTCAAAGAAAGGGTAAATATTGTAAAATGGTTAAATTTTACAAAAGCCCAACCTGTTCACAGCCCCTCTCAACCTCCCCTTTTCAGGGGATAGGAGGGAAAAGGTAGAGTAGGCCCTCAAACTCCAAGTGGTGCATTCCTCCTAGCATGAAGCGTGTCAGGAAAGTAAAGGTGTAACAGAAGCTATGGAGCCTCGGGAGTACAAAGGACGATCTTGTATGGATTCCTGATCTTAGAGGTAGAACTGCCACCTCTTCCTTCACTCGGCCTTCAAATCACGTGATTCGTGACACTTCCAGAATCACGAACGACCCCTTTGCAAACATGCAGATGTCAATCCAGTGCAAGGCTGAAAATACACAGTGCAGAAATTACGAATTGCAGTGTGTGCCAACACTGAAAATGAACATACTCATGGAGGTGCCTTTTCCAGTTTCTGTATTTTGTTCCACACCATGAAATTTCACAGGGCTGAGCACCACTCAAGCTGCCTCCAAGGCCTAAGGGACTGGATTACAATGAAGTGAGAAAAAGATATAAATCTACTTTCCCACTCCGTGCAGCCATGTCTGTTTTCTAGACGTTCCAGCCCATGAAAAAGAGGAGGAAAAAGAAGCTGCTGTTTTGCAAACCCCTTCAGTCCTTATTCTTATATCTTTGCCAAAAAGGCTATCATATACAGTGGTGGGGCATGGGGGGCTTGGGGATGAGAAAGAAAATTTGGATATGGCTATTTTTCCCTCATGAAACATCATAAATCCCAACAAAGAGCCACTGAAACCAAAGCAGCGACCCTGAGTGTGCCTCCCAAGTCAGCTTTTGGAAAGGTAGCTTGTTATGCATATGGGATGAAAAACTATATCCTGGAAAAACACAGAAAGTAAATATTTAAAGAAAAAGAAACACAATGAAACAAATGCCTTGTGTTTATATTTCCATGGACCAGTGCCAAGTATCTCTCAGCCTGTTACCCAGCTAATGTTTAGTGTACCAAATATTTTTTAAACCGGTGGATTACTCTCCTCCATGGTTGTGAAAAACATCTACGTATTTGTTCTGGACTTCCTCTTCCTGCCTTTGTTGTTAATTTACAAGTTTCTCACATCCCTCTGACAATTTCTGTCTGTCTGTTTACGTGTTTTAGATTCTGATGGAATGTACACATTGCTCTTACCATCACAGTCAGGATCTGTTGCCCATTATCCTCAGGAACATAAAATGTCTCTAAGCCATTTTTAGTGGACATTTGAGAACACAGGCCAGGAGTATCTCTGGTGTCTTTTAAGCCCCAAGATCCTTGATGCCTGCTTGGAGAACCACCTCTCTCCGAGGAGAAAAGACTGTCAGGTCTCAACCTCTGTTCAAATCTCTGGAAAGGTCTTAATCCAAATGATTTGAATGATGAAGAATGAAAACCACAGACTCCTAGTTCTAACTTAGCCTCTCTCACAGCTATACCATACTTCACTTTGTGACATTTGATGGTGAATCATGAGGTCAGAAGCTAGCTAGGGAGCTGTAATTTTGCACATTGTGATTTTGCACATCTCTGTGTAGCCAGAGATGCACACCTCTCCTCAGTCTGAGAAGCTCAGCCCTCAAAGACATAACCAGCAATACCACCCATTTTCCCTCCTTTCAGGTCTCTGATCAAAGCCTAGGCAGCTTGGTATGAAGCAAAAGCATTCTTCCGTGTGGTTTCAACTTTGCTGGGAAAGTTATCAGAAAATGGTAAGTACAGACAGAAATGAAGACTGAGAGGCACAGCAGGCTCATCAAACATCACAAATTCTTGGCACCAGGAAACGGCATGGAAGGAAGTTGGTCAAGAGCAGTCACTCCCATCCCTAAGCGAACAGCCTTGCCCATACACTGCTTATGCAGTTGCAGGTGTGCAGCACGCAGATGGATGTTTGACTGCTTTCGCTCAGAGATGTGGCTGGACACCTCATGACGAAACAGAGCCCCAGCTAGTCCACGGGATGCCAGGAATGCATTCCTTAACCCAGGGAAAAACAGTGAGGCTGTTGCTTTAAACCACGGCAGCAATCTCTGTCCGTGTTAAACCGTGGGCAAGAGCTCATTTCAGATGTGAGGACAAGCAGTGAGCTGTGTCTAAATATTCTGAAAATGTATTCATTTACTTGAAAAGAAAAGCTCTGGCTCAGCTTATGCAATATGATAAATGTTTGGTTGTCACGTTACCTAGGCTGGAAAAGTCTGCATCTCTTGCTGGGAAGCAAGGCAATGGGAAAAATGTCAAAAATTTAATGTTTCAAGTATGAAAACAAAGTCAAAACCTTCTCACAGATCGTGGTTGGGAAGAATATTAACTGGTGGTGGTGCTCAGCTACTTGTAAATGCTTAGTACCAAGCTTCCATTAACTTCAATGACATGACTGTTTCCTGTGGGAATTAGGCTCCTGAAATTTTAAATTTTTTTTTCAAGGGGTTGGCCTGTCTTTCTTGTAGCTTTTGGTTTGGCTGTTTTTGCTGCTGCCTACCAGAAATGACTGGAAGTATTTCTGCAACTTTAGGAAAAATCAACAGTTGAAAATGATTGACAAGTCTCGATGATATATCAGGGCCTAGTTCCCATTGCTTTCCACAGCAAACAGCAGTCCACATGCCTCTGTTGATTTGTTCTGCACAGCCTGTACTCTCGCTTTTCATCAGATCGATGAGAACCATGGAGGAAACCATCTTGTCCAGACCACATCAAGCTCAAAGGCCAGTACCATCTGATTTAGGCTTTCCTTCCTCCCATTTGTCTTTGATCCTGTTTTGCATGCCTTCTGTCATTAAAAATTATAGCAGCACAGATCCTTTTTTTGGAGGAAAGGCTGAACATAAGGCCAACTCTTACTCTGCACTCCAGAGTGGCGAAATAAATCTCGGTGATCACTGGATGCAGCAGTTTTAGAGCAGACTCATCACCACAGCATTTAGCAGGACAAGGTTTCCATTCAGTGTGATGTCATTCTTCCAGATAATCTGCTCTTTGTGTCCATCACAGATGGGATGCAAGTGGGTACAAATCATTGCAAGAGAGATTTGTACCTGATTTTAAGAAAGCATTTGCAATGGTGTAGTTGGTGATGCACTGGTGTGGATTGTTCGTGGGGTGGTGGTGGAAATTCCCAGCACTGAAGGGTTTTAAGAATGAGTTTGTCTAAGGCCAGTGAGGAATAATGTAATTTTGTGAGTTATGTGGGTCTCACCAGCCATCTCTGCCCATTAGTGAGCTTTTCAGAAACAAGCCCAGTAGTCTGCGCAACTGTGCAAGGAAGGACCCAGGACCTTTGAGGGAGGATGAGTAACCTCTAATCGCCAGACAACAAATCCTGCCATCCTCATGCCAACTCCCAGCATCTTCAAAGCCCAGCTCCCAGTGCTGCTGGAGCAGACACAGAAGCCAGACTGCTGCAGTTCGTGCAGAGGGCCCAGGGATCTGCCTCCTGCACTGCCCACGTGTGTCTGCAGCACCACTGCTGGAGTTCTCACTGGGTCCAGCCCCGGCAGTGTCCCCTGCCTTATCAGTAATGCACATATTTTGTGCATTTAAGGAACAAAAATGTACCTTTGGTCTAGACAGTGCCTGCAACTTCCTGACACCCTCCTCTCCTGTTGGGTCTGGACTCACTCCTAGGAGGGAGAGCGTGTGGAGATTGCGGATTCCCATCTCAGTCCAAGCACATGTACACAAACGTGTTCAAAGGAAGTTTGCAGCTGGACTATTGGACTATCCCTGACTCCAAGCCTATGACATTGGGTCCCCAAGCAAGAAAGTTGCTGAGAGGTTGCAAGTGGAGTGTGTTTATGTGGTACGTGGGAAGGGACTCTGCATTGTGTGCTTCTGCATAGAAATACAGGCTATGTCCTGAGAATACAAGTGTTGCCATCTTCTTTATAGAACAGCCACAGGAATGTAAAAGTTGTTCAAAAACTAGATAGGCGACGTCTGGTCAAAGTGCTGTCCGGAGAAATGGCAGGTGTTAGTTCTCGTGGGACCTCTTCATGTCACAGCTCGTCTGAATATTAAAAGGGATCATTTGTATGTGAAGGGGTAAAGAAGGGTCAGGGCCACATTGTTCTTTGCTCTCTTTGTTTCTTAGAACAAAGCAAGGAGTCAAATTTGAATTCACAGAGTGGAGGGACAGCCAAACTGCGTGCTTGGGAACCTGTTTGCATTTGTAACTAGCATAGTGTTAATTAAGTTGAAATGGATTCACAGGCACAGTTTCTGTGCTGGTTTGTTTCTGTTTGAAAATGTTGTTTCAAGGATAGGAGGGAAAGAGGAGAGACAGCCCTTTTGCATGTGCATGTGACAATTTAAGCACAGTTACTTAACACTCCAGTCTTCTCTCCGTGCATGGTGCAAATCACGAGAAGACAATTTGCAGAATATTATTGTAGTTCTCATAGTAACCATACTTTGGCCTTGATTTTTCACAAGAAATTGTAGAAGGAGGAAAATAAGATAGTTACATTGTCAGTCCGTCTTGGGGTTTGGCTAATTTAAAATGTATTCCTATGAACAATGGCTCCAAATTACAACTGGGATTAAATTACATGTTATCTTATTAGTATTCAGCATCACCACTACAGCTTTCAATTGCAGCTTCTAGTATAAACTGCCCGTGTGAACACAGCATTTATCAGTCTCTGTGTCTCTGAATCAATCTGTATCAAGTTACTCCAGTGAAGCACACACAGAACAGGCTTTCTGCCTGGTTCTTTGCTACCAGTCTGTGGCTCGCAAGGCCAAGAGATACAAAGAGCCCGTTTGACTTCAGTCTGTGAGATGCACAAGAAGCACATTTCCATTTTAAAGTCATTTTCCGAGGCAGGGCTGAACCTCATAAAAAACCCCAAACATGTAGTTATTGAAAAAGAAATAAAAAAATAAGTGTGTTGCTCCAGTAAGGAGAGAGATGCCGTTTGGACAGCCCGTGAGACAGCTTGCACTGCTGCATTTATTATAATGCCATTCATGTCTGATTCGGCTGGGAGGAGGGCTGTGTGGCATCCTAGGACTCGCACTGCTCTGGAGTGTTCACAGCCAAAGCCAAGGCTCACGCAGCAGGTCAGGAAGGTGAGGCTTGCACCCACTGTCCTGCGTGCCACTGAAGGTGCAGACCAGCTAGGTCACTCTGCAGCTCCGACTGCACCCTAAAACCAGGAGGAGCTGACAGGCGCTGCAGGACCTGGCCCCTGAGAAGGCACAAGGGCTTCTGCCCCTTGCTGAGTCTCCAAATCAGGTGGAGAAGGGATGTCCCCATGCTTAATTAGGAGAGAAAGTCCCCTGTGCCATGAGCACAACGAGGGCCAAGAGCAGGGACCGGGAGCATCTGCCATTTCTCCAGCAAGGACCTGGCCTCTGGGAGCAGCAGTGTCTCCCTGCTCTGAAGGGGCTGAGGAATGGGTGTGAAGGACCAGCTGTACCCTGCTATTCCCAGGCTCACTGTCTGCTGAAGCTTAGCCCAAAATACTGAGCAAAAACTGTCTGGAAAATATATTGAATCCACTTCTTTGTAATCACAGCTGCGGAAGCCTGACTACTGCGGCCATTATGATTCTGAAAGCTTTAAAATGCTTTGGGCCATATTATTTGACTTGCTTTCTTTATTTATACTCCTTTAATTATGCCAGTAGTGGCTTAATCTATCAGCTGGTGATGTTTTCCTGCATGAGAAAATCTGAGTGCTAAGATTTTCTTTGTGCCTTTTATTAGAGTTTTGAAGTTCTGTATTAAATGAACTTTTTTTTTTTCCTAGTGGATCTCTTTTGGTTTGTTTGTTTTCATTTGATTGGTTTGTTTGTTTGTTTTGTTTTGTTTTGTTTTGTTTGCTCATTTCAGTCCAAGTGAATGCAACTGAAAAATTAAACTTTGTTTGATTTGGAGCAAAGGAGGCAGGAGAAATGAGATCTCATGTAACATGGTTATTTCTCCATGAAAGCAATACCATATTACTTCCTATGATTTCAAAGCTTGCCTAAAATTTGATGAAATCTCTGTCAAATACAGGATGTTCTTTGGTCTCCAAATAGAATACACAGCTATGATTTTGCAAAGTTGGAGGCAGGTCCCCAGGAACTGCTAAATATGATGGTATCGAGCACTCATGACTCTGTTGTCAGTCTCCGTGTTTACTCACAGCGTTCCCTAAATTTGGCCTTGGACCAATTTTCTTTTATATTGCCTATTTGTAGAAGTGAAAACCACCTCCTTGGTGACAAGACCCCCTGCTGAGGACTGTGTGAAAATACAGAAGTTGAATGGAAGACTGGAAATGAGTCTTACTTCTAAGGGCTGGGGTTTGGGGGTGGAGTTTTTTTGCTTTTTGTGCGAGTTTCAGATGCAAACTGATGGAGTTCATGTGGTGGCAAGCACTGCTGAATCAGGAGAAACTCAGATATGGAAATGTCCCTGTAAGATCTGGATCTTCGTCCTTAGGGAACAGGAGGCACAAGTAGTGTGATGAAACGCAGTGCGATTTGCTGTGGCCTGAGGGTCAGATGGGTTTCCAGCAACGTGTCTGTGCTCACTGGTGCCTCTCCTGAGGGATCTCAGGGGCTGAGACCTCCCAGCCTCTAGGCTTAGTTCTGTTGCCCCGCTTGTCTAATGGAGAGGTGCTAGTAACTGCGAGGAGTGTCTTTTTAGGTTATTTATGAACAAGTGTCTTGAGAGACCAGGGAAATCAACGGAAGATCACCACATCTCTCTGTGATTAACTCACGATTCATGACATGTTCCCTGAATGAAGCACCTCTGGAAGCCAGTTTCACTAGGCACTCTACAAAGACGTTCAATTTAGCCATTCTGCATTTGCACCTAGTGGTGGGATTCTTCTATGACTTAACTCTTAATGTGGTTGATGTCATCAGTCTGGTCTGAAAAGAGGTGAAGGTGTTTGTAGAGGAAAGCAGAACCAATAGAGCAAACCCTTATGATCTCTCACCATTCTGTACTTTTCACTTAATTAACTTTTTTTTTTTAAAGCAGTTTCTCCAGGAGCAATGCTTCAGTGACAAGCTCTGTTCCCAGGTAGCAGATAGGCACAATGACTAAGGTGTGAAGAAATAACTCTTATTAAATTACTTGCACTTGGTGGATCAGCATCAGAGAGGCAGTGCAGAGCAGGAAGACAGAAGAAAATCATGCAGAAGCTGATTTCAAAGAGAAGTTACTGGGATTATTGGGATTTGACCTGGGCTTTTTTCTCATTGACTACCTATGGAGTTAAGGTTGGAAGGTCAGATTATTTAATGAAGTTTCTACATTTGGGTGATGTGATATTCTTCTCACCAAGAGAAGAATATGAAAAACTGCATGCTGCCCCAGCCAATGTGGAAAGTTCCTATTAACCCTAAAGATAATCTGTATTGTAGCAGACATCTGTTTTCCCTGTGGTAGCTTAGCCTCAAGATCAAAAAAAGGGGCAGTGAAGATGCAGTAAAACACAAATTAAGCCTGTTTGCAATCGTGCTTGTGCATCTTTGACAAAACAGAGGCAGATTCATGATCTTGCATCTCCCTTCTACATCACAAACGTTCTCTAGCCTAGGAAAGAGGCAAGCTGACAATGGGGCTTCAAAAATAATCACTTTAGTTTTGCAGAAGCTGACCACTGACTTGGAAGTTGAAAGGTACATTTGGAAGAAACAAGGAAAACCAAAGTATCCCGTGATAGCCATTTCCCAGAATCTTCTTTCTGAAAGAGACAGGAAAGATGGTTTTGAAATCACCTCCACCACGGATTTCCATTGGAAGGCTGGGTGCTGACAGGATGTTGGGGCCTCTAATGACACCATTTGGTCACTGATTATTTGTAGGTTGGGGCTTAGTGGGTGGCATCGAGCTCTCTGT
Organism: Mohoua ochrocephala; assembly: GCA_013398855.1. NCBI lineage: Eukaryota > Metazoa > Chordata > Aves > Passeriformes > Acanthizidae > Mohoua > Mohoua ochrocephala. The sequence goes on along the minus strand of VZTA01006158.1, from coordinate 19,259 downwards.
GAACTTTTTCATCTTCTTGTTGCTTTTGGCTGTTTTCTTCTTTTTTTCTTTTCTTCTTCTTTCTTTTTTTTCTCCTGTCCCCTGGAGTGGCCGGGAAAGGGTGGTGGTGGGAGGACACAGCATTCACAGCTAGCCTGAGACACAAGCCAGTTTATTTACTTAAACAACAAACATCCAGCATGCCAGGAGAGCAGTGACAGAGGGCAGTTCCTGAATGGGATGAGACAGTATGTCTTCTAAAGGGCCCACCCACGTCGCCTGAAAGGGTTTAGCGGTGCTGACTCCTTGTGAGGAAATAACAGCTTGTGTGTTCAGAAACGTCACAGGCAACCCAGCAATGTGTGTGATGTGAGGATCTCACAAGCTGTCTGCAAATGACCAGAGGCAAAACTCTGCTTATTTTCCCTTTATTTCCTTCACAGCGCTGCTGCGTACCCCTCCCCCGGCCCTCTTTTTGGGGCCGTCATTCTCCTCATCATCCTGCATGCAGCTGGCATTAAGCAGCAGAGCACATTCTCCATCAGATGGACAGAGAAGGGGGTTATATAAACAAACAGAACAACAAGAACATTTCTAGGAGCAACATCAAACCCGACCTTTTGTTTTATGGCAAAAAGTAACAAAGATGTTCTTGGGAAAACAGCTTAGCCGAGAGATAAAAAACACGAACCCTTGAACTGTTGTGCCTGCGAGGAGCTGACCAAGCAGTGATTTGCTTTCTTACCAGGGCTCTGAACTCTGCTGGACTATAAAAATGTACATTGTCGTTGTCATTCTGTAAAGCCTGGTAACCTCAGAACTCAGCTGAAATAAAGCAAAACAAACCTTTTGCGATCTGTTGTTTTCCTAGCAATCCCGGAGTTGGATTTTTGCTGACAACTCCTCAGCATGGCAATGTGTGACACCAGCACTCTGTGATCTCTGCTGCTCGCCTGCTGCTTTTCCAGATTGAAGCAAAGGTGTTGACTTTGACCTACAAAGCCCGTGGTGGCTTTGGACTTTCCTACTAGATTTTCTGTCTCTGAAAGCTGTGACCAACAGAGGGGCCTCAGATGCTGTGTTTGAAAGAGAGTTATGAGACAGGTTTCTCGTTAAGGATTGCCTTGTAGATGGCATGAGCTCTTCCATACCCACTCCAAAATATTGTCAGGAATCCGGATCATGTGAAAAGTTTGCATAAGAGCAAGCCATTTCCTCTGGCTCTTGTCAAAACTCTAATGCACCCTTGACAGAGGACCAGGGAATCCCAAGATTTCATCCTTGGTCTTCTAAATGCCAGCTCAGAAACTCTGTTAGAGGGTTTTTTGAACTGCTTGGGTACTGGTCATGCAGTGCCAACTTTCCTTCAGTTTCAATGGCATTTGGCAGGTTCATTACCTCAAGTAAAAGGGAGTAAAATTAATTTCATCTTAGTTCAGGTGCTTAACACTTTATTTCAACATTTATTATCTAATTAATGAGGACTTATCACTTAATACTGCTGCATCTAAGCTTCAGTTAACATGAACTATTAGACTGGACTTCACCAGCAGTCAGCGGGGAGGGGTTTTTTGTGAGCTATCTAGACACTGCCATGGAATTAGAGGACCCATGCTATAGAACTTCCTCTTTCTCTTCCCTGATGAGAGAAAGTGAGCACATACTCAAATGCATCTGAAACTCAGTAACCTAAATGCTCTTAAATAGATAAGTCTCAGATGGTGGTCACATGAAAACTGGGTTTTTTTCATTCCCTTTTAACTAAAATACTTTTCTGTGATGCATATTCTTTCCCAAACTGTTTATGACTTCTTACTAGCACTGAGTTCTTTTCATCCACAACTCTTAGGCTGGGATCAACAACAGCGGTTAGCTCTACCCATATGGCATCTAGATAGCTTTCTGGATTTGGACTTTACTATCCTAAATCACAGTTTTTCTCATCCACTCTTGCCTGGCTAGCCTTGGCATTATACAAAATCACATGCAGACACCCCCTTCTAGAAAACTAAAGCTCATTCTCAAAATATGCATTCTTGGACAGTTTTGAAATCTCCTAGAACACAGAAGCAGCACCCACTTGCACTCCATGTTTTTAGGAGACCAGTGAAATCATGTTCTGCAGTAGTGTAACAGTTCAGCTTACCTGACTTCTCTGGGAAGGTCACTTCTCTCCCTGCTTTTCCCACAAAGCACTGTAGCAAGCTTGTAAATACTTGGTAAATCTGCAACAAGCTTCACAGATCATTGAGGCAAGGCTCACAGTTCAGCAGGGGAACAATGATGCATTTGGAACAGGGAAGGCCAGATTTCTGTGCCTATGCACACCTGCAGTTGTGGACCTATGTCCTTACATGTGAGAACGACAACTCTAAATGAATTAAATTAAATCATATGAATAAATAGGAAAGCTAAGCTCCAGAACTAGAGACAGACAGAGCTGATTTTCTGCACTCTGACAAGGCCATCAAATCACATAAGCATATGATAACTTGTGAAATGCACCTATCACATCCACAGAAGTCCCTGGCTGAATGAAACTGGTCAAAAAAGTACTCTGCTTCTTGCATGTAGCTCTTCCAGAAGAGACCTTGAAATAAAGAGTGCCCTTCCTTTCCATGTGAACCATAAAAGGTAGCTTGTCTCTTCTGGTAAAACTGAGGTTTATCAGCAGGCACAATCTCACTTGGCCACGTCACTGCACACCATTTCATGGATGGTTACCTCTGCTAGAGCTCACAGCTCATGCCTGGTTTTACCATCGATCAGCTTGCCTGTTCTGCAGTCTCTCTGCACACAGCCTTATGCACTGAGAGCTGCAGTCTCAGCTAACAGACCATTTGGGGTTTGTGCTTCCTCTGTTGCTATTTGCTGTGTGTGGGTGCTGAGTCTCACACGGCACCACTGAAGCACCGAGCTATTGCTAAATGCAGTCTTAAAAAAAAAAGGGCAAGAGGCAATGGTAAACATTGCTGCCTTGTTTTGGCTCTCTTAAAACCTTTGCCCTGCACATTACACCATGCAGACAGTCAAATGCTTGAACGTGGACTGCAGTAAGTATGTGCTTCAGTGTTTCATTAATAAACTGTAACACAGCCAATCCCCGGTGTAATCTCACTTGGAGAATCACACTGTCCCTGAAAAACAGAGGAGGAGAGGCTAGTCCAGATTTTCAAACAGACCTTTCTACTGTGCTGTACTGCACCAAGGGAGAAGAAACAGTCTCGTGATGACCAAATCTGAACAATTACCTTTAGGCATATGTTTTAATTAGCAAATTTTGGCCCATTTCAAAGTGATCAGTAGGAATCATTTTTGTTCACAAGCCTCAAGTGAATAGCAAACCTCTAAGCTCGTATCATCAGGGGCACACATTTGTGTTGTGCCAAGAATGTCTACCCTTCATCAACACCTGTCCTCCAGGACGGAAGAGATAGGAAGCATACGTAAGTTAGTGGGCATGGTGGTATTTGGTCAAAGGTTGGACTTGATGATCCTGAAGGTTTTTTCCAACCATGGAAAAGATTCTATAGTTCTGACACTCAAAATTTGTTTACAGTTCAATAAACTGCTGCCTTCTGCCCACAACAGCCAGGACGGACAGAGCTTTTATGGAAAATGTTTTGTGAACAAGCATTTGTCTCCAAAGTTTCTCTGAATGTTTTTTGGTACAGCTCCACCAGTGGACCTCTGTAGACTGTGTTTCAGCTCAGTTTGTGGGATAATATGCAGCCCAAATTACCTAAACCACATGACTTGTTTTGGAGCTAGCATGGGAAATCTTGAGTTCAAAACGGTAGAGTAGATACAGACATAAATGATGAACAGATCTCTCACATCATAAGGATACTCATAATACCTTAATCCTAAAATATAGAGAAGAAAACGAAGCAACATCGTACTACTATATACAAACTGCCACTCAAGCATGTGAATATATGAATATAATTATGGCCTGCCAGCTCTCATTCTGGAGATTTTAGTGCGGTGGGAAGTCTGCTGAAATCTTTGTGGAGTGCAGATACATTCCAATCATCCAAGTAGCTCCAGGACAGTCCGAGAGCCGTGATTTCAAATAAATTCATGTGCTCCCTGAGTCTTAGAACTGAAGGATGTGTTTGACATCTGGATAATCTGAAATTTGGTTACGAAAAAACTGACTCATCCAAGATTACCAGAATCCCTTATTTGAACTATCTGTATTATGGATTTACGGTATTATCAAATTCAGACTCTTGAAGTCAGAGATACAATCCACTCATGCCAGCTATCTGCCAGAAGAGAAAGAGGCTGTTTTCTGCTGAGAGATGTGCCACATATACTGATTTTGCACTCTGGATTGAAAGTTTTAGGCAGACACTGGCTATCACTGGCTTCGCTACAATTCTCAGAGCAATTATTACACACATGAAACTTCTCCAAATGGGGGACCACAGTATTGTAAGTGATGCAGGATTTTTTTTTCCAGGGAATTACTACATCAAAGGAATAAATAAATTGTAATAATATTCTCCCATAGCCTTCAAATACATTAAACTGAAATAAATCTAGAAATAAGTGCAGTTAGAGAGAGAGCAACTGCATTTTATTAGTTTGGAGTTAGTTTTGATAATGTTTGCTTTGTAAAAGTGAGTTGGAATTCATGTTGAACATGTTGAGCTGTTTTAGCCCCACAGAGAAAAACAAAAGTTTTACTGGACATCCTGAATAAAAAATTGAGAAGTTTGGTTTCACATTTTGAAGTGACATGCTGCTTAGAAATGAATCCATCTTTATTTTACAAGAGAGAAAAAATCTCTGAATGAAACTCTGCACTGTAGGGTTAAACAAAATACCTTGTACATTCTCTCCAACAACATTTTTCAGCTTCCTGGTTTGCCTGTGATTGAAAATCCAACTGGATTTAAGGAGATGCAGTTTTTGAACAAAATCTGAAATTTGTTCTCAGGAACACATCTTTCCAGAGCGCTGCAGCAGCGATGAATGCATGGCACAGCAGCATGACAATGAACCTCTGCACTCTTGGCAAGAGACAGGAAGCTGTGGCACCCAACCCACTGCAGATGCACTTCCAGTCGGAGAAAGCAAGGCACTTGATGAGCTTAGGCTGCATGAATTGTAAATATATTTCAACTCCACTGTATTTCTAACTTATTGACCCTTAGATGAGGAGAACAGAATTGAGACTAAAAGAATTTGTATTACTTTTATTTTCTGCTGAAACAAATACAAGAAATTCAACAGGCTGTGTGTTAATTTCTCATAGTGTTCATTAGATAAATAAATAGCACTGACATTAATTACCACATGGGACTGCAAACCACTTGTCTGCTTCTGGAAGCTCAGATAGTCCTCTTTTATATTGCTACTTCACTGTGAAACCATTTACAGGTTTAATAAATGGGACTCCTGTCTACATCTCAATTTTAAAAAAAAACTATAATAGGCAATGCCTCCCCCCACAAATTGCTTTAAAAAATTATCTCTTCTGTCTCCTGTCTAATAGACACAATAACGGAAGCCTGTGAAAAACATGACAAAATTGCACACAAGGAAGACCCACCACAACAGAGCATATTGAACAGCTGCTAAACCCATAGAAGTCACATTGTTTCCTGCACTGACTGTTTGAGCATCTGATCTTATTGAAGCCAGGATGATTTGGAACAGTTTAGAGAGGAACTACTGACTGAAGAGACCTTTATATGGAAAACCATTGTTCAGTTAAATTTTATGACTTCACAGCTATTAAACTAGAGAAATTTTAACAGAGACAATTTCTTGCGAGGTTTCTTTATGGAGTGAGCAAACTGAGTTCTCCATTTCTTCAGAGATTAGGCTCTGTTCTAAGAAGCTCTCTCATCTTTCATCTACTGGAAAAAAACAAAAAGCATAGCCTGGGCTTAGCAATGCCAGCCCCTCACCATGAATGAATCTCACTTACCTAGAAAGAGGAGGAAGAGTTGTCAGCAATTCTATTGTTAATGTTGCGATGGATTGTAGAGAAGCCTGCTGGTGGTGACCAGAGTTCCTCTTCTGGGTAATACCTGCGTTATCAGGAATGCCCTCCCTGTTGGCCACGACATTTGCCATCAAGAAGTTTCCCTTTACCTCTGTGTCACGCCAATAGCAGCATAGAAGGAGCAACTAATGACTGCCATGTCACCTGAAGTCTTGTCCTGCACGGCACTCAATGGTTCAGAGGCGCAAAGAGGGGAGAAGACGTGGCCTATCAAAACACACTGTCACATGTGTTCATGCCTTGTCCTGACTCACCCCACTGCTGAAGAGAGGTTACAGTCTGTGGCAGGGCTTTCTTCAGTGGCTTGCTCCCAGGGGACAATCCAGCAGGTAAATCTGCACAATACCATGTGCATTGTAGCACTCATCCAGCTTTTCTGATGTGGTCACACTCGACCTGGAGTACATGGAGGGCGAAGCAGATACCAAAATATGTGGACTTCAAAAGTACCCTTATTACATTCCAAAGTCATATTAAAATCCACTGTAATCCTCCTTGCCAGGACTTTTCCGCCAGACCATCACTCATGGTTTTTATAGCCCATTCTTGTAAACCTGGAGAATTATGTTTCATCTCTTGTTAGATGTTAAATGCCATTTCTAAAATGTTGATATATGTCAGGACCCACCCAGGACACTATCTGATGAGAAACCGCAGTGTAACATTTTATTATACCTTCAAAACCTATCTGAATTGAGAACAAAACTATTATGCTTCTAGAAGGATGAATGTATTCTGAACTACCCTGTTCCAATGCCACAGATTGTTCTTAGTGCTGTCCTTCTTTCCTGGCACCAGAGGCCTTTGCTTGATTGTATGATTTATGCTTCACTCTGTTCTTTTGGTTTTTTCCCTGACTCAAGGAAACCTCATATTAGTTAGAGTAAGTCAAGTTCAAAGCAGAGGACATGAGTGAGCCCAACAAAGACCCTTTTTTTGTAATATTTTCATATCCTAAAGCTTCACACTTCGTGTCACTGAAGGATTTATTCTCCCCATTTTTTCCAGTGTTTGGATTTGATAGCAAAAGCTAATTGTCTCAAAAGAAAAAAGCTGTGTCTTGAAAGGCAACAATTCCTCCCTATGCGGCAGTGCACTGCCACAAGTCCAAATTGATGTCAGGGCACCACGCAGACTGCTGGAGGCGGGGGGAGGGCAGCTAGAAACACACCTCAGGAGAAATGCCATTCATCTGTCATTCTGCTGGGAAGCAGCATGCAGAATCTTGTCTTGACAAGATTGCAGAGAAATGGCAGGTCCTTTGGCACTCTCTTTTTTTATTGGGGTTTGTTGGGTTTTTTTTCAAATCACACACATATTTAGAGTAACACCATGGAAAATATTTGAAAAAGCCATGAGCTTATTTCCTTTTCCTGGCATTTGAAATTCTGTGCTCTACCAGCAGAGTGGAAATCTCCGAGAAACCCATCTGCCCTGGCACCGTGCTGTGCGGGGAAACTGCTGGATACTGCCACGTGGGGAGCAGCGGCAGCTACAGCATCCTTCCTGTACACTTGCACTAGATCTGCAGTTGCAGCTCACGACAGTTTGCATTTTGGATGTGATAGGTACTGCCATGGTTATTGTGCCTGATGTGTGGTCTAAAAGGGAAAAGGCACTTCCTTGGGGGACAGCAGCACAGTGCCACACACTTCAGGCAAGACATCTTGAGGCTGCTGTAGTGCCATCTCACTTTTGTAAACAGGGGGAAGCTGCTTTATTTGGATCATTTATGACTTCATTCTTTTCAGAATTTTGTTTTAAGGTACTTTCGCTGTTTGTGTTGTGACAGCCTTTAAAAGGGAGTATGAGTTTTACAACTTAACGGAGTGCCAGGAACATGAGTGGTGCCACAAATATGAGAGGTATATTGTCCCCGCAGCTTATTATGAAACCAAATGTATTATTACAGCAGCAGTGAAAAGACGAGTTCCAAAGATTAGCAGTCCAGCTCTTTCTCCAATGTTGTTATCTAGGGGCTCATCATATACTTGATGAGCAAATATTTTATCCAGCGATATTTCTTTAATCAGGCTAAAAGAATTGTCACGATTCCAAAACCTTATGGAACAATACCGAAATTTTAAAACAAATGATGGGAGAAAGGCAAATGTACAAGAATTGCAGCACCACTACGGCCAGGTGCATGAGAATATTTATTACTTTATAACAGCTGAAAATAATAGTGAATATGCAAGTTGTGTACATGAATAATACTGTGTCTACTCGGTAATAAAAACCAAACAGCATTATAAATGACCCGACAGCCTCAGACCACTCATGTCATGCATGTGTGTCTGTGTGGGGAGATACAACATGTGTTTCACACATACTTTATTTACATGAATGCTAAAATGTCTAGCTCCCCCAGAGGTGGAAGAGGGCTTACACGGCCCTGAGGGTGCTTGGGCTTAGCCCAGTGTAACACTGACCTCCGAGCTCAGGTGTTGCTTTCCCTACATCAGTGCTACACGGGATGCTGCTGAAACCATTAGGAAGTCATCCCAGCAGGGTGAAAGCAGCTTACCAGTGCCTAGAGGAACTCTGCTTTTCTCCTGATTTATATTGCCACATTCAACAAAGAAAGTCGTTTCTGAAGGTGGAATTAGCTGAATTCCGCTTTTGTGTATACAAGCTGTGCCTCTTGGGCCAGGTAACTGGCCAGATAACTTGATGATTGGTGGAATTAGGGGCAGCACCTCATCCCTCGAGGGGCTGACCTGATGTGTCACCTCACAGCAAATTACATGGCACAGTTTCACATTGCTCAAGGCCAGGATCAGCAGCACAGTGTTTGAGTACCTGGGACAAAGAGTAGTCCTGAAATAAAGAGGACAAGGGATACTCCATGCAGTTGTCATTCCCAGAGAGACGCAGGCAACAATGCCCAGACCAGAAGGGAAGCATCTCAAATCCTTTAAGAGTCTGTAGGTACTCTGCGCTGTTTCCCTGGGGAGGGAATAAACATCCGACAACAGAAATTAAGGTTTCATGAGAAAATGGTTGATGGAGAAAAATGAGAAGGCCAAATGCAGGAACAGCTTTAAAGCAGGAAATAGCCATCTCCAGCATAGACATGGATGCACTAGCTGGATGTGCTACAGTTCAAAACAGGGTGTGAAAGTGCATTGAATGAGCAGTTGTCACTTTCTCGCTGTGTTTGTGAGCACTCCCACCATATCAGACAGTGCTGGGTGGCCCTTCTTCTGCAGAAAAAGTAGAAAATTACTTCACATTTAAATGGGACTAAGAATATGCCCACTGCTGGAATTACGTGGCACCTGGGGAGCCAGAGGCTGTCTCTATAGAGTCATTAAGAAGCTGTTAAGAAAAGAGAACCTGCTGCTGACATTAAGCAGAGGTTTGCATCTAGATCAGAGAATATATAAAAGTGTCATATCTAAAAATTAAAACAAAATTTTGAAAATACACTGATTTTCATTTTTACTGTGAAGCCTGTAGCATTANGCTGACAGTGTATCCTCAAAAACTCCAAAAGCAGCATCTGAACGTTTCAAATAAGAAACAAGTATCTGTGATTGCTGCTCACAGGCATATGAATTCCTTATACCAAGGAATGTTGTGTTGATGTAGCCGTGATACAAGGTACAAGGATGAAAGCAGACAGCGTTTGTCGGGAGAGGCGATATTTTTTATTACATTAGAACCTGAAGGAGGGCACACGTGTCTGTAAGACTTCCTCTTCCATCCAAGTATGACACTCAACCTTACAAAGGACTCTCTTTCCTGAAAAGTCTTGCTTTACTCTCACTAAAACGTGAAGTTTACTTTCTTTTTGCCAGACTTGCTTATACTTAGGAAAAAAAAAATTAAAAAGTTGTTTGTGTGCGACATTAATTCTCTGTCTCAACAGGCAGGGGGGAGGGACGGCAGCAAGGAGAGAGGATGTTCTGCTGTAACATCTTTTTCTCCTAACAAACCATCACAAGTAATTTACTAGCAATGGATTTTTCTGGACTGAAACTGCTAGAAACAAACTAAAACAATAGGTTCAGAGTACAGCATGTTGTTCATGTGCTTGCCATATGCCTATGTTGCAAGCACAGCCAGATCCACACAGTTATTCAATATTGAAAGAATATTATTCAACTTTTTCTGAAATTCTCTGTGATTTCATCAGTAAAATGGGTTTCTGTAATCCAGATGGGATCAGTGACACAGTTTAATAACAGAGGCAACTCTGGAAATTAAGGTGATTATCAATATATGGGCCACCCACTCTGTGCCATTGATGGGAATCTGCCAAACAGAACAGGAAGAGAAACTGGCATCTACTGTGTATCAGCAGTGGAGATATTTTGTTACTTTATTTATTGATCTATTTTTTGATTTATGATGTGGGTGGAGTTTTGGGAGAAGAAAGCTGCCTTTTAAAGCCCAGATCTATAAAATCAGCATGTGAAGATAGTTAGACAGTGTTCTGCAAACATTTGTCTCAGACACCAAGAGCTTCTGCTGGCTTGGTTTTTCTTTTGGTACAGAATTAATCCTTAAACATTCTTCCGTTCAAAACTATTCCTGCTCTGAAAAAAAAGGCAAAGTGTGCTTTGTTTATCCATTCTGAGTAACTCACATTGGGTGCAAGTGGTTAAGTGTGATATGCATAAAACATCTTCAGAAGCATTTAGTCACTGCAGTCTGGAGAACTTCCTCACAAAAAATTCTCAGGCTTTAATTAAAACTGTGGTATGTGGGCTGTACTACATTATCTTGCAGAAAAACAGCCCCAGAAGACTGACTGGAAGAAATACATCTAAAACTCAGGTGCAGCAGGGGCCACACAACCTCCAGCTCATTCCCATTATGTGACTGAAGTAATGTTTGCATCACACACCAAAATTGCAAAGGAGGAGAGAGAAGAAACGGGATTGGTGTTGGTTTTGCCCTCTGACGGGCACACATCTCAAGCCACGTAGCAGTGAGGAGTTTTAGGAATGAGAGTGAGCTGCTAGAACAACTTCACAAGCCTGCAGAGTTGTGGAGAAGCAATGGAACAGTAGGAATGGGACAAAATTGAGATGTTTATAGATTTTCGTTGCTTTTAAAGCACAGGGGTCAAAAACAAATGACTTGCCTGTTGCTGCTTTCTCAATTTCCCCTCTACAGAAACTCCCTCCACTTGCCTTTGGGCATTACTCATCTACCTCACAAGCCGACTTCCATCTTCATGCCTACAGTTTTTGATCTCCTAGGTCTTTGTTCTAGTCCCTCAGCTGTGACACATTCCTAATCTTTCAGTCTGCAGCTGTCATCCTTCGGTTGTCTCACTGGAGGTTATGTCCAAGCTTCTTTTGCCACCAGCATCATTTCTCCTGTAAATCTCCCATCCCTTTCCCTAGACATCTCACCTCTAGGTTTCTTTCTTCTCCACTTTGTACCTTCCTAACATGCATACCTTTATTCAGCAAAAGGCTTTCCTTCCAGGTGACCCAGATATTTTGCCTCTGTAAAATACACTAGAGAAGAGAGAAATTAGGTAAAGAATGGCCCTTGATTGAAGTTACAAAGTATTCAACTCTTGCTAGCAAAACAGGTTTCATTAATCTTCTTCTTAAAGGGGCTTTATTTTTCACAAATACTGGTCCCATCTAAGGACCAAAACAAATTAAAGAAGTCAAGAAATCAATTTACAGCATGACCTATCTATGTACCAGAGATCAGTGAAAGAATCAGACCCAGACCAAGCTGCAGCAAGCCCTGGAGGAGCCCACTGAGATGAGCTGCTTCAATTGTTTAAGCTGAGTTGGATTCTTCACTCTAAAATATTGAGGCATCAGTACTTTCTTGTTTGAAACAGATATTATGTGTTCAGATGACTTGAAATGGCTGAATTTACAAGTTTTACTTGTCTCGTAACTTTCACCTAGGCTCAGAACTTCATTTATATTTTTAGAAAGTCAGCCCAGGACTCTACAACTCAAGGTGATTTAGATTTAAGAATGCTTTAAAAATGGTGCTGTGAAGCCTGTGTGTGACTGTCTGGCTTTGCTGTTGAGGGTGGCATGAAGCCTGGCTCCACGGCCTTCCTGGTTTCTGACCATGCCCAAAAAGCCTCCAGGCAACTTGCAGCTGCCAGTCTGCCAGGGATCTTCACTGTCTGGCTGCCAATGCTTCAATTCAGTTCCTCTTCCAGCCTTCTTTTGTTTCTCCCACTCTTGCATGCACTCTCAAGTCCCTCTGTCACTGTATGTGAGGGAGAATACTATTCTGATGATATCTGAAATATTTCCATCCTGTTTGAAGTGAAATATTTACTATCATCTTAAATCATCAGTGCTGCTCAGCTCAGGCTGGAGAGTAGCGGGTGGAGTGGATTAGAAAGGAGATGCAGATGAGAACCCAAGATGGAACAAAAAGGGGGCATAAATACTCAGTTACACTTTCTCACTAAACCTTATTGTTCAAAGCTGAGATAAAACCAAAGGCAGACAAGCTATGAAATTTGAGTGACAGATTAAAGCAGCCTTACATGCTGTAAATGTTAGACAAATACAACAATCTGTATGTGTAACAAAAAGGGCAATATAACCGCCTTTGATCAGCGAGAAGATATATAACATTCTTCTGTGTTCTTCAAAGGCAAAAAGATGTTTTATTTACCTAATGTCACTTATATAATTGTTTGCTCTACCAGAGCAAGATCTAGAAGTATTTCTGCTTGCGTGGAGCACAGTGAAAGATAAGAGCCCATAAAGCAGTCAGATGATCTGACTCCCAGCCATATGTTAGCCCGTGGGTAGGAACGGAACAACACAGGGGATTTAGACCAAAGTCTGCAAGCAGAGCAGACATAAACCAGAACCAGGTGTGCCCCATGGGCTGATCTCCTGTAGTGTTGATCCTTCTTCAATACTGTGTTGACATCAATGGGCTTTTGGTGTGAGCATGCCCAGTCGGCTGTTTCGGAAGTTATTAATGTGGACGGCATGCTGTTGAGAGGTGTACAAAAGGCAGGACTTTCTGCGGGGTTGTCAGACCTGCCAGCTAAGTGTGGAGCTGCAGTATGCTGTGGTCTGTGTATGGCTGAGGTCAGAACAGAGATCATTGATGCCTTTATCTGGGTTTCACTGAGTTCTTTCTCAAGAAAAACACCCTCGAAATCAGCATTTGATTTTTCTTTTATTTCTCCTTAAAAAAACCCCATATAAACAAAAACCCTCAGTATGTATCTTGGAGAGAGTAGCTGAATGAGTATACAAAGCCTGCAATGCCATTAGAAGAAACAAAACAGGGGAAAAATAGTAGCCAAATCTGTCAGGATTTTATTTTGTGGTCATAGTGCCCCCCGGAGGTATCTGTTCAGATAGCTGCATGGCTCCCTATAATTTTAAAGCTTTCTTTATTTAAATAGCAGTGTACATAAAGCCTAAAGGTCTAATTTATTCTCTCAACTCTGACTTGTTCTGCTTTTCGTACAACTCGGTTGCTCCTGAGCAACCTCGTTTTCTGTAGGTGTTAGCAGCACACGATTGTTATTCTCCACGAGCTGGCGTTGCACTGCTGACTGTGTTTCGCTTACACGCTCTCACAGCACCTCTCAGTGGTGAGGCCAGCTCTTGGTTTGCTGCTTCCCAGGAGGCAGTTTCAGGCACCAGGCAAGGCTTCTGTTTTCCAGTGTGACAAAAGAAGGATAGTTCCTTATGCCAGCAGCACAAAGGCATCTCTGCATCACTTACCTCCCTCACCCTGCTCAGTTCCCTGCAGAGCACATCCTTGCTGTGCCTGTTCCAGGAGTGAGGCCAATCTACATCTCGTTCCCAGATACTGGCTCAGCTGTCCTGGCCGACACAAGCATTTAAAATCTGGTATTTTGATCTCTTAGTTGCAGTAATAGCACTTCAATATTCAGTAAGAGGTATCAGTTAACTCAGTGTCTTGGTTTGAAAGACAGGTGTCTGCCAAAACAGGCAGGAGCCTCCCTTGGAATGGAAACATGTAGCCCCCTTCCCTCCAAATTATTATAATTTCGAAATTAAGGGGCTTTCAGGCAGAGATATGAGAAACAGGAATAACAGTTCTTTACTGATCTATGTCTATCCAGGCACACACACAGCAGTGACTGTGGCAGTGACACCAAACAGAACCAGTGACCCGGTGCCGGCCTCTCTCGGCTGTCCGGCCCTTTCCCCT
>VZTA01006156.1:5348-16309 GCA_013398855.1 Mohoua ochrocephala | reverse complement strand
CTTATTTTTGCCCTCCATCTTGCTGAGGTGAGAGTGAGAGAGTGGCTGGGTGGGTCTGTTAGCCAGTCAGGGTTCACCGACCACGCCTGCCTTGGTCTCTCCAGCAGTGAACTCTCAAACGTGCTGATCTCTCTAACACCCAGCCCAGGCTTATGGCCTCCCCAGTATTTGGCTCCCAAAACTCTTTTTCTGCTTTTTTCTGAGCCTGATTTTCTTGCAGTGATTGCCCACACTTGACCTACACAACCACAAACTGTGTATATTTTACTGAGTATATAAGTAGACACTAAAACTACTCAATTTCAGAAGATTTATGCAAGGACTCCAGTTATCTAAAGGGAATTCATGCAGCAAATTCATTTTTATGAGACATTTCTCAGTTGATACAAAAAACATTCTATATTTGTACTTTTTATTTCTGTCAGCTAGTTTACTATGAGTCATTTTAAGCAGAATTATAATCCTCTTTTCTCTCTAAAAAATAAACTTGCTGATAAATTTGGAAAGGTGAAAAAATGTAAGCAGTGTAACATTGGACAGAAATAACTTGTGATAAAATGCAGACATATGTTTGTTAAAATGGGAACTCTCTAATAAAACCCACCACAACTTTTCTTTTCCCTAAAGATTTCCACTGTTTTAGGACTTCTCTTAAAATAACTTCAACATTTCTAACATGGATTTATGATAAGGCAGACAATTGCGACTGCAAGATATAACCTTTAATTCAGAAATCTTAAAGTATTGAACAACCTTACAAAACCAATTTACCATCTCTTAAGACTACTAGCATTTGCCTCTTAAAAAGTATACAATGGACTCTAAGTATTTTCTGTAACTTACATATCAAATATAATCATTATAAAAGAAAATATTTAAGTTCTTTATAGACATATTCAAGTATTCTGACTTATCCACGGGAATTCTTGAAGTGAACCCTTAAAAAACCCCCACAAAACCTTGATGTTATTCACAATGCAGTAACAAGAAAATACTTGAATCAGAATTGAAAACTGATATATATGACGTGTGGTACAAATACCTTACAAGTCAATATTATCCACCATTCATATCACTATCTAAATATCAACTTCTTTGAGAATCTCATGTTGGTTTGTGCTCATAAAACTTTAATCTAGATTTTCTGTCTTGCTTTGAAGTGCAATACATTTGAAAAATGACTCAAACAATAGAATTTGTTTTATAATCTTACGATTATTTGCAGTCCTGAAGAAAATCCAAAGTCGTGATCTCAAAGTTCAAAATACAAAGAAAGAAACCAGAAGAAACAGCTTCCTTTTTTTTTTTTTTGTTCATTAACATAAGTAAACACAATGGAAGAGTGTGAAATTCAACATAAAGAATATACAAAAAAAGGTGGACATTGCTTAACCATAGCTTCAAATCTTACCTAAGCTTAGGTCTGGGAGCTTTTCTCCAGATTCTCCAAACCCTGGTGATTTCTTCTGCAAGCGAGGACATGTAAATTTATGAAAAAAATTAGTGTTCCCTTGTAGCAGTCTAAGTAAAAAATGTGAAATAATTTTGATTCTCTTAAAGAACTCTTCTTTTGGGAATAAATATTATTATAATCAATTAGATTCAGGTTAATGGTGAAACAGATGATGTCAGAAACATTGTAACTTAAGAACAAACCTGGACACAAAGAAAACCTGGCGGAGAAAATTGTAAGTAAAACATTTAGGGAATTTGTACGCGCCTTTAAACACCTGTGGTCCACTGATACATAACTGTGTTTTCATCTTGGCTAGTACTGGCATACCTAGAAGTACCAAACAGGGGAGCATTTTCACTGTACAGAGGCTTTCAAAACTGTACATGTCAAACCTGTACAGTAAGATTATAAAAGGCCCTTCCCAAAGCTTGTGCTCTCGGATGTCAAAGATGTCTTTATAATGCCCTTTTCCCTGCCTGTCTTACACTACTTTTTTAAAATCTGACAATACAATTGTATGAATGAAAGTCGAGATAAAAAACTTACCCCTTTAACATTAGATCTAGTCTCCGTAATACTGTTCACACTGCTGGTGTCTTTTCCTGTCTTTATATACATTTTAAAAACCATTACCCTAATACTGTGTAGCATGGCATTTTGAGTAGCAATGTGAGTGCAAACTGAATGTAATTTCATTAGGTTCTGATTAATGCATTGTTTGCTCAGGAGTAAATCACTAGAGAAGGGACAGGACTGTGAATTGTCATGACAATCATCTTTATGAGAAGGGGAGAAGTGGTGAGTGAGTTTGTAATGGGATTATCATAATGTCCTGTATTTTATACATTTTTCTCAGAGTCTCAGTTTCAAATGGTTTTAGCCATCTGATTTCCATTAAACTCAGTTGGAGTCATGTGGCTTTAATACCACATGCCATTAGGCAATGCAGGTGAAATGATTATGGGTAGTATAATTGCATAAGATTTTACAGAATGACAGAATATTCTGAGTTGGAATAGACCCACAAGGATCATCAAGTCCAACTCTTAAGTGAATGGCCCTTATCTTTCTTCCAGTAGATTTCTCATCTGTGTTATATGTGTAGACTTCTTTGTGTTCAAAAGCTGATTTCTCTCCGGTATGAAACAAATTAAAAATAGCAAGTTTTGGAAGCACTTTTATAGTGAGTGTGGACACTTTTTTGATGCTAGGAGGCTAATAGCTACAGAACTCTAATAAAACTACAATAAACAGGTACACTAGAATTTCTGGTGTAATAATTGAGTGATAATAGCAGTATTCTGCTATTTTATGAGGTTATGATCCTGTTCCCAAACCATGAGGCTGAAGAACGAACACTTTATTCCAAGATCAGATCTACATTATTGCCTCATGAAACAGTGCAGCAGCAGCACACTACTGGTAAGATATGACTAGTATTAGTGATACTGTAGCTTTTTGTGCTTTAAAACTGTTTAGGCAGCTTAGTGAAAAGCTGATCAGAGCTGTATGTAATTTATGGGTGCATAGGGTGAGATGGTAATGAGTTTGGTACCGGATAAATATGTAAAACAACAAAAAACTGCATGAAAGAGTTCTGTCAACTACTACTTTGAAAATATATTCACATAACTTTGAAAGGAAAGTAAAAAACAAGAGTAATAATGCTCTTTTCCTGTTTGCATACAGCTGTGGGACTATTGACTTGCACTATGCCTTTAGTCACTCAGTGAAGTAAAATGCATAATGCAGAAAATGCTGCCTTAGGGTTGATCTGCAAGCATCTATATTTTGCATTACTCATATGAATAGGCATAATGAAGTCAATGCAGCTACTCAGATATGTAAATTTATCCATACATATTAGAAGATTCAGGGTCAGGATCGTAATTCCTTGTTGATCTTTGAGCATTTTGATATTAGAAAACATGAATAAACCCTTCTCATTACCAAAGTAAAGCAAAATGAACCTATGTGGAAGGCAATCACTGTCTGTAGATTATTCACTCAAGTGGGGACAGTTACTCCATGCTAATGGCCAGTGGACAAAGCACATTGCATACAGAGAATAATGCCATACGCCTCACTTGTCACCTATCGGCAGTCTACACTTCATTCTTAGTCCAAGACTTTACAATTTCATTATCTTTAAAATCACAAAACTCTTGGCTTTTCTCTCTGTGCTGGAAAGCTCCCTCGCTATACCACAAGTGTGCTTGTACCTTCACTCATGCTCCTTTGATCAGATTTCTTCTTCTGTCCAGCAATTAAATGTCCCAGAAATTCCCAGTTTCTTCTCTAGCTACTTTTCAAAAAGTAGTGAATACCTAACTGGTTGAAGTGGAATGGTAAAAATCTATTTCCAGCTGCAGTGAAATGTAAAGTTTTTGAGCTTAAATGCCTATTTTGTGCATTATGGCATCTGTCCAGTTCATGAAATATTTCAGTATAGAAAATTATTAAAGGACTAGCTACATTTGAGGAGTTTTTTCAATATTTAGAAGAAGAAGAGAAAAATTATACAATGATCCAACCAACTAACGTATCCTTGTTTTATTATGTGGCACAAAAATGTCTCTGAGAACAAATCTGTGAGTCTCGATTTTTTTTCTTTTGTATGACCTGCACTGCTCTCCCTAACTTCTGTTTAGCATTCTTCAGTCTTTTTCCCATGGCCAGCTTACTCAAACTGCACATAGGATATAAAATTTGCTTCGAAGTGGAGCCAAGCTACTGCTATGGAAACCTAGTTTGTCTTCAGCAAAACCAAAATGCTGCAGTTTTTCATGCGTGTTACTGCTGACACAACAGACGCTGTCTCTTTTCACCTTCAACTAGATACTGCAAGATGACGGTGTCATATTTCAGTATTTGTGAAGGCAATAGAATACTTTGCCTTTTACATCACTGTCTAACTACTAAATAATTAATCCTACACGATCCCTGTGAGGTTGATAAGTATGATCCTTCTCTTATAGATGAGACAGTAAACACCAAAGACTAAATTATATTGACGTCAGCAGAGGCTTATTAAGGATTTTGTAGAAGATCACAGAGTTAAAGAGTCTCTAGCTCCTAATTCTGTGGCCAGTCTAATGGCCTAAACTAACTAATAATAAACACATTTTAGTGTTTCTCTTACAGAACCACAGATGATCCCCAAATCTACTGTATTCAAAAGGGTATAATTTATGCACTGCATCTGATCTCCTCCAGGAGGCTATAAAGACATGAACTTCATAAGAGTTTTCCTCTCTTACAGTTATATTTTCCAGTTCCTTCCTCTTGCCATTGAAGGAAAAAACAATACAGCCTAAAGCCCATTTACTATTTAGGAAAAGTGAGAAGTTATTTTAATCTCCGTCTGATTAATCCATTTTAGGAGTTACCATTCAATTACTTTTGTGCTATGCAGCATTTGCCTATGGTAAGTTGAAATACATGCAGTTTGGCACATTGTAAATGCAGGAAAACAATAGAATTCTCAGTATTTTAGCATGTTATTCAAAAATCAGCACCGCAAGCTCAATTCCAGCTGCTAAACCTCAAGCTGGTGAGACAATGATATATAGGAACAGAGTGATGTAGATCTGTAGAAATCTGATCTGTAGAAATCTGAGTCAACATGTGACAATTTTAATGTGTCGTCATACTAATAGTATACCAATCAAAAAGAAGGTGAAATACCCTACTCTTTATCGTGCACTTCCAGAATATTTTTATTACCTTGCTGCCTCTAACAAACACTTCTTTCTAGCAAATCTGACTTTGCCAACAAATGAAAAAAACATGCAGTATACTAAGGCCAGCTGACACAGAGGGCTTTCATGTAAATTCTTAGCCTCCTAAGTAAATAGGAAACATACAGAAATTATTTATCAGGAGTTATCCCTGGCCTATAATTGTTTGAGGGATTTCTAATAGGCCAAAGAAAATTCTGAATAATTTTAGATTAATCAGTTGAAATCCAGCATCCATCATGGCTTCTAGCTTTAACATACAAGCATAAATATAGCCAAAGGAACCAGTGACAGATGTCACTATTCTGTCAGATAAGATTCCGTCCACATTTTGCCTGCCTACCCAATCTTGTCTGCATGAGTAAATGCAAGGTAAGATAGGAAGATCTCTGCTTGAAAGGTGTTACAGCAAGTAATCAGTGGATCTGCATCTTTAAATGTGTGTTGTGCATCCAGTTAGCAAAACTATCTTATTAACATGAAAACAAATAACAACTAACCAACTAAAATACTCATGGGATAACTCAGGTTTTGGGTGCCACTTTCTTACAGTTGTCGATCATTATTGCTGATACCTTAAGTTTACAGCATAAGAATGGGTGTTTCATCCCACCTCACACTAGATGTCTGCAGCTAAATATTCATACCGATCATCTAGATTCCCTGTAAAAAACTGAAAGGAGGGAGGGGAGAAAAAAAAGGGAATTTTTAGACCATGAGTCATTTTGTCCTCATGTGACTGCTAAAATCAGGTAAAATCAGACTGCATGGAAGTGCTTAAATGTCCCTAATGTCCATGGAGAAGATCTTCATACAGGATAAATAGTTGCAGGTATCTAAAGGTAAGTGAAATTAATTTCCCCCAAGGAGTCTGGGCAACAAGATGTGGTTGACAGAGTACTTTGAACAATAGAGGGCGTTGCTCTGACAGTGAAAGGAGCTACGTGCTTGCCTGATACACTTTTTTGAAAAAGGTATTTAGCTCGTGCTTTCAAGACTTATTGCTGGACCCATGTTAAAGAAAGCATTGTAGCAAGATATTTGGTAACTTAAGAAAATTTATTTCTCCATCTTATAAATATATTAAAAGTTGGCATGTCTTTCAACAGAGTGCTTTCATCAAGCTTTTCTGTTTTACACAGTTGTAACAGCTGACCTAACAAATGCTATTGCCTTTCCTTGGTTTGTCTCATTTACATAAACACTTGTACTATGGAATCTGCTTTGTCTGATTTTCCCACAACTATATTTTATATGTCTTCAGAATTATTTCTGAGAATTTTGTAACCTAGCGACTTTGATTTATTATCCATACAGGTGTCCATATTCTGTTGATAATAAGGGAAAAGTCAGTCCAGTGAAACACATAAAATGTTCTAGTATGCAGGGGACCACATTGAGATTCACAAACAATAGATTTAGCTTCTGGCTTTAGGCAAATCAGCTCACACACTCTACAGGGAAAGGCAGGGGAAAAGTAAATTCAGTACTTTGAGGTGTTCGGTCTAAAAATCTTTAAAAGTGCATTCATGATTATGAATTGAAAGAGAATTTTCCAAATAATATTACTCACCTAGGTATGTATTGGAATCATGGTAGTAAATTACCCTTAAAGGTCCCTTCCAACCTAAACTACCATGTGATTCTATGATTCTGTGATAGGTGGAGTTCACATCATCAGTTACAGCATCATGCAGTGCACCCACAATCTTGGAAAATGGAATTTACTGGAGCACACCCCAGATCCTTCTCTGCCATGCAACCTAGTCTGCTCTGGACAAAATTATTATTATTATTATCATTATTATTAAAATTTAAAAGTCACATTGGTTGATCTACTGTGAGACTGGGATCAGGAGAAAGGACTGCAGGGTGGATTGTGACCAGCCAAAAGATTTGGTCTCAATTCCATTTCCTGGTACACTTTTGCTATAACTACCTACTGGAAACTGAATATTTATTGCAGCTCAGACTCATGATTCAGTTACTGGTACTTGAGGCATTCCCACATGTGAACATAACCACAGTGACAGCATATGTGAATACAGCTCATGGCAAATGTAGGACAAAATGAAGTACTTCAGTCACAGTGAAGTGCTTTAACCAGCTTGGTTTTCTACAGGCTTTCTGCAGTAAGGAAGAGACACAGTTAAGTAACTGCAGCTCTATGGATGCCCAATAAATTTTTAAACTGCAGCAACTCCATTGCACATCTAAGGCCTCAGAAACCGAGTTATAAGAGGGATAGTCTTTATCGTTTGGTGAGCTGTGAGAAAGGATATTAAGTATAAGCTTCCAAAATAGAATATACAGAAGAATTTGATTTAAAAATACTACCCTTCCCATGGGAAAAAAAACAATACAAAGCCATTATTGCTTGATACATATAAGAAAGAGCTCTATGGCATGGAGAGAGCATATATTTAAATTCTACAAACTTATCTATAAGTTTCATTGCTCTAGCTTATAGCAGACATCAGTCACCACTTCAGGAAATATTTATCATACATGCTGTACTCCATACACAAAAAATTTTTGCATGTTCCTGACCAAATCATGACAATAATTTTTAAGCAGCAACTCAACATATAGAGTATTTCAGGAGAGAAGTTAGTATTATGAAGTTAAATTCAAGGAGACAAAAAGCAAAAACAGCTTTGACTGAAGAAGTGCCAAGTGAAGAGGCATTCATGGATGGGAAGGAGGACACACCTTCAGATCTGGTACATTTTACAGGGGCAATACAAAAACTGTTACTCGAATTACAGTAAGTTGCTGCTTAGTCTACAAATACTGAGGCAAAAGGCTGAAGTCTCATTCTGTTTAATGACAACGTAGTCAAAACTGTCAATTGAGCCCAGGGAGAGATTCAGCTTGCTTCAAAGTAGATGCTCCTACACCTGGTGAACTGAATAGTGCTGCAGGCATCTTTCTATTTATTGATCAGATTTTCAATAACTGCAATGGCAGACGGACACATAGTGCCATGGTAAACCTCCAAAGGGTATCATTCTCATGATGAATTCCTCCTTGTCGTGCTGAGAGGCAACACTTAAATCAAGGTCCCATCTGGATCAAGGCACTTACTAACACTTATCCTTGCTCCTTTCTTCCCTAGACTTCTGCCTTGTAGTCAAAGAATGTCAAAGTACACTAAGGGATGGCCCACATTCAGCACACAGGACTCTGAGACCTTCCAGAGAAGACCCCTGTCTCAAAGTTCACCACAGCTGCAATACTGAAAAGCTTCTGCTTATTTCAACAAAACACAGTGATGATATTAGGAGGCTCATCAATGGGACTAAGCTGCCACTAAATTTCTATGGATATACTTAATTTCTTATCAGGATAAAAAAGAATACAGTCCTGTTCCCCATCTGCCCCAAGGTTACTGGCTACTGAAACAGGCACTATTACAGACACAGGCAGACCTTAAAGTAGCGGTCCTGACACAACCCTCAGCATGTGAAAACACCACAACAAAGGGAAAAAAACGTAGAGCTGAAGCATTGGTATGTAGAAATAACATGTTGATTGGTTCAACTGAAATGGGTAGAGTCAGTTCAGCTGCTGGCTGACAAGGACTTGCTTCAACTTTTTCTCCCCTGCTCCTCAATTTAGGATATTCTTCCCGAGGACTACTAAAGTTTACTTAATTTACAGTTTACAGGGGCTTTTTTGGAGCAGCTGAGGGAGCTGGGGTTATTTAGTCTGGAGAAAAGGAGGCTCAAAGGTGACCTTATCACTCTCTACAACTGCCTGAAAAGAGAGTGTAGTGAGGTGGAGGTCAATTCTTCTCTCAGGTAACAAGTGATAGGACAAGAGGAAGTGGCCTCAGGTTGTGCCAGGCGAGGTTTAGATTGGATATTAGGAAAACTTTCTTCACTGGAAGGGTGGTCAGATATTGGAACAAGCTGCCTAGGGAAGTTGTGGAATCACCAACCCTGGAAGTGTTTAAAAAATGTGTGGATGTGGCACGGGGGGACATAGTCTAGTGGTGAACATGGCAGTGCTGAGTCAACAGACAGACACAATGATCTTCAAGGTCTTTTATAATCTTAATGATTCCATGATTCTATGATGATGATGATGAAGATAATAACAATAATAGTAACAACAACAACAACAATGACAAAAATAATGATAGGAATAATAACATCATCAAAACTCATTCACAGCCTTGTTGAATGTGGAAACTAATTTACTAAGCTCATCCTTTCAGGATAAGGGCCTTAGTAGGAGTAACAAGACAGAGAGACAGATATTTGGAGAAGGTAATATTTTATTACTGAAAAGGTTGGATGTTCTTGCAAATGTAACAAATTGTGACTTTGACTTCTCTATAAAAGTAGAGATTAGAGTATTTTGCATTTTAAAATTATTTCTGAATTTCTTAAAATATACATAATTTGTCTATTCACATATAAGTAAATACTTATTTATTGCATATCTGTATTAAATACAGGTTCTAATCTGTGGAATACATTCCTTTCTATTCAGAAGAATACTGTAAATGTGAATGTAAAATTAGAAAGAAAACACATTTTCACAAGACTGTAATTTTAATTTGTCATTTGTAGTTCTATTAATGTGAAAATCCCTGGGTTTGGTTTTGAATGTAATTAGACCTAAACTAAAATTGATGTTTTGCACAATGATCAGCTCCCTCTATAAAGATGCACCTTAATCAAGCATACTCTTTTATTCCTTAATAATTACAATTAGATTTCAAAATGCCACTATGATTAGCCTTTGATTATGACAGTGCTTTGTGCATATAATGACTTAATTGACAATAGAAAACAATAGATAGAAACAACTATTTTTTGGAAATATGCAAAGTATATAGAATAAGAAATAATAATAATAAAAAAAATAAAAGTTTACCTTTATATGCCCTTTTGACATCACCCAGTAAAGCTTGATTGTGCTTTCATTTGCATCAAAATTCCATTCTGGAAAGACATCTAGTTGTATTTGGCCCTAATCACTGTCACACACTTAATTTGGAACTATTCTGTTTGTGTTAATATTATGGATAATATAATTTCAAATCCATCAAAAAATCATCAACACATTTTTCAGTTATATACGCACATTTTGCTTAAAGGATTGATAGGAGAAACTCTTACTACTGTACCTGGTAGAGCTGCCTAGCTGTAAGCTCTGAAGGAATTTACAGGGCTCACAGACATCAACAAAGCTACATGGACCATTATCAAAAGCCAGGTATTTCACATCTTTGGGATTTCTGGTATTCAGTGCAAAACATCCTCTCCTTCTTATTTTATAATAATAAAAAAAGACTCTTTCAACTATTTAAGCGTTGTTTTTGTGATTGTCTTAAGAGCTAAACTCTTGCTTTTCAAAGAACATACATACGAGCAGCCATTTTCTGGGCCAGGTTTCATAGAATGGTTTGGATTGGTAGGGATATTCATCCAGATCATCTAGTCCAACTCCCTGCCATGGGCAAGGACATCTTTCACCCCCTCCAGCCTGACTTGGAGCACTGTCAGTGATGGGGCATCCACAATTTCTCTGGGCAACCCGTTCAGGTGTCTCACCAACCTCATAACAAAAAAATTTCCTCCTTATGTCCAGCCTAACTACAGTTTAAAAATACTGCTCCTCATTCTTTTACTACAGCCATGGTAAAAAGCCTTTCCTCTTCCTTCTTATAAGCTCACTTTAAGTATTGAGAGAACACAATAAGGTCTTGCCACGGCCTTTTCTTCTCCGTATTGAACAGTCAACACTCTCTC
>VZTA01006153.1:8714-26132 GCA_013398855.1 Mohoua ochrocephala | reverse complement strand
GCTGGGATGTCACACTGGGGACAGGGATGTCACACTGGGGGGCTGGGATGTCACACTGGGGACAGGGATGTCACACTGGGAGCTGGGATGTCCCACTGGGAGCTGGGATGTCCTGGCCAGGGCCCAGCAGTGGCCCCACAGCAGAGCTGTCGCTCCCCTTTCCAGGCAGAGCCACCGCCCCAGGAGCGAGAAGGAATCGCTGCTGCCGGGGATCAGAGATGGGACCGAGCGTGCGGCCAAGTGAGAGGCCGGTGGCGCTTAATTAACCAGCACTCGGTCACTAATTACCTGCTACCTGCTCATCCCCTGTGCCTCCAATCTCCCCGCTCTCCCTCCAGCTGCTTTCCTGGCTCCGGCTCTCTGGCCCCATTTCCACTCTCACCTCGGAAAGCTTCCTCTTCCTGCAGCTTTTAACGACCTGACATCCCTCCTTTTTGTAAGGGCAGCGTTTCTCCTCGGGGCCGGGAGCCAGCTGGGGACAGCTGCTTTTAGCAGGGAGGAGAAATAACAACGAACCCCCCCGAGCCGCCGGCGCTGCCTCCCGTCCCTCCCCCGGGCACTGGGGAGAGGTGCTGAGGAAATGAGTTAATGCAATATTAAGGCTCCCCCTGCCACGAGCAGGATCCGCTCGCTGCTGATAAATTGCTCACAGCCAGAGCTGGCTGGCTGCTAAAAGGGCTCCAGGTTATTCCATCTGCTCCTGGAGCTGCTCCTGGGGGTTGTTCCAGGGTCCCCTCCGTGCTGGGGATGGGGAAAACACCTCTGGATCCTCCCAAGCCCACCCTGCACCTTGGCTCCAGGTGTCCAGCAGGGCTTGGGCGTCACTGACCCCGAGTTACCACTGACCTGATGGAGCCAGGCCACGGTTTTCAGGGAATGGCAGAATCGTGGAATATCCTGAGTTGGGAGGGACCCCGCCAGGATCATCCAGTGCAGCTCCAGGCCCTGCACAGACACCCCAATGCTCCCACCCTGTCCCTGGGAGCGTTGTCCTGGAGCTCTGGCAGCCTCCCTTCCCTGGGGAGAACGATCCAGCAGGATTTACTCTGAAGGAGGGCACCAAAAAGTTGAATTCTTGACCAGTTTATGGATCCTTGGCACTGAAATCACAGCTCTGCCAGGAGCTGTGCCAGCCCCTCCACAGCCCGTGACGAGGCAGGGTGACAGCCCAGAGTGTCACAGCACTGCCACCTCTGTGCTGCTGCTGTGGCTGCTCCGGGGGAGGGACGGGCACCAAACTCACCCCGTGTGCCCCCCTGGAGAAATGTGGGGCTGGGGGAGCAGAGCCAGCAGCCCCCAGCCCATTTTTCACGGCACAGCCACCCCTCAGCAGTGAATTCCCCCTGCCCTCCCTGGCAGGAGAAGGGAACGGATGCTCAAAGTCCCTTAACTGGCAGTGAAAAAAAGGTCACATCAGAACTGAGGGATCAATTTGTTCCTCAGCAGGGCCATCAGTTATGCATGAGGGCTCAGCGCTCATAATCTGGGACAGCTCACCCTGGAACAGGCAGTTTCAGCTGAAAAATGAACTTTTAGCGGGTTTATTTTGGTTGGCACCGCGGGAGGGGAGGCGGCTCTGCAGAGCCCCCGCCCTGCTCTGCCCACAGCCCCGCTGGGACCCAGAGGGAAGGGGTGGCACACGCGGGTTCCATCTGCCAGCGCCCCAAAGGGATTCTCCAGGTGCTTCCCAGCCCAGGTGTGGGCAGCTGGGAGCTGCAGGGGGCTGAGCACGCAGGGCTGTGCTGGGCTCTCTTGGTTTTAAAAGGCAACTGCAGGGATTCGGCTGCCCCCAGAGGGAAGGGCTCTGTGACTCAGAAGCTCTGTCAGGGAACAGATTTGGGGTTTGATGTTACTCTTTGTGTGCAGATGAGCCCGAAGCATCCACCTGCCTCTTCTCCCCCTCCAGCACAGCCGTACCTGGAGGCCAAAGCAGCGACACGGGGCCGGGTCCCGCTCCCTCTGGGGCCACATCCCATCCCACGGCGTTCCCTGGGAGCAGCACCGCGGGTCAGTGTCCAGCTGCAGCTCTCCTGCCACTTGGATGGCTCTGGAATCACCTCCCGAGGACATTTCTGATCCCATCCTGCCAGGGACAGGCAGGACTCGAGCAGAGACACAGAAGCTGCCACGCATTAAAGGGAGAGCCGTGAAAAGAAAATGAAGTCACCCAGCACAGAGGCTCCAAAAAAAAGGGCAGAGTTTTTATTCCCCTCAGTACAGAATATTCTTTACAGCATCAAGGTTTTCTTAAAAAAAAACAAAACCCCACTCTAGACACACAGGGATAGTGTTGTGCATTTCAGGATCTGCTGCTGGAGTCTCTAGGAAAGGAGGAAGGTCAGAGAGACCCTCACAGCTCCCTGGGGTGGGGGCAAGGGGGTGGCTACAGCACTGCTGGGCTGCTGCAGCAGGTTCCTGTCCCTGCCCCGTGCCTGCAGCACGAGCCCTGCTGGTTCCTCCCATCCCACGAGGCTGGTGCTGCTCACAGGACCGAGGGAGCCACGGATGCAGAGCTGCTTCAAACCCCCCTCTCTGCAGGATGCACAGAGCACAGGTTTCATCAGAGATGAGTCAGCTCCACGAGTCCTCGACACCTTCTCACGCTCACACTTGGTGGGGAGGGGGGAAAAAAAATACCTCAAACCTAAGTCAGAGTCACTCAGCTGCTTCCTAATGAATTCTTACAGCTGACAGAGAGGGTTTTTTTCCTTCCTGCGAGCAGTTTTAGGGGAGTTCTAAAGAGCTATCTGGGGAATGAATTAGTGCTTCAAACCCAAGTTACAAATCTATAAAACAGATTAGTACACTTCACGTAAGGCCACAAACACTGCGAGATGTCAGTGTGACTGTTTAGGATCATTAAACTCAATCTTTTAATTAGCATAAACTTTACACCTCCATGGCTGATGTTCAGTTCCAGGGGTAGATGGAGCTTCCTGAGCCCCCTGGGAGCTGTGGCTGGCAGGGAGAAAGGGTGGGAGCACCACTGGGAGGGGCACCTCTTGCTAATTGGACAGCCAGGTATTGCTCCTGCCCGATCCAGCTCCAGGGAATGAGCAACAACCACGCGGCTTTGAGGAAGGAACGAGTCCTGGGCGGGCAAACCCCACTGGGCCAAGCTGGGAACACGGATCCGTGGTGCTGCTGGGCCTCCCAAGCTGCCCTTTCCAACAGAATTTAGCCAGGCAAACCCTTCCTCCCCGGTGGTTCTGCTTTTAAAGCCAACGGTGCAACGGAGCTTTAGGATCTCGAGTCGATCAGAGGTGAGGGGTCAGCTTTGAGCCGGAGCTGCAGCATTGCCAGGGTGGGTTCTTTTTGGGTAAATAGCTTCTGAGGAGAAGTTCCAGGCACTGCTTCCCTTGACAATCCGGACCGTCGCTTTCAGTTCGAGTTCTAAAGTGCAAAAACTTGGTCGAGTCTTTGGGTTAAAAAAAGCGTCAATTCCCCCATGGAGAGCGGGGGTGACTGACGGCTGTGAGAGTGCCACGGACACTCACACAAAAGCACCAGCTCTGCTCCCTCTCCGATTTCACACTGTCAGCAGCTGCTGCAAATCCCCTCCCCGGCCGGGCAGGTGATGTGTTGTTCCAGAAGCCGTGGATTAGTGACACTCGGAGCCGCAGCCCTTTGTTGGGGATGCTCGCTGAGGGGCTGTGGTGGTGCCCGGGCTGTCTGCAGGCAGGAACAGGCGCCAGATGCTCTCCACACCTCCCAGGAACCTCCCCTGTAAACTGTGAATAAATACATCCGAGAGCATCTCGTGGTTTAGATAAAAGCAAGGTACAAAAATCCGCGTTAGGTTTCGGAAGCTTTGGTCTAAAGTGGGCTGTGACGTCCTCTGAGCTGCTGGAGAGCCCTGGGAAGGTTCCCTGCTCACAGCACCCGGAACAGCACCATCCAGGCCTGGGGCTCGGAGCTGTTCTCCTCTCCTGGACGCCTCTGCCCTCAGAACATGAACAGATCGTCCTTCTCTGCCGCGCTGGCGTCGATTTTGTTCCAGTCTACAGGGGACAGAGTCTCTGCACTCTGGATGTCCTGAGCCGTCAGCCCCGTGTCCAGCACCTGGGGGTTCGTCCTCGACTGGGCCAGTCTGAGGGGGCACAAGAACACAGAGTGAAACACCAAACCCGGGGGGTTTCGTGCCTGCTGCACCCCCACATTTCAACACTCGGGAAGGGGGGAGCTGGCACGGAGCGTTCACAGCGCTCTCCAGTCTGCTGCAGCTTGGCTGCTGCCTTCTCCCAGCATTTCCCCCGCAGGCATCCCGGGAATTTGCAGGCTGGACATCCCATCCATTACCGGCCTGGCACAGCAGCGTTTCCCTCCCTGGAGCCGTCCCTGGGCTCTGCTCTCTGCTCCCCGGAGGAGCAGCCTGGGAGCACTGACTCAGTCCTGGCCTCGGCTCTGCCCCAGCAGCAGCAGCAGCTCCCTGGCTCAGGACTCCGAGGGCTCAGCTGATGTTTGACAGCCCCAGGATGAGCTGGGAGAGCTTTTCATCCCAGATGTTTCACAAAACCCCGGTTTGCTGTTGTGTGATTTAAATCCCCCTGTGGGAAATCCGGCAGCGCCGGGGCTGGGGGTTTAACTCAGACATTTGGGATTTCATCCAGGGAGGGCACAATGCCACCGAAAGGCCGAGATGGAGCCCCAGTGTTTAATAAAGGAGCAAAACGTGCAGCAGTGATGATGTGGCAGGGATGATTTCGGGAGGGCCGGAGGACGAGCAGCCCAAACTCTGAGTCACCAGAGGGCCGAGGGTGATGTGACAGCTCAGCATCCAGCAATGCAGAACAAACCCCAGGAACAACCACATCTGCTGCACCCACTGGGGCGAGGAAAACAGAGAGACCGGGACATAAATCAGCCCCGTTATCAGCCCCAGCCTGGGCCGAGGCTGCCGGGGAAGGGGAAGCTGTAAATCATCCCTGAGAGCCAAACAAGACCCCAAGGGCTGAGCAGGAACTGCTGCAAACCCTTCTCCTGCCTTGCTCCCTCCTCCAGCCTGAGGGGGAGGAAGAGGAGGAGGAAGAGGAGGATGGGACCCACATAAACTACACCAACCCCACAGGACGGGCAGGAAAAGCCACCCGAAAGGAAATGGGTTTGTTTGGCTTTGCTGGATGGCTCAGCAGGCACGGGCAGGGAAGCCTTTAATTTAGAGTGGAAAGAGGAATAAACCCCACGGATTGAGGGCCACGCACCCTGAACTTGTGGGCTGAGGAAGAGCAAAGCCCTTCCCAGTGCCAGAAGCTGGGACCAGCAGCCTGAAGGAGCCTGGGCGAGTGGGAGCAGACACACCAACTGCTCGGGGAATTAAATTCCCTATCACACACAGCCTCTCTCCATCCTTAAAAGGTTGTCAAAATATTTGGCTTATCAGGCAGCCTTAAATCCTATCTTTCAATTACCAGCCGAGGCACTGATGGGGCAGCTGCCTAGGTCAGATCACGGCCCTGATTAGATTAAGGAGCATTATTAAAAGCCAGTCCTCAGTCAAGTCTCTGGGGCTGCTCCCCGGTGCTGAACTCGTGAAGGGAGTGATGAGAATTACCTTGAAAACGCCTCGTCGAGCCCATCATCCATTTCCTTTGTTAAGAGATAAAAAGAGAGACAAGTAGTTGCTAAGAGAACCGCACAAAAGTGTATTTAGAGATCTGGCTCTGCACTCCACACAAAAAAATATCCGTGTCTGTTGGCTTCTGAGTGCCTCCTCTGCAATCTGCCTCCTCTCCTCTGCCCCAGCACCGGGGGAAAAGGTGAACTCCAGCTGCTCCCGGGGGTTTGGCCCTTCCCCTCCATCCCCAAACGGGCTGATTGTGCCCCCACATCCACCCCAGGAGCGGGGCACAGCGATTAACCCACCCCTCACCCTCCCAGGAGGGACCTGGACAGAGCTCCAGGAGTCTCTTGGGGCTTTTCTGGATCAGCATCACGGAGAGCAGCTCTGCACTGGCACACGAAGAGCAGCTCTGGGAGCCTTTATCTCTGCTCTGCTCCCAGGGTTTCCCAGGGAAAGCACTGGAGCTGCTCGGGAGGAAGCTTTTCCCTGCTCGCTGCCATGGACAGAGCAGGCTGCTCCCAAAATCCTGGGATGCACTTACAGGCTTAATGTAATTAATAAGTGAAGTATGAAAACTCTGTGAGCAGGACGGGATTGGAGATTGCTGATAAACCTCCAGGATTTGATTTGGGCTTAGAGCTGATCTTCAGGTTTAACCCGGAAAGCCTCAGGCCCGCCAGGCTCGAGGAACGGGCTCCAGGGCAAAGGCATTTAGCCTTCAATTCCCCAAAATTCAGCAGGCAGGGGGTCTGTGGTGGGGGTGAGACCCCAGGCCACGTGGGGGCTTCAAGGGTCAGCCCCAGGCTGGCTGGGGATCAGGGAATCCTGGAATGGTTTGGGTGGGAAGGGATCTTAAATCCCATCCCATTCCCACCCCTGCCATGGGCAGAGACACCTTCCACTGTCCCAGGGTGCTCCAACCTGGCCTTGGGCACTTCCAGGGATCCAGGGGCAGCCACAGCTGCTCTGGGCACCCTGTGCCAGGCTCTCCCCATCCTCTCAGGGAGGAATTCCTTCCCAGTATCCTCCCTATCCCTGCCCTCCTCCAGCCTGAAGGGGACGATGGAGCACCGGGGCGTGGAGAGGCTCCCTGATGGATGCACACCCAGGGCTGCACCATCCCTTTTCCATCAGAGATCCACGAAACAATCCAAGCCAGAGCACTGAGGGCATTTGCAAGAAGCCATCCAAGCTCCCACAGCCACGAACAGGAGCGGGGAGCAATAAGAGTAATAACGAACATAAATATAACCTGCTCTTGGTGAGCAGTAAACAAAAGCCATCAGCATAAATGATTTTTGCCCGGGCACAGAGCAGTTGGGTGGCCTCTCAATTAAGTGAGAAACCACTGAGAAATGCTGCTCCAGACCAGGGAATATTCAATTACCTGACAGCAGCGTTTCTCACAGGGCTTTGCCGTCCTGTTCATTTATCCCCCAAGCCTAAAAAGGGCAGCAGGCATTGAACACTCATCGATCATCCCGAGCCGTGGGCATCTCTGAAACCTCCCTGAGCAGCTCAGCCACCCCACAGCTCTGGGTTTACCCCAGGGAAAGCCCCGGGATGGGAGCTGGAGCACTCCTGGCCGTCCCTTACCCACACCACGTTGTTGTTGACCGAGGGGCTGGGCCCGAAGCCGCTGTTGTCCAGCTGTGAGGACTCCGTGCTGCTGCCCAGGGGCGATCTGGCAGGGTCCTCCAAATCCAGCAAGTTCCCCGTGGCTGCTGCTGTGGGCAGAGCAGAGAGGGAATGAAGGGAGGGGAGCAGAGACACAGCCAAACCTTCCCTTCGAGAGCGGAATCAAAGGGCTGCACCAAATTCCTTCGGGATGGCCCCAAATCTGAGCGCCGAGGAGCTGCACCCAGCCCAGTGGGGGCTGTGGTTTATCCAGGGTGAACAGGTCAGGCACCTGAGGAGCTCCCAAGGGGATGCAGGGGAGGCTCATCCCTCCAGCAGCCTCTGGGAAGGCTCCTGGGTGCCCACTCAGGTCCAGGATGAGCCCCAGGCCGTCCCATTCCCAGGTGGGAACAGCCCCTGGGCGATATCCTCAGCTCAGCCCACAACACTTTACAAAGCTGCCCCGCTATTTCATAGGACTGAGGGCAAATCCTGCCCTCAGGGTGAAGTGCAGACCCTTGGGAAGCCTCAAACCCTCCCCAGCACCCTGCACTGGGGTGGATGCAGGAGGATCCCAGCTCTGGGGAGGCTGGAGCCCATTTCCACATCCCATGGCAGCCCCAGGCTGGATTATCCCAATGTGCCACCCCTTGGGAGAGATTCCTGCAGTCCCGAGCCTTCCCAGGAAGCAGCAGGATGTGCCAGCCTGGAAGGAAGCCCAGTTTAATGCTATTTTTCTCCTTGCCAAATCCTCTTATCTCCGTGGCCAGCGTGGAGGAGGGATTAGCCTTTTGTCCCACTTCTCCCCCTTCGGAGGCAGCACAGGACCCAGGGCCAGGCCCCGAATTGTGAGGGGGATTTCTTATTTAATACTTTTATTTCATACCCTTCCCTTTCTTCCAGGGGCACCTGGGGGTCCGTTCCCTCAGCCCAGGGCACGGTGAGCATTTGGGGTCTGACACGGCCCCAAAAATGAGCTCGGGATGTGCAGATCCAGGCTGAGCTCAGGAGGACATCACAGCCAGTGTGCCTGGGGCAGGAGCGAACAGATTTGGGGTGGCAGCAGGGGGTGTTTAAAGGGGGAGAAGGAAGCACTCAGCTGGCAGCCAAGAACTCTGACACGTTGCTCCTCCTGGCCTTCAGAGCCCTCCCAGGAGCTTGCCCTG
This sequence comes from Mohoua ochrocephala, assembly GCA_013398855.1. Taxonomy (NCBI): domain Eukaryota; kingdom Metazoa; phylum Chordata; class Aves; order Passeriformes; family Acanthizidae; genus Mohoua; species Mohoua ochrocephala. Next base: position 17,789 of record VZTA01006153.1, on the reverse strand, counting down.
GTCAGGGAAAAATCCCTCAGGCTGTTCCCTGCCTTTTTTAGGGAAAATCCCATCCTTCAGGCTGTTCCCTGCCTTTTCCAGGGAATCTCCCATCCCTCAGGCTGCTCCCAGGCTTTTTCAGGGAAAATCCCATCCCTCAGGCTGTTCCCTGCCTTTTCCAGGGAATCTCCCATCCCTCAGGCTGTTCCCAAGCTTTTTTAAGGAAAATCCCATCCTTCAGGCTGTTCCCTGCCTTTTTCAGGGGAATTCCCATCCCTCAGGCTGTTCCCTGCCTTTTCCAGGGGAATCTCCCATCCCTCAGGCTGTTCCCTGCCTTTTTCTGCGGAATCCCCCATCCCTCAGGCTTTTCCAGGGAAAATCGCCCATCCCTCAGGCATTTTTAGGGAAAATCCCCCATCCCTCAGGCATTTTTAGGGAAAATCCCCCATCCCTCAGGCTGTCCCATCCCCAGAGCACAGCCCCCGTGGTGCCTCACGTGTGATGGGATGGGCCGGAGCTTCCGAGCCGGGGCTGCTCGTCCCTTCTGCCTCCAGGATGGACCTTTCCCGCTTTTCCTTCTCTGCAAAAGGAGGAAACCCCATTTTTAGGGAGAAAGGACAGGGGGGGACAGCTCAGCCGGGTGCTTTTATCACCTCATGGAAGATGAAAGCAAAGATCCCGGCAGTGCCGGGGGCTCTGAGGCGCCTCAGGGCCTTCAGCGGGAAAGGGAGAGAAACCTGGGAATTCGGGAAGGGAGGGGGAAAAAAGGCACTCAAAAGCTGGGAAATAACACAAAAAACCACCAAAGCCACCCCCTGAACTTCCATATGAAGAGGGGTGGGGATGAAGCTCACCTTCCTTTGCTGCCTGCCAGAACTCGAAGGCGATTTTGAAGGCCTGAGCCACGGTGAGGGTGACAGCCTGAGCCTGTGGGGGACACAGGGACAGGGCATTAACGGGGCTGGGGGGGACTGGGATCGCCACGAGCGAGGTTTGGCTTCGTGGGGTGGTGGTAACCCGGGTCTGAGCGGTGTTAACCCGCTCCCACCACGGGAGAGCCATCAAACATTGATGGAGCAGAGGCTCGCGCCGTGTAGGACACGCGGCTCGTTGTAGACACGTCCCCAGGTGCCAGGGAGGCAGGGACAGGGCTGTCACAGGGCTGTCACACGGCTGTCACAGCCATGGAGCTGATGGATGGGGAGGAGCAGCTTCTCCCCCTGCTCCTTGACCCAAACCCACAGCCCCAGCCCTGCCCTGCAGCTCCCTGAGGGATGTGGCTGCCATGGAGAACATCCAGAACCACCAACACCTCCCAGGGATGAGCAGCTGGGAGCAGCCCTGGGAGAGCTCAGGAGGGACACCCCGGCACGGCCACGTGCTCCAGGATGCTCCAAGTCTGTCTCGTGCCAGCCTGGCCGTGGCAGGAGCAGGGACACCCTCCGTGGCAGGAGCAGGGACACCCTCCGTGGCAGGGGCAGGGACACCCTCCGTGGCAGGCACAGGGACACCCTCCGTGGCAGGGGCAGGNGGGGCAGGGACACCCTCCGTGGCAGGAACAGGGACACCCTCCGTGGCAGGGGCAGGGACACCCTCCGTGGCAGGAGCAGGGACACCCTCCGTGGCAGGGGCAGGGACACACCCCGTGGCAGGGGCAGGGACACACCCCGTGGCAGGGGCAGGGACACCCTCCCTGCCAGCCCTCCCCGAGCTGCAGCAGCAGCACCGAAGCCACTCCAGACGTACCCCCAGTGACAGAAATGCCACTTCCACGAGGAGCAGGCAGAGCTCGGGAGCAGCTCCAGCACCGGCAGGGAACGGGGAACGCTCCCAACGCTGCCGGAGCCTCCGGGCTGAGTTTGTTTTACCAAGTTGGGAATTAAACAAACCCGGAGCCGGGGCTGGGACCTGCAGCCCTGGCAGCTCATGGCAGGGAGATGGGGGGGCACAGACAGGCCATGGCCACAAAAAAACACCCAGAAAAAACCCCAAAACTCAGGCAGGGGGGCGAGGAGACCCCCCAAAGCCATCAGTGCCAATTAAAGCTGGGAAGCAGCAGAGCTCATTTGAATGTCGGAGCTATTTACATCCTTGATGGAAGTGCAAATGCTTTATGGCAAAAAAACCTTAAATATGGTAATTAAGTATGAAACTCCTCACAGCTGTTTACAATTTAAGCTGTCACATCTGAATCAAGTTTAATAGACCCAGCTACCGTTGAGAATTACCCAGGAACTAAAAATATGGACTAATTATATGCCAGCGACTGGGAGCTGTGGTGCATCCAGGGACCTTGCCCTGGGGAGGGCTGGCTCCCAGGCTGGGAGCAGGGATCACCTCGCCAGCAGGATGCTCCCGTGTTTCACAGACCAGGAAAAAGGAAATTATTCCTATTTTTCGCCGCAAAAGCCTTTGGAGAACTTTATTTGGAGGGGGATGCGCTGGGCTGATGTAGCACGGAGATAATTCTTTTAGCACCAGGAAGATTTAAATTTTAATTTGCAGAGCGAGGCTTATCTTGGCCGTGCAAGGACGGGAGCACACGCCGTGGAAAGGAGAGACAACTTGTAGCTCCCATTATTCTCTCCAAGGGAAAGAAAAAAACGAGCTGGGAGAGGCACGGAATATTAACGGAGCCGTGGTGGCCCAGCTCCAGGCACGGGGATGCTCCCGAGCACCACGCTGGGAGGTGCTGGGTGGGAATGGCCCTCAGAGGGGGTTTGGGACATCCCCTTCCCCACCCGGGCCCTGCAAGAGGCACCAGGGGCAGGATTGCTGGGGGCAGAGGGCTCTGAGCTGCCCTTCCTCTCCCCTAAAGCCCTTTCCTGGCACGGGGAGGGGGCTCAGTCCCAGCTCTGGCTCCACCAGAGACCCCCAGGGCTCTCCTTGCCCCACTCCTGTCTCTTTTCACCAGGTCCCTGCCCATGCTGGAGCACTGGATCAGCAGGAGAAAATCCCAGGAGCGGGTCCAAAGTGAGAGCCAGACTCTTCCCACCCCCCGGCCTCTGCTCCCAGCCCCATCCCCGGCACACCAGCGGGGTCTCCTGTGGGGAGGGCACGGCCACAGCTACAAAGATGCCACTAAAAATTGTCCACGGAGCCTCCAGGGCCGGGAGCCAGGGCAGGGAGCCCGGAGCTGCGGGCTGGGTGCCCCCAGCGGGGTCCCCCCCTGCCAAAGCCCCTCTGCCCGCCGGGCTCGGAGCTCCAGCAGCACAGGGAGGGGGATGTGGGGCAGGGCAGGGCCCCAGCAGCTGGGATGGGGCTTTCAGGAGTTGCTGCAGGGCCGGCTCCTCTCGGCCTCACCCCAGAGAGGCTTTCCCAGCCACGACAAGGGGCTGGACCCAGCCCCTGTTCTGGCTGGGATGAGCTGCAGGGTAACAGCAGCAGGAGGGACACCGGGAGCTCTCCCTGAGCCCCTGGCTGTGCCTCAGCCCCGATGTGAGCCCTGCAGCCCCTCTCTGCCTCCTCCTCCTCCTCCTCCTCCTCCACCCCCGCCGGTTCCTCTGCACTGACCATTTTCCGCTTGGTGCAGAGGAAGGCGTGGCACTCCAGGTTCTCATTGAGCTGGTTCTGGGCAATGTAGGCAAACACTTTATCGTGGGTCTTGTCTGCCGTGCAGTAGGAAATCCTGAAAGACACAACGAGACGGGGCCGGGCCTCTGAGCTCTGGGGACAGGCTCTGAACCCTCCTGGGGGCTGCTAGCAGGAGCCCGCCCAGCTCCAGGGCCGAGCAGGGAGAGCAGGGATGTCACCGGGCTTGGGGACGACTTCCCAGAGGGGAGGAGCTGATGCCATGGGCTGGGCAGTAAGAGAAGCCAGGGTGAGACCCATGGGCACCACAAGGAGAGGAGAGGAGAGAAGGAGGAAGAGTTTGTTTCACCTTGTGGGAAAGGACAGGTCGGAGAAGGGGAAGATTCCAGCAGATCTGCACCCCACAGGTGCTCTGCCTTCAGAAGAGAGAGAGACTCGCTCAGAAGGTTTTCCTTGGAGGATAAGGAAGGAGAAAGGAGCCGCTCTCAGCCCAGGATTTCATCTTCAGGCTCAAAGCAGGGAGAGAAACCGATGCAGGGGTGCCCAGGAGAGGCTGACATTGCAGGAGCAGATGCAGGGGATGCTCTGAGAGCCCCGAGCTCAGGGAATGAGGGAGGGAGGCTCAGCCTCCTCACTGAGCATCCCCAGGACCTCCGGGTCTCTCCCAGCCCCTGGGCAGGACAGGGCTGACTCTGGAATGCCAAACCAGGCTCTGGAAGAGCGTCAGGCTGAGAAGATCGGGGAGCTCAGGCTGTGCCTGAGGGCTCAGCTCCCTTCTGTGGGTCCCTCAGCATCATCCCCCACCGGGACTGAGCACAGGTTTAGTGCGAGGTGGGAAGGGCTGGCAGCCAGCAAAGCCTCTGCCCTGATCAAAGAGGGGCTGAAGAAAGAGAAAACCCCAGGGAAAAGTGGGGGGAAGGTTCGGTGGAAGTTCCCCCATGTTGCCCCTTCACTCCTGCTCTTGCTGTCCCCAAGAGCTGCCGGGAGGGCACTGGAAGGTCCCAGTTCCCAGCAGATGCTGGGGCTTCAAAAAGCCACATTCAGAACTCACTCACACCACGTTAGTTTGCTCCCTGTGAGGCTGTCTCTGCCCAATGGCCCATATTCAGTTTCCCAGAGCTGAGCTGTGCTCTGGATTCATTACAGAGGTGCCTGGGAGTTCACTCCTCCCTCCCATTTTTCCCCAAACCTCAGGGACCTCAATTTTGCCAAAGCCAAGACAGGGCACCGTGCTGCACGTGGCCCTTCCAGCACCCCCAGATCAATGCTGGATGGGGATGAATTCCCTGGGATGGGATAACTCATCCCTGCCTCTGCCAGGAGCCGGTTTTACCCTGAGGCCTTTGGCAGGGGACAGCAGCAGCAGGGCAGGGGACAGCAGCAGCAGGGCAGGGGACAGAGCAGCGTGTGGGAGATGCAGAGGGAACAGGGCCAGACCCAAGCTGAGCTCTGCTCCACCAAGCCTGTGGAGGGAAATACTTCCCAAAAGAAGGGAGCAGAGAAATAACTTGTGAAAGAAACGTCTTCCAGAGCCAGAGGAGGGGATTTGGGATGAGCCCCCACGCCGCAGGGCTCAGCGCTGCCCCAGCCCAGAGCCATTTCCTTGTAGCAGACACAGCACAGGCCGTGAGGGGAGGCTGGGCCCAGCTCAGGGATGCTCTGCCACCCTCTGCACCCCAGCCTTGCCCGACCCTTACTGCACCAGCCCTAAATTCACCCGAATTCGTCCCCCACCTTCCTTCCCACACCCCCGCTGCCCACGCAGGGGTGACGGCCAGCGGGGCAGAGGGGCAGCCTTGGGGCACAGAGGCAGGAGAGCAGCCCAAAACCCACCTGTAAATGGAGATGTTCTCGATGAGCTCGTTGGTGCTGCTGTCGTTCAGGACGATCCCTCGGGGCGACACTTTCAGAGTCACTTTCTGCAGTTTCTTTCCGCTGGCTTTTGCCTTTGGGGAGGGAAAGAGGGAGGGGAAGCCCCAGGCTTTTAACACTGGCACATCCAGAGGTGTGGGAGCAGACTCTGGGGATGCACATTCACATCACTGGTTCTGCTGCCAGGTGGGACAAAGCTCTCGTTAACCCTTCCCTTCCCTTCCCTGCAGCTCGGATTTGTGCTGGCGCTCACCAGGCAGGGACACACAAACACCCCCCCTGCCCACACTGCAGGCACTGCCAGCCCAGCACCTCCACAGGGACGTCCCCAGGGCCACCAGCACAAACTGGAGGCTGCTGTGGGAGTTTTGCTGTGGCCACCAGCACGGCCACAGGAGCTGGGCTGGGAGCAGGATGGGCCTGGCCAGCGTGAGCTCCCAGGCTGTGCTGCCAAACCCCACTCCAGGGGCAAAGCACCCCCTGCACCAAGGTCAGGACATGGATTAAAACCAGAATTTGATGTGCCACTTTCTCTTACTCGCTGGCCTGGTGCTTTCAGCCTGCAGCTCCCATTCAGCTGCCCAGCTTCCTTCCAAAAGAAATAGTCCAGCCAGTTCCAGGCTGGAATCCTCAGCCCCACTCCCTGGGGACCTCAAAGCCATGCCCAGAGCCCCGGGGCTTTATTTAAGGGCTCCATTCCCAGTCGATCAGAGCAGGCTCTGCCAGCAGCTCCCGTTCCATGGAGCGATTCCCTCCTTCCCCGCTCCAGCCCAGCACGTGCCAGGAGAGGATCCAGCATTCCCCACCCCATTGAGCTTTACGAGGGTGAACGGCTCAGCTGGGGCTCTGCCTCATTCACTTTTACAAGGGCTTAAAGAAGCGTTAATTTTACCCGGAGCCTGCTGAGCCGGGGAGGCTCCGAGCCGGAGGAGGGCTGGGAGTCAGGGGGATGGCTGGAAATCCGTCCCTCTGAGGTTACGGTGGGACAGTGGCTGGGAACTGGAGCAAGCTGTCCCCGCTCCCTTCCCCTCTTAACCCTCCGAATCCTGGGAAGGAAAGCCCAGAGCGGCGCTGGCCGCGCTCCAAAGGCTGTCCCTGCCTTGCTGAGGGGCTCCCAGCCCCGGGGCAGGCTGATTGCAGCAGGTCAGAGCCTTCTCACACACCCAGGGTCACCCGGGCTTATCACGGGGAGCCAGAGCTCAGCCGCAACAGCAGCTTTCCCCAGCGTGCCCCATCCCATAGCCTGGGCTGATCCCGAGGGCTTCCCAGTGCCTGCAACTGCCTGCAGCTCCACCTACACCTCTGGAGGGGCTGGAGCTGCAACCCCAAACCCCCTGGAGCTGCAACCCCAAAACCCCCTGGAGCTGCAATCCCAAAACCCCCCGGAGCTGCAATCCCAAAACCCCTGGAGCTGCAACCCCAAAACCCCCTGGAGCTGCAACCCCAAAACCCCTGGAGCTGCAACCCCAAAACCCCTGGAGCTGCAGCCCCCCAGCCCCAGCTCTGAAACTCTTCCCAGTGAGACTCCCCAGAAGAGCAGGGACAGAGCGGGGACAGAGCGGGGACACAGCGGGGACACTCACGGTGGCCACGATCCTTTTGACAGCGGCTGCAGAGAGCTCCTCTCCCTTGGGCTGCTCCACCAGGGTCATGCCCATGTACTTGAGGCTGAAGAGCATCCCCTCCAGCAGCGTCTCCCGCGTGTCCGTCCAGTTCTCGGGCAGCTCTGCGGACACAAGGGAGGCTCTTGGGGTCACACGCACACGGGAGGATCCCCAAGGGTTCAGCTGCTGCCCAGACCCCCGTGCTGGGAGCTTGGAGGAGGAGATGGGGCTGTGAGAGGAGGCAGCAGCACTTCAACCGTGAGGAGCTCCCACGGGAGCCTCCCCTGCAGCCCCTGCAGCTCTCCAAGGCAGCAAAAACAAACCCCAAAACGTTTTCCACGAGCCACAACGAGCAGCAGCAACCCTTTAGCAGCCACCAGTTTAACTGGGAGCGCCCAGGGCAGGGCTCGGTGCCACCCACTGACCCTACAAAGCATCACCTACACAAGGAGGGGATAAGATGGGATTTGCTGCTAAGCCCGGGCAGCTGCTGGGACCCAGGTGAGGAGCTGTGACCTGGCAAATCAGTCACCTGCAGCCCCAAGGAGCCCTCCACGAGGAGAGGTCTCTGCTCTCCCCCTGGAAACCCCCACTGGCCTCTTCCCCGAAGTGCTGGGGGGGTTGGAAGGAGGGTTCTAAGCACAGGGACAAGCGTGGGGCCAAGGTGGAAGTCAGGTGGGCGCTCCTAAACCTGAAACCCCACCGCAGGAGCCAACTCCCAGGCACGGGGCTGGCACCCCGTGCTGAGCTGAGGGCAAGAAACCACAGCCCTGGGGAGGGACTGGAGAGACAAAAACACGGCCCTGAGGCTTCACCGCCTTGAACTCAGCCTCCCGCAGGCCGTGGGGCCAAACTCCAGAGCTCCGTGCACACCTGTGGGGATGCTGGGGAGCCGGACACACCCCCGGAGCTCCCCGCGGTGACTCAGGCTCCCAGCGGAGGCAGGATGGGAGATAAGCCATAAAAACCCTGCCGCCACTCCCAGGCTGAGCCCTGGGACACGGCTCCGGCTGGAGAGGGGTGGGAGGGGTCCCCAGGAGGGCGGGGGTCTCACCCGACACACCTAGAGAGGGGGAGGAAACAGCCCAGGGCAGGCGAGGCGCTGTGCTAACCCGGTGTCGCAGCCAAAATCAGAGTGCTGAGCCAAGGGTGCTGCCTGTGCCCCCCAGCCCCGGCCGAAGCCAGGTTTGTGTGCCAAGGATGGGCACCGGTCCCAAACCTCCGAGCCCCGCCCGATGCCACCTGCGGCGCGGCCCTGGGCACCCACAGCTCCCGGGACGGAAACGGAGCGGTTCGAGGGCAGGCACCGAGGTGCCTTCGGAGAGGAAGGGCAGCCCGGCGACAGCGACACTGCCCCGCACATCCTGTCCTGCACCCCACCCCGCCCCGATGGCACCCGCGAGCACCCGGCAAAGGGCACGGGGTGTGGGGAGGGGGGGTCTGCAAGGTCCCGGCGCCTCGAGGGACATCCCTGCCGGGCAAAGCCACGCGGGGCAGCCCCCCCGAGCTGTCCCCGAGCCAGCCCCGTCCGTGTCCCGCTGATCCCTAATCCCAGGTGTAACACGCCGGGTCAATCTCATCGGATCAGCCACAGCCACAAGTTTGATGTCGCCTCGGGGGGTGCGGGCTGGTCCCCCCCCGCCCCGGGACGGCGCCTGGCAGGGCCGGGTGGCCGCTCGCCACGGGGCCATCGATCGTGTGACTGTCAGCAGCGGGACGAGGTCACCGAGTGCCCGCCGGGCTCCCAGCCCTTGTGCCAGGCTGGGGGACGGGGACACGGGGTCGGGGACGCGGGGACACCGCTCCACCCACCCGCCCAGCCCCGCTGCCGCCCGCGGAAAGGGGCGCAAGGAAAGGGGCGCGCAACGCGGTGGCGCAAAACGTGCGGCAAAAAAAAAAGTGGGGCTAAAAGTGAAAAAAGAGCTGCGAGAGAGACCCAAAGTCAAGCAAAAAGGGAGTGCAGGGGGACGGGGGAAAGGGGAGACAGAGGACGGCGTGAAGCAGAGGGAAAAGGAGGTGCAAAGAGCGGGGAAAGTGTGCGCGGGGCCCGGGGAGCGGAGAGAGGAGGGCGGGATGCGGGACAGGGGGG
>VZTA01006143.1:79005-105992 GCA_013398855.1 Mohoua ochrocephala | reverse complement strand
AAAAAAACAAAACAAAAAAGCAATCTCAAAATGCTTAAAACCCAAAAAACTTTTCTAAAGACTAAACATCCCTAGTTCCACTCAGCCGTGCCTTTAACTCTACGTTCCCTACACACACGGCAGCCGTTCACAGCTCTCAGCTGGATGCCCTGTCACCGAGCTGCAGAGTAAACACTGCACTTTACAGGACAGGGTCCCGATATTTCTCAGTCTTTGGAGCCCTGACCTCCATGAGGGGGCTGAACCCAGTGGTGGCAGGGTGGGTAAAGCAACCAGCTCAAATTCCTTATCAAATGATCCTTTCGAAAACCAGTAAAATCCAGTTCACCAAGAAAATTGTGAGGCTTGAGAACTCTTTAGAAGCTTGTCACTGGGAATTGTCTATGTGGGACCTACAACTAAAAGATAAAACAGAGCTCAAATGGAAGTCTTATTCCCTAAGCTATCTGCACTCACCTCAAGAGCTGCCAACTTTCTATATTTTTTAATATATTTTCCTTTTTCTTCTTCAAATGGAAAACACGCCTGGTTTTATTTTCTCCACTCTACTTTCTTCTGCAGTCCAGCCTCTCAACATGGTCATTAATATTGCTCTTAAACATTGACTAAAGCGATTCTGGCAGTAGCATTTTCCTTTCTTGTGGCCTCTTCCACCACCCTTCCTTCAACTCAGATCTTCCACACAATTACACCCATACAGCTGCTTCCCCTCCACCCAGACCATCAGTTATCCGCGCTTCCAAGCCCTTCACAAGCCTTCTCTTGGCCTGTGTCAGACACTCCATGTTACAATGCCTTAAACCCTACCTATTGCTACTTCAAAAATACCTCTCAGGGACCTAATCTCTAAACTGTTCCCTTTTTCTGAACTACTGCCATTCTCTGTTTGTCCTGCACTGTTTTGTAACCAGCTACAATTTTTAATAGAATCAGAGAACATCTCAAGTTGGAAGAGACCCGTAAGGATCGTCTGAGTCCAATTCCGTGCTCCTCACAGGAATATCTCACCTCTTGGGAGAAAGAGCTGTTTTATTCAGTGCTGCTCTCATACACAGGGGTCATACTGAACACGAGGCACTCATCTGCACATCAAATCATCACACTTATTCAATATATAATTCTTAAATTTCCAGAGACTCTCAGTAAGAACATCTGGGAAAAAACTCCAAAGTAAACACGATTCAAACCTAAATTACATTGTTAGTCAGGTTACAGGAAAACCCTGAAAAATCCAAGAGTAATTATTGAGATATTCCAAATTAAGAGTAAGAAACTCCAACAGCTCCATCAGTTTTTGATTTTTAATCCAAAGTGCAACAACTTTCCCAGCTTTCCAGCAGTTACTACTACAAATCCTGCCATATGACAAGCCCAGGAAATGTCAATCCCCTTTCACAGAAACTGCTTTTAGAGTGGTTTCAGCCATATGTCCTTGACAGTTTACCAGGATGACATCTCCAGTTTGCTCACACAGGAATAATGGAAATGGTGTTTGAAAAGCATCCTAAATTGAATCTGCAGAAGAACTGATTTACTATAGAATTAAAATCAAGCAAACAAAAAGCCCCTCACTGCTGGAAAGCAATTAGAACTACAGGAAAGCAAAGACACCGAGGAACACTCCGGCTCACATCTTCCCACCATGAGGACACCTCGGCGGGTGGTTTGTATCACTGTGGCAGCAGGGAACGCTTCCAGCTGCTGGAAATGGAACATCAGCCCAGGCCTCCAATCCATCACAGAGCTTCACAACTCCCCGGGGCTCTTGGCTTCCCAATCCCTCTCTTTGGTGCATATCCAAGTAGCAATTAGCCAAAAAGAGATGGATAAGCTGTGTCCCTTCTGAAGCTGTTCCTGTGTTGTCTAGTGCTCAGCTAACAGTGGAAGAAGTCATCCATCTCCCTTCTCCAGCACATATCGACACCAAAGGTCTCCCACAAATTCTCACACACTCGTCACAGGAAATGTCAAAAGCTTTAAGTACATTAACTGCTTGACTTTAAATTTGGAAGGAAGATTTCCTTCCTTCAAAGCCTGAGCATGAGTTTAAAAATTCAGTAGCAATTTTTCCCTCAGAACTTTTAGTTCTTTCACCATCAAGAGCTGATATTTATATTCTGGATCAATATTCATATGTTTGCTCAGGAGCTTAAACGCATGCTGCACCTGCCTCGTATGATGGAAGCAAACAGCCACAAATGTGGCTATAACTGAATTTGCCTTCTAAATATCAGTTACTGTAGAAAGCAGCTTCAGTTTTTAGCCACCTACTTTTGTAGGTGCAGTTTATGAGGCAAAGTTTGAAGTATATATGGATATTGAGTGCCTGGGAAGTCTACTTGCGTGGTCACTCTTTTAAAAAAACCTGTAACAGAAGTTCAGCTTTTCATTTACCTTTCTCATGGCTTTATGACCCTTCATCAATATTTCTTTTAAATAAAAGCTTATTTCTTCCTTCTTCATCTTTTTTTTTTCCTGGTGCAAGCAGTAGAAAGACATCACATCAACAACAGAAAATTAAAATCTCCTCCCTATTACAAACCTCTTACAGCCTCCACTCGAGTTCAGAGGAGTACTTTAGAGGAATAAAGCATCAGTGGACACTTGTTTATGCCTTTCTAAATAAAATTTTCTCAATATGTGCTTAATCTGGGAATGCCACAGATGGCCAAAACTTTGTTTTGGGTTGTCTTTACAAATGTTGGAAACACAACAGCCCAGCACGGCTGAAGATAAGAGAAGAACAATCCAGCGAGGCCTAAATTGGAAGTAAATCAAATTTTCTGTGGTCCAGAATGATTGCACTTGGAAAAAGATCTGAACTGTCTAGAAGCACTGGCAGCTGTTGCAGATCTAAGAGATGCAGTAGTGACCTCAGCTTATGAGAAAGGAGAAATACTGTCCTAAGTACAAATATTTATGGGGGTTAGAGTTCAGAATTAGCACAGTCGCCCCTCTCCTTCTCTCTAATGTACACACAAACACATTTACACACCCTCTCTCTCTCTGTAGCCACATTACATAGAGTAATACATCTAAATTAGCAAAACTACTCCAGGCTAAGAAACAATGTCAGTATAAAAACTGATAATATACATTAAAAATAGACAATTTTAAAAAATACTCTGCAAGCAAACATCACGAACTCAAAGAATTTCAGTTCATATTGGATTTCAAAGAAATCTGGACTTGTTGAGAGATTCCTTAATGGGTACACTCATAAAACCACATCTCTTTCTCACAGCATTGCATTATAATCATAAGATCTTGACTTAGGTATTTTTCTCTCCTGATCCCATGTCACTGAAAGGGTGGCAAAAAGTGTCCCAAAGTAACTTGGCCCCTGCTCAGGACTCAAGACACATTTTGTTGTTGCTACAGGGTAAAGCAACTGCTCTTGCACTGGAAGTGCTTGGACACATGTTCAGAGATTAGAAGGAGATCTTTTTCCTTGTGTTTGGGGGGGAAAATCAGTGCTTGTGGGGCAGATACAGCCAGTGCCTGCCCGTGTGGTTGTTGTCATTTCAGAAACCCATTATCCCATTTGATCAGAGTACACACAAACTGTTAGGAAGCGGATCTTCACATAAACACAGAATAGCTGAGGCTGGAAAGCACCTCTGCACATCTGGTCCAACCCCTGCTCAAGCAGGGCTGCTTGCAGCAAGGCTGCCTGCAACAATTTTAACTCTAAATATTTCCACATCAACTACACCCCCCCTGCAAGTCAAAAATGTCAGTCACTGCCTCTCCCCTAGCAAGTGATCACGAAACAGTGAAAGTTTTGTTATAGGTTCTTCTTTTATCCTCTTTTAAATTAGGTTCTTACACAGGTCATAGAATTCGTAACCTCCATGTGGGCTAATTCTGGAGAATGTTAAATTATTCACAAGACTGCAGTTTGAAATACGAATATAGGTGGAAGTGAGGAAAATGCTCTTTCCATTCACTGCTATGTTCTAGTGCAAGGCCAAAGTAACCTCATGGAGGAATCCAGCAAAGACAGACTATTCCCAAGGAACAGCAGTTACCACATCATGCAGCTTTCATCATTTCACACTGAAGGGCAAGGAGAGATGAGATCAGCCGGACATTACAAAGAAAAAAAATTATTTTACTACATCATGAATTTAATTTCTACCACTTGCACAACCAAAATCTTGCTCTGTGTCATTTCTGTAGGATGTAGTAGCTGGCAGGTAGAAAACAGCAAGAATAAAGAAACAACCCCAAACCCCTCTCTCTTGGTAACAATCTGCGCTGATAATATTCCAGAAGGAATGTCACAACTCTCCCATTTGTTTTCTCTTTGTTTCAGGACGGTTTCCATGGATCCCCAAACCTAGGCCCCACTGAAGGGCTCCCCAGAGCATAACACCCTGCAGCAGCAGGTCACAGACCGAGCATCACGTGCAGAACACAGACAGAGCTCCAGTGGCACAGTGATCACGTTAAGCCCTTGCAAAGACAGTTCCCTGTTCACGGTATCGGCACAGCAGTGTTTGAGAAAGGAGAGACAGGCCCTGGAATGCCTTTGGAAGTGCAAAGAAATGATGTGGTCCCTTGTGCTGCGTTAGCTTTTAGTTCTAGGGAGGGAGAACTCTCCCAAATGAGCCTGAGGCAGCGCTCAGTGCTGGGGTGGATGCAGTTATTGCTCCACCACACCCCAATGCATCCATCCATGCAGAGACCAGCTTGGGACAAACACGTTCTGCAATCCCCCCCTTTCTCAGCTAGGAACCATCCCTATATGTCTTTAAGTTCACCATGACTGCATCTCCCACGATATCTGAAGTTACAAGTACTGTAAGTGCAACTGAAGCCAGCTGGCTCTTGTGAAATCTTGTTTTGTTTCTTGGAGAGACCAGAGCTTAGCGCAGCTCCTCGTGGTGGTTAAAGAACTGTAATCCGCTGTCCACGTGCCAAAATGGAATCTGTTATCTGCCAGAAAATTACTTTCCCAACACTGCCCAGGCTATTATCTCAAAGCTGACCTGCAATCATTAACTTCCAAGCATCTGGGAGGTTAAATTGCTCAGTGCTTTATCTCCTTTTATGTAAAAGCAATACTCATTACACAAGAATCACTATTTAATTTATATCCTTTTCCTCCTCGGGAGAAGTTGGAGAATGAATGACTGCATAAGACACATTGTCACACCCTCATTAGTTTTATCAAGTGCAGCGTTCCTCCAAGCACTCCATGGAAACTTTGTGAGAACGTGCTCATCTTTGTGGAGAGCAAATGGGGTTGCTCTACATAACCCCATAGTAAATTGCTGTGCAAATGGATTTTGCTTTTCTGCCACCAACCCAGTATCTGTGTGAAGAGCTCACTGCCTACAGGAAAGCGGCAGGAGAAGGACCTGCTCAGACTTCCCTGGTTGCCTGTTAATTTTCTCCGTAAAAGCTGCATTACCTGCTCCAAGAACCCCAGCAAATGCTTAAGAGGAAGCTCACTCTGGCATTAATGTGGCCAGCTACTGACCACTGCCATGTTCAACTGCTGAATTCATACTGCCATGAATTCCAGCCATCTCATCCTACACATGCCATTTGGGAAGACTTCTCTAGGGAAAAAAACAGCTGTACCTTAAAGAGAACGCTGAAGGTGCAAACCCCAAGCAAAAGGGACTTAAGACTGAAAAGCAAGAGCTACAGGTGCCATTACAAGTCTGAATGTTTGCTCTGAAACCTTTGTGAGCTGTTCATGTTGTTGATCTAAAACTCACAAATTCCCGACCCATACCCTGTGGGGGGTATCAGCTGATGCTGGAGACAAAGCTGGACCCACTGGCTTTGCCACAGGCCACAGTTTCTCTGTGCCTCAAACAGTGAAAGGCTGTCCCCTGTGGCAGGCTGTCTCCTGTGTAGGAGTCAATGTGTGCACGTTATCAGTGGATGACAGCGTCTTCTGCCAGCAGATGAAGGGAAAGGCTGTGTAATCCCAGACCCAGGAGTGAGAACCAGGAGGACACTGAAATAGGCACAGACTCATCTTTCTTTCTCTTGGCTGCCCCACCCTCCACCCCCAGCCTGTCTCGTCTCCTCATCCTTTGTCCCCACCCTGTTCTTTTCCCTTCCCTGCTGTCAGGCACAGGTTCCTGGCCTGTTTCTAAATCTTTCCCTAGCTCCTCATGCCAAGCTCTGTCCTCTGGACTACTTTTCCTTTGTATCTCACTATGGTTCCTAGCCATGTGCTCCAGAGCTGGGTTTCCTTTCCCCACTGCTTCTTAATCCCTGCCTCTTTTCTTGAAGTTCAAAGCCTATGTCCTCCTTCCTCAGCCAATCTTCATAACCCTATAGCTTAGTTTTTCCATAGGCTCCTTCATTTTCCTTTCCCTCCTCATGGTAGTTCCCAGCTCCCCATTTCACTCCTTGGCAGGGTGGCAGTCTCCCTGAGTCCCATCAGACTGCCCATCACCTGCCTACCACAAAACTCAAGGTACAAAACTCTTCATTCTTCTTCACAGGACGTACCATGGCGTCGATTACCTCAGCAAGGGCAACCAATCCCAAACTCATGCATCGTCTAGGAGTGCTTCACTGCAGGGAAAAATAACAAAAATATATGTGGCAAACCTCATTGCCATGAGTATTGAAGGCTCTCATTCTGACTAATCGCACACCTTGAGTCATTGCACCACAGCCAACGAGTACCTTGGAAAAACAACAAAAAACTCAGCAAGCAAACAATGATAGAAGCCTTTCCCTCAAAGACCAAGTCAAATTCATTGCAATTAATGATATTAATGAATTAACTGAAATACAGGTGGCCAGACGGCAGTTTTAGTGCATATGTTTGCATACATGTATGTCCTGGTTTGATACAAATTTTTGGAGGAACGCTCTGGGAGGAATGTCTCCTCCACAGAAGGCAGGTTACAGCCACTGCTCCCCCACCAGGTTCGGGAAAAAAGTCCTCAAAGGAAAGTGAAAGAAGGGAAAACCTATTTATTTAACAAACACACAGGAAAAGAATAATTCTAAATAATAAAACCTCTCGCTGTGGAGAGAAAACCTGGGAAGATTTTAGAGTCCTTTCTGTGGGCTCTCTCTCTCTCTCTCTCTCCTCTTTGGGGTTGGCTTGGGCCCCTCCGGGCCGAGATGTGAGGGTTCCCAGTGAGGTTCTGATGTTCTGGTGTTCTGAACAGTCCAGAAGAGAAGAAGGAAAAAATCCAAAGTCCCAGGAAAACAAAGGAGTTGAACTCTCCATCTCTCTCCTCCAAGAAAAAGGAGCCAAGAGCCAGGAAAAGCAGGAAGGTGCTCGCCTCTGCTCTGCAGCAGCAGGAATGCAGGGGAGTGAATGTCCTTGAAGCACAAAAAACTGTATTGAAAAGTTCGTCTGGCTTTTTTCTCTTTCTCTTGTACCCAATTTTAAAGACACAGAAAGGCACAGGAATCATGTCTGGGCATGGAGCAGGCGATAGGGGACACACATCATAAAGTCACCCCAAGACAACGTATTATACGTGCAAGGATGGATAGAACTCAGAAGTGTGTTCAGAAGTTTATTTTGTAAAATTCATCCTGGCCAAGATGAATCCTGGATTTTAGCTGTTATTTCCATTCACAATTGAATTGCAGTTTTTCAGACAGATTGATCTCAGTGTTTTCATATTAACGGGACAGCTGTTTATGAATCAATTTATGGGCTTTGTCATCTAATGATTCATTTATTATAAAACAGCCGAGCTAATATCGATGCTTCCTTTCACTGGAAATGGGAGTTACACATCCCATTTTACATCAGTCGCTCCTAGTCTGAAGCTGGGTTTTCCTTTGATTCCTTCCTTGCCCATTGTTGGGTTTGCCACTGTTGTGGCTGACGTGCGCGCAGAGACAAGGAGAGTCACTCTGAGCTATTGGCTGCTGTCCTGACATCAGTGTGTGGGTGCACAGCCAGGGTTAGTCACTCAGCCCAGCTGTGTGGGCCTGCAGAGAGCACAGTGTCATCTGTCACATCTGTCAGCTCCCGAGAGCGCACAGCAGCCGCGCGCGTGGGGCTGTGCCGGGGGAATGGGATCCTGGGAGAGCTGCAGCCTGCCAGAGCCTGGCTCCTGGGGCTCAGCTCCTGCAGCGGCTCCCTGGGTGTCCGCACACGGCTGGGAGGGTGCTGCCAAGGCAGGCCCACGGAGCAGGCTGTGCTGGCCAAGCCGTGCTCGTATTAAGTAGCACTTGAACAGTTCAGAGCCAACATCCTTCCTTGTTTTTACTGATGTAAAAAAACATTTGCTCCGGGATGATTTGAAGACGGGCAAGGAGAGAGTGATGAAGCATTCCTTTAAGGTTTTTACTTCCCATTGTCTTCCCTGCCCTCCCTGAAGCTACCATGATCTGTTACTCAAAGCAGGGGTGGTGGGGACACCATGCCAAGGGAAAGGCTGGATGCACAGTCAGCAGGAATATCAATCCCCATGCAGAGTATGGAAGGAAGAACAGGATGTGCACAAGATATATCCCCAGGCTACCTCACCTACCGGCTTGGAATTTATGGTAACATTACTTTTTACTCGCACCCTTCAAATAGCGCCTCTTGCTGACTGCCTCGGCAGCCATTCCCAGATGGTGTTTTTAGTGCACACAGGTAACAATCAAATGAAGGTATTGAAATACTTTCACCTACAGCACTTGTGTGCTCCCAAGAAAAGTATACAAGAGCCTTTACAGCCCTTCGTCAAACGACTTCATCTCATGCTGAACAATTCCTGTGATTTTCACTAACAGCTCTCCTGTCACAGCCCCACCACCACAGACACTGTAAGATGACACCAGTGCCATGCCAACTACTTCATTTTTATTAAGGATATTTGTGCAGATGACTTTCAAGGACAATTATTTATTGCAGTCTCCTTCTCACAGTGTACCAAGTAGCCCATAAGGCAACCTTAGTTCATTAGTTGCCGAACTATGGTTCTCCTTTCTTCCTTATAAATGCTTGCTGCTTTTTGGACCTTTTTTTAACTATTTAGCTATTTATTTTCAGGTTAAGAATATGACCTCATGCACACATTTATTATTGAGCAGAGTTATTTTTATGGAACACTGGTTTTTTCCTAGTGGCCAGTTTCACCACAGAGACACGGATGAGAATAAATACTTTTCCCAGCTGTGGCTGTGGAATGGAGAGCAGAATGGAGCAGCAGAGAACTGTCATCTTTAGCAAACAAAAGTTTCAGAAATTCTGAAGGGGAAGGTGAACCTGAGTACAACCTGAGTACAGCCCAAAGAATTTACTTAGGAAAGTCCAAAAAGAACCTTTCCTTATGATGGTTTTTTTTCCCCCATAAGCACTAGAGCCAATCCCTTTCCTGCTTTCCTCTATCCATAATGTGTACTCTTATCTGGTTTCTAGAAATCTCCATGCTCCATAAAGGCAAACAGATGAGACAGTTATAAATATCATAGCAAAAACTCAGGAGCTCGGGGCAGGAGAGCAGGAAGAAGTGGCAAGTGCAATATAAGGAATAAGTTATTGCCGATGCAAGTTTTCTCCAGAGCCTATAACAAATATAAAGTTAGGTTAATCATCTAATGAAATCTGTGATTTTATTAAACAATTAGTTCAACTGTTATTTTGAACCAACTTGATTCCATGTTTAATGCACCCTGGCCAGTGCCACACAACTGCCAGACACACTCAATTAGTGTTGAAACAACTGGACCTATTTGGGAGCTCTGTTTAAAACTTTTTTCAAGCTTAGGGGATGGTTACAATTAAATTCACATCACTGGAGTTGTTAGCTTGATGACAAACCTTTTCTGTCATTCTTCGTTACACTCTCACCTTCAATATCCCGAGCATAAGCTTCTAGAGAAATTCATATTTTAGGGTATCCCTATGTGGCCTGCCATTTTAAACAGTTGATTCCCAGACATCTGCCATGCTCTCCAAATTAAGCACCAATAAAGCATCTCAGCACTCTGAAGTCAGTTCAGGCCTCGATCCAAATCCCTTAAAAATCCATTGGACTCTTTGAACTGTTGATGGCAGCCATTGTTTTTAAGACATTTGAGTTCCCAGCCAGCTCTCACTAGAAGTCCTGGCTCCACGCATCACGTATGTGAAACTGCCTGGGTCTAGGACGTGCAGTAAGGACAACGGAGTAAAAATGTGACAGAAATGATGATGAAGTGATTTGTGTAAAAAAAAAAAGTATAATTTGTAACTTTATCCAGCTTTTTTTTTTTTTTACGCAACTGTACTTAACAGATGGAAGTAATTTTTCTGAAAAGAGGAAGGAAAAGAGGCCCCTGAAAATTATGAGGGGGTAAACAAATGCTTTTTGGCTGCCACATGCCCAAGACACACCACCAAATTCCTAGTGGCCTAGGAAAAAAGCTGCAGCATGTGTGTTGCTTTATCCTGTGTTAGGGGACTACAGAGGTGAATAGGTTTGGTTGTTAGGAGGAGTGAAGCAGCCACCTTTGTTCTTCCACTCACATTCAAAACAGATCAGCACTGAATAGTCTCCATTCTTATTTCAGACTCTTTACGTGAGCTTTGTGTACCACCTTTAAAAAAGAGGTTCGCTTATATTATGATGTTTGGATTACTCCCACAGGGGATAATTGAAAACACAGTTACATTACCTCTCAGACACGAGTCTTTTTTCCAGGATGGTTACATGCAAGGAAGGCAAATCGTGCTGTAAGCCATGGGATGAAAAGACTGGAACACACTGTCTGCAATTAGCTTAGGAGACTGGATGGAACTGGCCGGAATTCAGACGTGGTACAAATGAGCGTGAACAAAGGAGCTGCATTTGCTTACCTCCTGTCTGAATTTGATCTATTGATTTTAGAACACTTAAAGCAGTGGTACTGGGACGAGCTTAGCTGTAATTCCTGCTCTGTTGTATGGAGCTGAACTCTCATGTATTTCAACCTGCAAAAGATCGAAAGCAAGATGTTTAAGAAATTCCCCACTTCTAAAACCAGTATCTTCAGTACACTACAAAGCAGAGGTGGGGCCTAGAGGTCTGATCCCAGCCACTTTTAAATGAAAACACAAATATTACTAAGATCTTTGCTATTAAACTTGAGTGGAATCAGGATTAAGGTTCTAGGCCACAAGAGAAAAATCACATGTAATAAAGTAACACTGGACTGTTCCAAAGTAGTATAAGAAAAATTTACTGGAATGTGCTGCTGGTGTTGTAAGACAGGCCAACCAAAACTTGTTGGATAAAACTCCTTACACATTTGCAGGAATATGAAGCAGCATTCAGAATGAGCACAGCTCAGAGGAGGGTTACACATTGCAAGCAAGGGATGTTCCTGGTGAAATGCACTTTCACTGGAATGTGTTTTATGATTTTCACACCGATCTATTCAAACTGGGAATGACCCCATCCTCACTGGCCATAAAGTATAATCTCACAACATTACTTTTAGTTACTTTTTAGGGGAAATAATTTGTCAGAAGTGTTTGTAGACACAGTACCTGCTGCTAGCCCTTTCCCAGGAAGCAGCTGCCAGTAGGGTAAAGATACAGCCCTAAGAGCTCATTTTTATGTCCCTTTGCTGCACGATTGCCCTTGCTAATCTTCAACTCCCAGCTGCTAGAGAAAGGAGAGATTTTTGACTCCAGGGACTGCAGCCACAGCCCATGGAAAGCAGAAGCAAGCAAAAGTCAATTTTGGTACACCCAACTCCCTCCCCACGACAGACAGACCTCATTTTTTCATATGAGACACATCCCCATCACGCCACTAAACAAAAAATAATTTTTTTTTAAAGTGCATGACACAATGGAGGAAAGAGGTTAGTGCTGAGGGTAAATTCCAAATGGCTGGGATGTTTTCCTAGACTGTCTCTTACGTAACTCCCAAAATTCAGCCTCCCAGCAGCCTGCTGGGAGCAGAGGAGAGTGGGCAGGGAGCTCATTGACAACACCAGGCACATGTGCACATACACACACAGCCACCACACACGAGGCAATGAGAATTAGCTAGTCCACTCCAAATGTCAGCCAATTTGTGTAATATCCTTTTACTCAGCATTTCTTATTCACTGGAAAGGGAAGAATCTCAATAATTTTGTCAGCAGTCTCTGGAGGATTGGAAGTGGGGGAAGTCAGTTGGATTCACAGTGTCTCTCCAGTCAGTGCTGCTGTTGTCTGCTTGACAGTCTGTACATCGCTTAAATAAGCAGTGAGCAAGCAGGTGTTCACTTCATAAGAACCCCAATGGACTTGGGTTTAATGAGTTCTAATTGTTATTAATGGCAGCTGTCATTCCAAGTTGACTAAGCACAACAGCTCTGGGCTGCTGCTGCTCATCTTTATCCCATGAGGCACAGAAGGCTCATTCCAGGAAGCACTTTGTCCAGGGAATAGTTTCCCAGATGGTGGCAAGCCGGGAAGCACAGATCAGATGACAGCCGTGCTGAGACTTCCCGATTTAACACACCTAGGACATGAGGGAATGGAGGAGAAGTGGAGGTATGGAGATGAACAGACTGGTTATAAATAATAGCAATTATTTCCCCAGACAACCTTTCTAGTAAAGAAATACACCGGTGCTAACTGCAATCAGGAACAAGAGCTTTTGAGACCAGAGTAAAGCTTACAATGCACATCGAACAGATGTCTGAAATTAAATCATCTCCCTTCAGAGGTATTGAAAAATCTAAGAAAAATTTAAGGTTGAAGTTCCAAAACCAAGTAAAGAAATTCGCAATGAAATACGTGGTTTCTATTTCTACAACAATGTCATAAGGGAAAAACAAAACAAGAAGCACAAAATTGGATCCACAAGCACAAAAGCTTGAATTTTTACATTTATTGCAGTGCTTGTGTCTACCAAGGTCATCTTCATTGGTTTCAAGCGTCCAAAGGAAACTCTGATGAGCCTTCCCTTAAAAGCCATTGGTTTATGCTCCTCTTCAAAGCAGAAAATTCAGTTTTTCCTATTCAAAACATCTTAATAACTGATTATTAATTTAGAATTATATATATGAGATAGAGGATTTTCATTTTGTTTTAAATTAGGACGGTTCCAAAAACTATGTCATGTTTGGTGTACTGTTTTCTGCCTGACTAGTCAAATCATTTTATTGCAGCTACTTTGAACCTCCATGAGAAACTAATTTCTTTATTCAGTCTCAGGGTTAATCTGATTTTCATGGAGAAATTTTATTCTGGAGATTTTTGTTTTATTACAGTCATCTTCAGTTCTTAGGAATACTTCTGGTTTTCATGGAGAGGACAGATCTATTTAACATATGGATCTAACCTCTACAACCGAGGGTAACATTCTTCTGTGAAAGGCAGGGCATGCCTAGAAAAAACCAGTCTGGTTTAAATGACAAAATTGTTCAGCAATAATCTTAAATATTGTGTCATCATCCATTTCATTTATTTACAGAATTCTTTTTCTGGCTTTTCTGTTTCAAGGACTAAAGTTTCCATTTGTTCCTCTTGGAAATACAGCAGTAAACGGTAACATAAGTTGTTATTACAAATACTTAGATGACTTTGCTGAAAGCACTTTTACCTCAAGCATGTCCCAAGAGCCATCGGATCCAGTCTGGCTGAAGCCAGCAAAATGTTCCTTTAGATAAAAGCAGAAATGAGAAAGCACTGGAGACTGTGTTCTGGTGCAAGCGTAAAAAGATCACGTCTCACCATATCATCGTCAATGGCCCTTTATTTCCATGAATCCAGTTGATATGAGCTGAATGAGCCATTTCCTGGAACAAGAGGCACATTCCTATATGCCATGGATGTAGGGTATCATTGCCTGCCGTTATGTCAGAGCTCTAAAACACACAGCGAGCTCCAGACTTGCTCTAAATCCTCTGGCACTCAGTCTCTTGACTGAAATATGGATTTGAGCAGTGCCCTACGAGGTGCCCCCTCCAAGAAACCCCACCTGTGGAGGGCATGCAGACCCCACAGACCCTGCAGTTTGCAGGACAATAGAGGGTAATTTCTAAAAGTGGGATCCTCTACCACAAAGAAATAAGCAGAATGGATTTTTATTTTCAATTTGGAATTTGTTTAAGAGATGTTTAATTTGTAATTATATCGTGCTGGCTGAATGCTTAGTTGTGTTGTGGCACTCTTCCCAGAGATCCTTGTGGATGCAGCTTTTAACAATTTCTTTCTGTTTCACAGATGGTCTGTATTTGCCTTTTGCTTTATTAATTCTTTTTTTAAGAACACTAATTGCAAGATGTAAAAATGAAAACGAAGAGCAATAACAACAGTGGAACAGTTTTAGGCTTCACGTGGTTACTTGTCTCCAAAATTTCTTGTGGAACTGAGCTGCTTCAGATTACTGCAAAGGCTGCAAACATACCTCTAACACCGATCTCCAATTATGGTTTGAAATATCAGCAATATGTGATTAATGCCTTCAGAATTACATCTGAGCAGATCACACGGTTCTCACAGGTATCCCAATTGTCAGTTAACTGCAGCTCCGGTAATCAACTCATTAAAAAAAACCCAAACAACTCAACAGCAACAAAAAATGAACAAAAAATTATATTCTGCAGCCTGGCTTTTCCACACTCCAGATAATTCCAGGAAGGGGGTCCCAGCCATTGCTGGTGCTGTCCCCCAGGCAAGCCTCCAGGGTGACTCCCTTCCATGCACTTCATTCCCAGTGACATTTCTTTGACAGGACTGCAAAGTCCTGATTGATTGCAGCGAATCACAAGTAGCCTTAGTTCTCCTCAGAAGCAAACACTGGGCTCTTGATCCCAAATATTCCGTATTTGAGGATGTTGTGGAGCTTGGCTTTAAGCCTCTCACCTTCCTGCCAATTTCAAATGTGATTCAAATCTCAGTTAATTTTCTCATCTGTTACAGTCATTCTCATAGGACTTAGTTAGAAGCAGAATACAGAGGGGATTGTAAGAAAATTAATTGGGGGAATTTCTGGACCTGGCACTTCCAGAAGGATTTAAGAGGCCAAATCAGATGACGAGGCCATCATCTTAACATTAATCCCTTTCTTCCATGCACATTTTTTATGCCTAGGAAGAATTTTCTCTTGCCTAAACTTTAAATACAAAAAGCTACTCATGTATGGACAACCTCCACTGCTGTGTGACTGTCTTGTCATTGATGAACAGGAAATGATCAGCTAATAAAAGATGGTGACACAGCAAAACAATCCAAGAATAAATCCTAGACCACTTGTGGCTCCTTCCCAGTAAGTTAAATTTCAGTGGAATTTTTGCTGTTGTTCTCATCCGACCACAAAGAGAAACTCAGGCCGTAATCAGCAGTGCTTTTAAGGAAAATAAAAAGGACTAAATAAATGCCACAAAGAATCCTCCTCAGGCTGCTGGCAACAGCACAGCTACAAAATTAGCCTCTGCTTGGGACACTCAAACAGATGGGTGTCACCCAGGTGGAAGAGATGACACATTAAACAACAGTCTCTCACTCCATCACATTTGACCCCAAAATAATGACAAAGCTCATATTTAAGGAATAAATTACCCTCATCTGCTAGGTGTATCATTCTAAGCCATTTCATGTCCATTTAGAGACATAGGTACAGAACAGATTGTGTGATGTAAGGGCTTTATCTTCAGCAATTTAACCTACAGGCATTATAGAAAGGTAACTCTGTAGCTGAGCTTCCTACACAAAATAAAACCTTTCTGCCCTGTCTGCAAATCAGATATTTTGTTGTAAAAAAACCAAGAGGAGGGAAGATCATAGTTAGTTCCATTCAAAACCAAAACACAATGGAGGAATGAAGTGCAGTGTGCAGATTTGTAAGATTTGCTGTATAGCACAGACAGGTCCCAGAGGACAAGGGACATTTTAAACAGAGCCGGATCAGATCAGGTAGAACTGGATTTGAGCCTGGTGGAATTCCTGAGATGTCGAGCCAGGTAACCCTCAATACCTAGAGATGATTGCTGGTTTTAATGCTTGAGTATTTCAAAGAGACTGCTTTCCATCCAATATCACAAGAGGGAAACAACCAAGACCAAAATAATGTCTCACAGCTTTTATTTTATGTATGAATCAACTGGTCTAAAGGAAATACTACGTTCTTTGACTAGGAGCGTGGAAGAGTTCAGGGATACAGTATGTATTTTTAAAGGAAAACCTAATACACATGTTTGGAAAGGAAAAGGACAAGACTTAAGCTGCTGGCAGTATTTGCAGACATCCACAGACATTTTGAATAGAGGTATTCTTCTGGGGGCTTTCACCTTGTCTGAAGGTTTTGTACTTGTTCCAGGTCTTGCACTGTTTATTACATTTTAGAAAGTCAAGTTATTCTTTCCTACTGCACTGCAAACTAGAACATTACTCTTGCTAATTTTGGGGACTCAAGAGCAAACAGAGCAGGGGAAGAGGCAGACACAGATGAAAGCACAATTCTAAAAAAGCAATTGAAGTTTCCACTTTAAAAAAAAAACCACAACCAAAACAACCCCAACTAAACCAAAGAGGAGAAGGAAGGATTTTCCTCAAACCTGCAGCAATGAAGTCTGTTCATTTTTTGCTTGCAATATTACAACCATTGCTACAAATCTGCCTGACCCAGCACTGCATCAGCGATACAGGAAACATGACAAGGGGCAACTTCCAACATTTTTGTCCGACCAAGACAAATAGACAGAGAGCCAACACTGGAGATTCATATGAAAGCCATAAATAAAGAGATTGCATGTAAAAGAAATGACTGCCGATTATGGGGAATTCTTTCAAAGAGGTGTTAAAAAGAATTAGTGAAACTCCAGTCCCTCACACATATGCTGTGGTCTCACTTCATTTCCCAGGCATTTGAAAGGACAACATTCCTTCCATCCTGCCAGTATGCCAGCTCGGATGTAGAGGAACCGTTCTGCTCCACTGAGTTTGCTCTGTGTGCTGTAGGACTACTCAGAGCCCTGCTTGGCACATTATAACTGCTGGGGTTTAATCTTCACCCTGCATTCCAAAAAAGAGCTGCTGTGTTCATTGTCAAAGTTTACTATTACTCTCCAGGAGCTACTCTGATAGTATGCTTATGGAGTTCAGACTTGTGGGAATTGTGTATGGCCAAGTGATGTAGAAGGCTTTTAGACAAATTCCATCAGCTTCAGCAGGTTTGCAAATCAAGGAAATGTCTTTCAAGGTGAAGAGGCCGAATTTAGACGACATCAAACGTTCATTCATTACTACGATCATTCTGACTCCTGATCGTTAGCCAAGGCCTCATTTTGTTACATACCATAAGAATAAAGAGTTTCTTCTCTAGAGAGTTTGCAGTTTTAAGATAAGAAACAGATTGACAGACCTGGATATGCCTGTTTCCAAAGCTGACTGTTCTTCCTAAGTGACATTCCCTGCAGGAGGCATCACTTAACCCAGGGATTCTGGGCTTCCAATCTTCATCAAATTCTTCTGTGGAAAGCATGGCTCAACCCACTGCATCTCTGAAGGAAATGTTTTCCATGTCATCCTTAACCAATGGTCATTGCTACCAGAGCTTATCAGAGGTTCATCTGAGAGAGAGTGACTTTTAATGAAGGTTGCACTCCTCATCATTTGCAGTCTTCGATTTTACATTTCTTGCCACTAAGAAATACCCAAAAGCCACCCTTTGCCAGCATTCAGAAGAGGGAGGAAGGACGACGACAGTTTTGCAAAATTCTGTTTCTTAGAGACCAACTCCCCAAAGCCATGGAAACTTCGCTGATGTTTTTAATGAGAAAGGGACTGGTCCCTGTATTGATTCAGGACCAAAGTGTGATTTCCCCTTCCACTCTGGTCTCCTGAGAATAACATATCAGGGAAATGACATCTTGCAGATCAGCAAAAGCATCTGGGAATTCCCATTCAAGGTGAGCAAACACAGTTAATTCAAACGCAGTTAATTCAAACAGCACCTCTTGGCACAGAAAAGTCTTTTAAATTAGCTCCTGTATTTTTAAAAGACCTTTCTTCAGCACTTTAATAATAAGAAGTCTGTTTAATAATGAGACGTGAGCAAATAAGAGACACTGGATTTCATCCAGATTCTCCTGGCCTTGAAATGTCTCTCTTCCTCCACAGTTTCACTGGCCTTATGAATGGTTGTTAGAGGAATCTGGGAGGCTGGAGGTCCTCCTCAAGCTCTGCTATGAAACAGTCCCGAGTATCCAGCACTGGAGCTGAGATCTGAGAGCAGTTCCCAAATTAGCCACAGTAACTCCGTGTATAGCAAATACTGATCTGACATTTGGCAGTTCTCAAATACAAGAGCAGAGCTTATTTACAGCACTGCTTTTGTGTTTGAGATGTCACTCACAAGTCTGAATAATTGCACAGCCAGGGTCACAACAAATGACCATTTTTCAAGTTAACTGCCTGGTACTTCAGATAAACAAAGAGAGATTTGGGCTTCACTTCCAGTAAAGCTCTCTTACTGCCAATGACATCTGAGTTTCCTGGCTTCTGGCAGCCATCAGCAACTCTGTCCCAGCTAAACAGCCCCAGAAAGCAAGCACCCTTGCACCAGAACTGGGATGGGATGGCTGAGATGGTTATTTAAACAGTGCTCACACAAACCAAGAGATGAAGGGCAGCGAGAAAGGAGGTGCTGCATACTGACTGCCCCTTACCTTGAGCAAGGAACACTCGGGGAACTGGAATAATGTTGTATTAGCAGGACTTTGCCAGTTAATTAAACTGATCTAATCAACATATCTGTATTGCTGCAGGTGTACCAGTTAATTTTCATCACTGTAGGGAAGCAAAGACACTATACTGGTATGGAATTATGCATGTGGAATTGTGCTCACTTCCCTGAAAACTGGTACAGGCATATCCTGGAGCTGTGACTCACAGGCAGAATTGCAAATGCAGGGAGCAGCAGATGGAATGCAGGAATTAATACCCCAAACAAGAAACAATTCCTTTCTGTTTACTGGAGGGATCCTTTTTCTACAAGGCTCTTCTGGGAAAAAAAAAAAAAAGATTTACTGATAATAGTTATTCTAAAAAAGGAGGTATGTTGATGGTTTTCTTTGACATAAACAGGAGGTGAATCAGATCAGAGTTGTATGACTACACCGTAGATTAATGTTGCTGACTGAGAAACTGTTCTGCTCCAGAATGTGTGTATATATTTACATAAATAAATACAATTTTTTTTTACACAACCCCTCTAGGGTTATTCGGGCTCTTCAGTCCTAACAAATAGAAGATTTCTGTTGTTTGGTTTTGTTTGGTTTTGTTTTTAAGTTTAGTCAGTGAAAGCAGTGACCTAAATTACACCTCGGAAATAAATAAGTTCACCAACTGTGTTATTTTTAGTCATCTCTCCAAATCTGCAATGCTGATTAAATATTTGGTCTCACAACACACTGGACAAAAGTTGTGAATAACACTAAACCCCATTCTACTGATTTCAGCTGGAATAAAAGACAGTCAGGAGCCAGTATTCCCATTACTTCTAAATAAAAACTGCATGCTATCTTTACTACTCCTGCAATAATGAAAAAATAATCCTATTGTTTGGAGTAGCACTTGGTCCCCAAGGAAAGAATTCCTTTTGAACTAAACAGTTTTTTGTTTTGAATCTCTGCTAGGCAGAGAAACCAAATACAGCCCTTGGTTTCTCCCCCTTCTCATGAGCTCTTTCACCATCTGTGCATGATCATGGCCCAGCCTTTCTTTCCACCCCTCTGACAAAGATTCCTCCCAAACATGTCTCACCATGGGAACACATGGCTGCTGGGGATGGTGCTGGGAAACTCGGGCTTGGATTAAATGTGACATGAAGCCACTCCCCAGGGGTCATCTGGCGCCTGATGTGGAAGGAGAAGTTGGGGAACTACTCTTTCCCTCCATTCTGCATCTCTGCCCCAAACTGCCCGTGTCCCTACAAAGTCTTCAGGGACATAACGCAACAAACTGAAGCCCAGCACTCACAGCAAAACAGCATTGAAATCAGCCAAAGACACCTCTGTGGGTGCTCTTCAAAAGTCTACACAAATGGGTATTACTGGCAGAATAAACAGGTAGGAAGCCAAAACAGATAGAAGGGCGTGTTCTTTTCTTCCTCCCACTATTCAGGATCAAACCCAGTCTCTGGTTTGTGCATGCACCTGAGCTGTTTTCACTCTCCTGTCACCTGTGCTGGAATCATGCCTGTGGTTATTTGTTCTTGGAGCAACATTATCTATGAAGAAAAAGCCCTTTAAGACTGCAAATCTATTCAGGCTTGGTTAGAAAAGAAAGGTCGTGGTCCTGCAGCTTTGCAATAAATGGTTAATTAATGCAACGATGCTGGTGGCAAGTGGCAGAATTCATCTGCGACTTTTTGATTTTTTTTCCAAATGATGTCATTCAAACTATGCTCTGACTGTACTGGTGTGGAATTATCGCAAAAGGATTGCTGATCTACAGAGAGAGAAGGATACAACTGGGTAAAACAAATTGTAAGGCTTGCAGTGAGCCTCTGTTACTCCCAGAAGTGCCTGTTGTTCACAGCAGTCCTGGCAACTCAGCAGGTCCCAGAACAGCAGGCCCTTCCTTGAAGCAGCAGCTTAGTCCCATTTCAGTATGGAACTGTCATGGAACACGGAGTTTACACAGGAGTTTTGTAGCGTTTACACACAAAAAGATTTAAAAAAAAAATCAGTAACAAGACATTTCATTCACTTGCTACCTGGTGATGTTGGTTCAGCTCCCGTTCATGTCCTGCCTGAGTTGGTTATGGGAAGCCAACCTGCTTTGCATGGAGGAAGGTCAGTTCCTGATGCTCCAAGAATGATTTTTTGCTGGCAATGTGACTGATGGGATGACTCAGGCCTGCCAGTTGCCTCGTCCTTGTGAGCAGAGCTGAAAATCTCTTGTCACTCCATAACTTTTCTCCTAGATTCAATTCCCCTCTCGAACTCTCTCCTCTAAAAAAAAAAAGGAAAATGTTCTCCCAACCTCTCCATCAGCCCTGGTTTGGGATATCTAAAGGAGTTCAGTGCAAACAAACAGTCTTGACGTCTTCTCCTCAGCCCCACCCTCCCACAGCCACTCCTGTGCCTACCTGGGGACCCTTGCAGGTACACACAGTCTCCTACACTTCCTAGCTCACATTTTCAGCACACCTGGTAGCAGGCAAACTCCCGGGTGCCTCTTGACAGCCACTGGTCACTGGTGTATATCCCTTACAGGGCCAGAAGTTGCAGGTGGCTGCGCCCTCCAGGCTGGCCCAGCTTGGGACAAGGGTCTGGTTGCTATGATTAAGACCTTTACTACATTTCAGGAAATTCTCAAGGAGCAGAGGCCTAAAAATTTGCTTTATAAAGAGAAATATGAAATACAATGCAATCAGCCCTAAAGAGAAGGTGGAGTGAGCTGGGAATGATGATACTGGGATGCAAGGGAGAATCGAGGCACCTGACTGGGACTTGGTTCCAGCGGGGAGCGAGATGTGCCAACTCCCTGAAATCTCTGCCATCTCCCAATTTCCCAAGCACATCACATGTAAAAGCTTAGCTCTCCCATCACACCATGCTCTACACAAACAGCCTTTGTGTCCAGAGGAGGAGCCTCTGCCTGGCAGGAGTTGAAATCGCCTGTGGCAGATGTTGAAATCATTCCCTGTGCCGAGCGCCATGGCAGACAGGCACAGGATCTCCATTCCATGGTGCAGAGAGCTTTAGGAGATCTGAGGCTGAGGGAGCCATGCTAGTATGTTGTATTCCAAAATGCAGGAGAGGATGCCTTGAGGAGAGCACGCATGCTAATCTTCTGTGCATACCAAAGAGAGAATTTTAAGAAACCCAGGATACAGGATCTACCTAATTTATAAAATGTTCCATTTCACTGTAGAAAAACAAGCGTTAATTAATCAAAATGTAACTTCTGACAGCTTTTTAGAAAACCTCTTGTCCTGGTTTCGGCATCACAACATTTAAATATATCATTATGTGCTTTTCAAAAGCCTGATTGGAAAAATTACATCATTTTGGACTTTCTCAACATTTGGTGCGTCAGCTCCCAGTGTCTAAGAGCCCCATAAATAGATGTTGGACCACCTCAATACAATTCATGTCCACAGATTTTCCATAACACACTTCACTCTATTATTCAAATAAAGTGCAAGTGGATCTTTTCCTGGGAACAGGGGTTATGCAATGTTCAGCACAGGAGGATCAAGAAAAACAGTGTAAAGCCAAACATGAGCTGCAAACCCTTGCAGAGCAGCAGAGTCTGTTTATATTTATTTATATGTTGTGTCTCCATTTAATTCTCACTTCACAGCCCCCAACTCCTTTTGCCTCTTTTGATCTACCAGACTCTTTCTCTCTCACGTCTTGGTACACCCAGAGTGTGGCCAAGCAGCTGCACATCAATTTGCCAGCTGATTAATAATGAAAATATAATTGCAGGATGATTAGAACTTTAATGTAATGAGATCCTTATGCTGTTAGGAACTACTGTTCCAAATTAAAACTATAAACCCCTGTAGCACTGATGAGATTTTGCCAAAATCCACTGAATTCTGGGGTTTGATAGAAAACCAAAATGTTTAGTTTCAGGTCAGAAATGTAACACGACTTTAACACACACACAGACACCCCCATAAGTATCTCAACCTTATTTGTGTATGAATTTCATTATCCGTGCTGCCAGCCATGAGCATTTTAATGAGAAAGTTCTTGAATGCAAGGATCCTCTTTAGCATCACCATTTCCATTCGTTTTCCATTCTATTTTCACCAGACTGGTGAGACATTTCACTTTCAGGGTGACTCAGAATGCCAAGTTCTTGGAGAAAAAAATATCTCCATAGTTACACACCTCTCTCTTGCAATGAAGTGCCAGCTCTCCAGTGCCCAGCTTTCAAACTGTCAGTGCTGTAACACAGCAAAAATGCCTTGCCTCAATCACCGGGAGAGATTCGTTTCCAGCTGTTAGCCAACACCTCAAACTTACAGCAACATTTTCCTCTCTGCAAGCATAGCTGAAAGACCCCATGGAAATAATCTAAAAATCCAGCTGGCGATGCAAAAGAAAATTCTGTGTAGAGATGCATCCAGTCTGCAATACCAAAAGGAAGGATTCAGCCTGAGTTGGTCAAAACCAGAGAAGTTCCAGAGGGTTTATGTTGGAAAATAGGACATATATGGACCACATAAATATGCAAAAATAGAATCTATTCATACAATCTCTCAGTATAAAAGGCAACGTTCACATTATTTCAAGTTTAACTCTTATGTTTGCAGTGTACAGAAATTAAGAACGAGGTATTAATTTAGAAATAATTACACTATATTCTTTCATGTAACACGAGCACAGCAATGTTATGTAAGAGATCTCTACCTTTCTTTAGAAGACATTAGGAGACATCCCTACAGGCAATACCATTAGCTAGAAATGCACGGCTGGGCTTAGAGATAAACCCACAAGAGATTTTTGTTTGCTACTTAGTTCCCATTTCTAGAAATAAGAAATTACCTTGTGGCTGTCTCTCATTCTGACTTCGGCTGTTACATTCTAAAGTCACAATCACATCGCACTGTTTGCTTTATAAAGACAAGTAGGTTGCACCCGGGCTTCTCCCACTGACTCACGGACTTACAAATCCTGAAAGTCCTATAAAAACATAAATTCACTTGACATGGGCGAGTTCAAGAGCTGATTCCTTCTGGGGCCTGTGATAATTTCAGTGTCTGTTTGAAGCACCAGCAGCACCAGGTCCAGAGCTCTCCTCCATGCCTCTGTCTTGGCTGCAACGTTATCACAAACCTTTAAATCTGTGACTGGGTCAGGGAAGGGATCAGAGCCACCTCTGAACACTCCACCTCTCCTAAACTCTTCCAAAACATAAGCAGAGGGAGAGCCACAGGCTGCTGCTTTCTGGAGGTGATGATCCACTGCAGCACACGCTTCCAGCTCCGAGCTGGCCTTTGCAGTGTTACACAGGACCACGGAGAGGTACCGCTTCCAGCCACTTCCCAGTGCCTGGAGCACGATGGATTTATACTCTGCCAGCCAGGGACTGGGAAACTCTCTCCCAGCTTTGTCATTTCCCAGTCGCTCGGGCTGCTCTGCGAGCACCTGGATGTGACTGAGGCACAAGAGCTCCACCGCGCCACCTCCAGGGAAAACCTTCCCGTCCTTTAGAGCGTGATGGAGTCGATACAGCGAAGTCCAGAACTGGTCCTCAAGGAGCTGCACCTTGGAAGGCAGGGCGGTGGTGAGCACGGCCGTGAGCAGGGGGATGCCTCCCGCGCTGATCCGCGCTGGCACCAGCTCGCCCAGATCCATCGCGCGCCCGTCGCTGGCCTTCCACAGCTCCGCCCAGGCCCCGTTCCCAACACAGGAAGCGTTCAGCTGGCTCAGGTACGTCACTGCCTGGGCACCGGTGACCTCCCCAAAGGCACACAGCACATCCCGAGCCACACAACCAATCACCAATATCCTGCTGGCGATGCACCTTTCCATGAAGTTCTCGCACACGTTTCCTTTGACCAAAACCAGGTTTACTTCAAAGGTCATCAGAATATCCGACATTCTGCTCAGCCACGCATCTCCTGCTCTGCCTCCCTGTGGATTGGGATGCTCCAATATGGTCCTCACGTTACGTGGCGTGTTAAAACCTAAGTGGCGATACTGCTCCGTGAGGTCGCCATCCATCAGCAGAATCCGAAGGGGTTTGTCTGCAAAGTGTTTGACGACTGTGGCCTGCTCTGGTGACACTAATGTGACAAAGCCTGGGGAGACACAGGAATAGCTCTCAGGCAGGCCCAGCACACAGCACGTCACAATCTCTGCGATGTTAATCTGGGAAGAGCCACTGCGTTCTGCTCTCTCCTGCTGATAAGCAGCAATGCTTTGTAGCAGTTTCACGCTGGTCTGGTTTCCGTGGCTCAGAGCCATCGCCAAATGTCCTAAACCACAACATCCACACGGATCTGCTGATGGTCCTGAAAGGTATCCCTGAAAATTACCTTGCTGACTTGAAAAATGGCTTTTCCCTAGGGTGCTGAAGTGTCTGCTGTGGGTTAACTTTTGTGTGATACGGCTGGATGCAACAACACCACTTCCAGACAGCACGGACGAACTTTTGTCACCCGCTGCTTTGACAAGAGAAGCCACTGAACCAAAGGCAGCCAAGGGTGAAAACAGGCACTTCTTAAAATGACAATCATCTCCTTGATGGGAACTAGAATTTATTGGAATTACTTCTTCTGGTGCAGAAATATCTCTCTGAAAACACAGCAAACTCTGAGGATTTGTAAGACCGTCACGTCCAACTTGGCCAGTTTTGCTTTCAAAAGCCTTTTGGCTAACTCTGCTAGAGCACAGCTCTTTCTTTACATCATGTATTGGTATTTGAAGACACTGGACCCTCTCACAGCAAGAGTTCAGCCCCTCAGACATCACAGACACTATTGCTGGAACAGGAACGTTCTGCTGGAGGCACTCCGCCACAGCATTGCTCCACGCTCCAACCAGGAACAACAGGGTACTCATCCCAGTCTTAAACTCCTTGTTCTGTGCCTGAATGGTTTCATTAAGAAGCTGTCCAGCAGCACTTGTCAAATCCAAACTTTCTATCAGTCTAACGGCAGAACAAATCAATGTGCTCTGGTTGGTGCTGTCATCCACAATGAATTTATGTGATTTCACTGGCCCCAGGAATGTTCTGCCAGTGGATGCTAAGGATGAGAGTTGCTGGAGTCCAATATGTCTCCTGGCATTCACATCCCTGAAAGCCATGGGCAGTGGGCAGCATCTGTGAAGAGAGCACAAATTACTGCCCCATCCTCGCAGCACACCAGAGCACGAATCACCAAAAAATCATTTTAACAGTCTACCCCTGAGCAAAGCTTTCCTCTGTACAAAGCAGGTCTTCGTCCTGTGCATTTATTACGAGAAATCAATGGGCAGAGTTGCTGAAATGGTGCGCTGTTAAAAACCCATGGAATTGTTTCTGGCTGGCCGATAGCAAAGAGCTGCTCATTCCCACGGTACCTCACACTTCCATCAGTACAGGCCGTGTGGAGCCACCACCTCCCTCCTGTCCTGCTATCTGGGATTTCAATTACTTGCCTTACTTAGGACAAAAGTTCACTAGAGCAGAACGGACAAATTACATGCGAAACGCAAGAGCTCTGTGCAGATCCTTCTCGGTAACAACAGTCATGCCACTGACTTTAACCTTGAAGTCTGGAAAAACACGTTTTATTCCAATTCTATTTAGGCCAATTAGCATGCATGAATACTTCATTAAGTGAAATAAAAAGCAATGCCACTTCTTCATACCTTACAAACTGCCAAGACTTTAAAGTTTTGACCAACTATTCATTCTTAACTCACCAAAAAGAAATCGTCTTTCCCTCAAAATCTCTTCCACACCACGGTCCCGTGGCAGACCACATGGATTAAAATAAAGCTCCCTTTTTGAATAACAAAGTATACACACCAAGAATTGAGAAGCCTGAGTCCTGTACCTCTTATGCTCAGATTCAAATCATAGAATCACAGAATGGTCTGGGTAGGAAGAGACCTTAAAGATCATCCAGCTTCAAACCCCTTCCATGGGCAGGACCACCTTCCACCAGACCAGGTTGCTCAGAGCCACATCCAGCCTGGCTTTGGCTACTTCCAGGGATGGGGCATCCACAGCTTCTCTGGGCAACCTGTTCCAGTCCCTCACCACCCTCACAATAAAGACTTTCTTCCTAATATCCAATCTAAATCTACTGTCTGTCAGTTTGAACCCATCCCCCCTTGTCCTGTCACTATACGCCCTTGTAAATAGTCTTGCCCCATCTTTCCTGTAAGTTCCCTTCAGGTACTGGAATTTATTAACATCATTTATCCCAGCTCCCGAAAGACCTCTTTGCGTAGCTATTCCAAATCCAAAAAGCTCTATTTTTTCTCCATTCCTCACACCGAAAGTCCACTTGAATATTATGTCGTACTATTGCTAGGGAGAGGAAGCGTGACCCGGCCCGCCGGCCCCACACGGCCGGGGGAGAAACCGCCGGGAGCGGACACACCGGAACTGCGCTGGCGACGGCCTA
>VZTA01006143.1:0-76863 GCA_013398855.1 Mohoua ochrocephala | reverse complement strand
TAGCTGATTTTTCTGTTTGTCCAACCCTATTTTAAAATAGTTTTGGAGTACAAAGGAGTGTAATGGATTGCTGTAATGACTGAATTTGGGGTGCACTCTGCATGTAATGGTTCACAGCAGACAGGTTTCTCTACTATGTGGATATTTAGATCTGACAGCTTTGAATAGCTGAGCATTAGAGAAACTAAACAGCTTCAGTTTTCGTGACTGAGGTGCTTGTTCCTGGGAAGTGGACTTCTGTTGCTCTGGGATGAGCATCAGAATATCAAATATTTTCTTCACCTCAGAACTAAATGCAGATTTTGCATGCATTCAGGAAAGTTACAACTGTATTTGCGTAGATGTAATCCAAAAATTACCTGCTTTTTAATTAAAAAAAGAACAAAGCGGGGGTCAGAGTTGCATTTCAGTAACAATTCAGGCAGTGCGTGCCGTGCACTCGCATACACACGGCAGTAAAAGGGGAAGATTATTCTCAGTTCTCTCCCCGTGATTTTATGTGTTTGATCCTTTTGTAAGCATGAACCCTTTTAATTCTCTCCTTTACTTTGATTTCTCACATACACACTCTGCTCAATTTCTGCATATGTAACCTGGAAGCATGAGTTACCTCTGCCTAATAGAACTTAGGATTTCCGCTGGACCGTGTAGGAAAAATGACACCTTAAGAATATTAAACCTGCACTGTTATTGTTCAGCAAGGTGAAAGAAGCTGGTAGAGGACACCAAGGTGTTTTCATGGCAGTGAGTTCTTACTACAGTTCTGAACAAAGAGATCAAACAAGCTTTAGCTCAGCCCTTACACCAAAATTCTGGTGGCCTCCTAACAGAATTTGTTTTGCTCTTTTGGCACAGGTTGCAATGCGTGCCTTAGGCTTTGAGCCAAAGAAGGAAGAGATTAAGAAGATGATAGCAGACATTGACAAGGAAGGAAGTGGCACCATCGACTTTGAGGACTTCTTGGCTATGATGACACAAAAAATGGTAGGAATTCTTAGTAGAAATTCTTGTGACAGCATAAGAAAAAGGAACATCCCAGTGTCAGGGGTTTTCTGGTTAACATATGCTTTACTCTTGGTTTAGAGTGAAAAGGATTCAAAAGAAGAAATCCTGAAAGCTTTCAGATTATTTGATGATGATGGCACAGGAAAAATTACATTCAAAAACTTGAAAAGGGTTGCCAAGGAGCTGGGAGAGAATTTAACAGATGAAGAACTTCAGGTAAATTCTGATTTACCAGAGCTTTTCTAACAGGCACAGACCAAGCCTGTAGCTCCTAGGGATTGGGTGGGAGGTCAGAAATATGACAAGCAATCAAATACACGGTTCTGTTTTCACATGAAGTGCCTCTGATTTACTTGTTGTTTTCATGAGTGGAATATCTTGTGTTCAGAGTCCAGTGCCTGATCAAATGTACAATGTGTTTTGTAGGAAATGATTGATGAAGCTGATCTAGATGGAGATGGGGAAGTAAGTGAGCAAGAATTTTTGAGAATCATGAAGAAAACTAGTTTATATTAATATTTGTTGCCTTGCTGTAAAGTTGGTCCAAAAGATAACCTGGAAAAGGCTTAAAAACTGGGCTTGTGCCTCCTGCATATTTTCTGCCATGTAAAGAAAGTCTGAAAGGACAGATTTTTTGGTTTATTCCTCTTTGTCAACCAAGATCATTGGGGAAGGAGGGCTGCAGTACCCAAAACTGCCAAAATGTGACACTGCAGAAGTCAAAAGGAAGGATGAACTGAGCCTGCGAGGCAGGGTCCCTTCCCCTCCACCATAACAACTTCCTTGATTGCTATTTTAGATAAAAACCGCTGTGTTTTACTATTTAACCAAAAGATACTTCACTTGAGATGTCAAGATTCCCACTGCTGCTGGGAAAGGCTACTTTGCCTTCCCTAAGGCTACAGATTGAAGGGACAAGCACAGTGTTTTTTATTCCTTTGAAGGTTTTTTAGGTTATCTTTTGGTGTTTGTCTCCTGTTGTTTATTTCCATGAAAGACTCTAAAATGAATTGCATATCTATCTGTATTTCTGTATGAAGCACTGTTTTCCTATGGCAAGTTGTTTTTTGGATTTAATGGAAAGCAAACGTAGATTTGGTTCTTCCTTTGGAGCTGTGTGCCATCCATAGACGTTCTTGTGTTTACCTGAATGAAACTTGAATGTAACCTGCTTGGGTGACCAAAGTTTATTGTATAACCAGGCAACGCCTTGTGGCATTGTGCTTACTCCCCAGACATTACAGAGCTGCTGTCACTCCAGGATTTCAGGTACCTAAAAAGTCCAGTCCCATGGTGCACTAGAGTAAATTTTGTCTTGTTGACAGTTACGTTGCAGAGAGGATTTGCAGCTGAAGTGAAAAAGTAGCTCGCCATGGACATCTGTGGAACACTGAATGTATTTAGATCCACGCAGTCCAAATCCATTTCGCACACCACAGGTTTTGGGGTGGTTTGTTTTTTAGGAGTGCCTTCGTTTTCTTTAGTATTTCTTACATATACTGTCCATCTAGGACTTACTGGAGAGCCACATCTCCTTCTGAGTTATAGAGCAGTGACACACAGCCTGGTATCTGATTATGGGGCTGTGCAGGAGGGTTTATCCTTTATAGACAATCAGCTTCAAAACTTTCAAATCCTGTAAAGCTCCAGAGGCCCGAGAAGTCCCCTGTTAACATAGTGGCAGTAGATGTAATCTATAGTACCGTAAGTGTTTTAAAATGTCTTAACTTTGTATGAGTGTGAAATAAAACTGTTTTGCAAGTTAAGGAGTTTTTGTGCTTATTCTGTATTTTTTAAAATTATTTTAAAGTCTTAAATGGTTCACCAAGTACATTTTCACTTTCCTTTATCTCTTCTTTCTGAGAGAGGAATTCTTAGGTACAGTAGTCTGTCACGTAATTCCTCTTCCACTCTGCTGATTAAAAGTTTCTAGTACTAACCACATATGTTCAGAAAGGGAAATTTGAAGTTCTAGTTGATTATGGGGAATCCCAGAGCCTATTAGAGTGATTGTACTTTTTTTTAATGCTGCCACAGGAAGAGATTAATGACTGTGGTTTACCTATGATGCATGTCACTTCTCTCTTCCTGTTCTAATCCCATTACCTGCCCTGAAGGTAGGAAAAAGCCACACAATCATACCTGCCATGTGTACTACAGTGGTGAAATGTTATTTCTGGCTTGCCCATTAATCTCCGAAGTCTGGAATGTCAAGCAGTGTCTGAATGAGCACAAAACTTGCAAGTGTTAACAAGTGTCTCGTGGCGCTTTAGTTTGCAGGATAGTGAGGGAAATCGTCCCCTCTTCAGCCTGGCAGCTGGCTGTGAAGCCCATCCTTTGCATCCCTTTTCCCCTTCATGCTGGCATGGAGAGTGGGTCCTTACCTGGCATTTGCAGAGTCCCCTCAGGGGGCTGCAATTCAGACATTCATTGTGTGCACCCAGCTGAGATCCTTCCTTTGCACCATCAGCAAAGCCTGGGTTTCACTCTGAGTGTTCATTCTAGGCAGATACTGTACAGAAAGGAAAGTGGAACTGCAGTTTGTTTCTGACAAACACCTAAATATCAAAGCGTTGTTAAGGGCAGTAAATAGCTGCTTAAGAGATAACGTTGCAAATGACTTCTAATGAAATACGTTCTGAAATGAGAAAGTACCGGGCTTTTAATAAAATACAAAATAGTTCAAGAGGAAAAAAAAATTGCTTACAAGGTATATTCCAAAATATGACAATTGCATGGCAATTTTAACCTCCCACGTGCAGCTTCTAAGTTCTTTATCATCATTCGGGTCCACAGTACAGTCCCACAATCCTCCCACACTAAGGCAAATCTTCAGTTGGCTTTAGGGAAAAAAGACCCAAGGAAATGCCAAGGAGTGCTGTGCTTTCACTTCATGAGGTGTGAGTTCGTTTTCAGAGCAATGAACACAGGATCAGCTTCTAACGCTGCAGAAGAAAAAAAGGGTTTTTTTCAGGTACACCTAATCTTGCCATTTAAAAGAGGATGGGGGGAAGCAGCAGAGGAAACATTTGTGTACTTTCACATACCAGGAGCTTTACTAACAGAGCCCAAATAGTTCCAGAAACTGATGAGGCATTTAATATTAAAATATTTAAATTGGTCATTTACAGTTTTGAAGACTAGTTCTCACATCCTGCAAACTGCGTGGTGAAGTCACGCCACGTATTTGAAACGTTAAATATTAATTCCCTGGAAACCTCCTCGCTGAGTTAAATAAATCAAGTATTGCCACACTACAACTGCTTTTAAATGCTCCCGGATAGCATGAGTGGATTTTGAGCAGGGCACAGGGCAGCAAACTGCTCCGTCTACAGGCCGAGATGAGCCTTGGCACTTGAGGAAAGGCACCCTCGGGGGATAATCCTGCAAAGGCAGCTTCCTTTGTGTCTCACATCTCAATACAAACGAGGGCCGATAGATCTGAGAGCGTGGCAGCCTCGCTAGAGGGCATCCAGTTACTGACGTGCGAGGTGAGCGAGGCTTTGACGCTTCTTCGCCTCCTCCGTGGCTTTCAATGACGAGGGAAAGTAGGCTCACAAACAAACACCATCCGGACTGGGCTTGAAATACGTGGTTGGATACAGAATTATTTTCTCTGAAAGGAAGAATGCAAGGCTTCTCTCACAACCCGTGTGCAAAAAACCATGTAATTATTAGTCAGTTGTTCAAAGCTAAACCCCCAAACCTTGAAAGTTTCAAACTTTCTGAAACTCCCACTCTGTATTAATAATTGCAGACACACTCTCAGGAGAGCAGAGAACTCAATTTGCCTTTCACACAGTCCCCCCGAGTGCTCTGACCACTCTGTAGAGTTATTTTCTCCCTTTGGGAATACTGCTATCAAATGGAACCACTTCCAGCAGAGAGACGGAGCCAGGCTCACTGCAGGATGCTTGTGGCCCTCCCTTGGGATGTGGGAAAGCTGGAATCATGGCCTTGCTTCGAGTCAAGAGGAACGAGGATTTGAGCATTAGACTCTTGTCCCCAAGGTGAGTGTGTTGACCTTTAGGGATGTGGCATAACTCCAATGGTGGCCTTGTGGAGACCTAAACCTATAGCCCTGGAACTCTTTGCGGTCCTGGCTGCCACTAATTACTGAACTTGAAATTGCTCAAGGCATTTTTTTTTTTGCTTGTCTGGGTTGGATTTGACACAGAGAATATTAACAAAGCAAAACTGTAAAGCCTGAGCTGCAAAGGTGTAAAATTCCCTTGCTCTCAAGGCCACATTATTTCCTTTGAAGCTTCTAACTGGTTCGAGCAGCAACATAAGTTTCACTATGAAAAGAACCCCCCCCCATTAAATAAAGCCATAAAAATTGGTTTCCATAGGAAGCAAATGCAACAGCTAACCTAACCCATTTCCAACATTATTTTGAACTACTCTCTACTCAAAAACGTAGCTTAGTGCAACGAAACAGAGCCAGCATAATTCACACATCCATGCTGTTGTCTGAAATAGCTTCCTAGTATGGTTCCTTCTCTACCTCAATATAGAGAAAATAGATACCTACTTTCCTCTAAATTTTTTCTGGCATACGAATGAGAAGTACCAAGAAGGCTCTGAACATGAAGGAAAAAGTGACCACAAACATTGTAGATGGAGTTAGAAACACTAGAAGGTATTTCAGTAAAAAAAAGCAACATTTTACTAACTTCTAAAAAAATAGTGTCAGATCATCTCAGTTTAACTCTGTTCTCCATGTTTCCTCTTTAGAGAGCTTAGGACATGACTGGCCAAAGAAATCCACAGAAGCATGGTTTCCACAAATCTTTTGAATGTTTTGTTTAAATCAGCCCATAATACACTTGTGAGGTTGAAGAGAATTGCTGCAGAATAGCTCCTTTTGGAAAGGACATAAATTTAACAAAGTTTTTTGGGTTTGTTTGGTTTTTCTCCTATCAGGCTAACTAAATTTTCAATGAAGTTATTGATGTTAGCCATGGAACGACAGGTACCTTTTGCAGAAATAAAAGGAGATTTTTTTCCTAGATGAAAAAAATTCATGTCAGTGAAGGTACAATCCATCTAGAGCAGATATCAGGTGAAATAGGTGCTAAAACTACAATTATTTTCTCTAAGCAGAAAATCACCATAGTTGAGACTAGTGTTGGGTAAACGTATCCCTTTACATGGCTCTTTCTCATCCTCCTCCTTGACATCAGGAACCAATGAAGTATTCATCAAAATGGCCGACAGGTTTGAATATCATTTCTGTTTATGCTGCAAAACATATAAATATTTTTGTCAAGTCCTGATAAACTGGGTCAGTGTCTGGGTGGGCTAAACGCTTAGGATCTTTCTGCAGAAAACAACTCCATTATTGCTTACAGCGTTAAAAATAGCAATATTACAAATCCAAGAGAAAATATGAGTTGAAAATGCTTACATATCACAATTAAAGGAGTTTTTCCCAGAAATGAAAGAGCTTTTAGAAGGTGGGAGGGAAGAAACAGGTACTTTTATTCTTCCTACTACCAGCCCAAGATGCAATAGATGAATTAAACAGGATATCATTTATTGCGCGGGGATTTTTGTGCCGAGATTCAGAGTTCTCCTGACTACCAAACGCCCTGCAATGCCGTGAGTCACCGAGTCAAGGTCTAGGATGGTGCAATCCTGACCCCCTCCTGCCAAGGGCTCGACAACATCCATTCCCATTGCCTGCAGCGGGACTAAGCGGGGCTTTAGCAGTTCTGCAAAACTGGGCCTTAGACGACAGAGGCTTTAGGTATGGGCTTCCTATTTCCTGCGGTGGATTTGCGTAGGTGGCCTTGTTACCAGAAATCCATACTCCTACACAGCAACTTCTGACTGTGTTTCTGCAGAAATGACTATCATGAAAGGAATGAAATATTTTGAAAATAAAAATCATGTGTTTGTCTCTCCAAACCAGTTGGGGTATCTCCTGCTGGCAAGATTAATTTCTTCTCCTCTCGTGTGGCAAAATTAGGAGTGGGGTGGAAAACAAAAGGATTAAGGTTTGCAAGGGCACTGTGGCTTGGGTTGCTGCACACACGGAGAGGGGAGAGCCCGTCTGTCCTGTCCTCTGCCCAT
The DNA here is from genome assembly GCA_013398855.1 of Mohoua ochrocephala. NCBI lineage: Eukaryota > Metazoa > Chordata > Aves > Passeriformes > Acanthizidae > Mohoua > Mohoua ochrocephala. The sequence goes on along the minus strand of VZTA01006143.1, from coordinate 69,780 downwards.
CACCGGCAGCTGAGTCACTGTCCCAGCCTGCAGAGCTTCTTGCTGCTGCATTTCGCAGCCAGGAAAATCCCACATCCTCCCAGTGGGTGTAGGAAACGCAGCTACAGCCTCTGGATGCGTCGGCATCAAAAACAAAGGGGAGATTGTGGTGCGGGCGGTGGCTGTGGGCTCGGGGCCAGCGTGCCAGGACCTTGCCGACAGCATCCTGGGGAGCTGCGAGCGGAGCCCGGGCCGGCACTGCCTGCCCACAGCCCCGCTGGTTTGCCAACCCCAACACCGCAAGGTGTGTGACCTGCTCTACCTCCTCGCATGGGGACCTGCCAGGGCCACCAGCAAACGGCCTCTGCTGTCCCACCTCATCCTGTCTCTCTGCTTTTTGGCGAGGAGCAAGTCACACCTTGCCCTTCCTGGTCTTCCCCAGCCCAGGCTGTTCGCCTTCAAGCGCAGAGGCTTATGGAAGTCTCGGCTCTTGCCGTGCTGTTGTGGCCAGCACAGCATTTGTGGCTCCAGGGAGGGTCACCAGAGGTGCTGCTCTCACCTCCCGCCCATCTCGCTCCCAGCCATATTCCATGAATGCAGAGCTGGGAACAATCAGCCAGGGCGGCTTCAAACTCTGAATTTTCCAGTACTGGCTGAATGCTGTCAACGCTGCTTCAGATGATGGCTCTTGGAAGCATCGGGCTGGGAGAGCAACCCAAGACATTGCTCACAGATCCATCTTGTTTCCTTCCATGTGTTCCCTGTGGCACTTGCCAAGCTCATGTTGAGGGTGGTGTTATTCTGAGAAGACCGCAGGCATCCTGGGTCAGGCAGCCAATGCCTGGCTCTCCAGCCTAGGGTTGAGTATTGCTCTTGGGAAAGGAAACACAGGAACAGACTGGCATGGGTTTGCCCAGCTGTCTGGGCAGTTGCTCCAAACAAAAGCTCTTTTGAGAAGCTGCTCCTGTAAAGGGGACAAGAAGAGACCTGACATCCCTAAATGTGCGCTTCCGCTCTGAGGTGGCGACTGGAGAGCTCTGCTGGCACTGGGAAAGGTTGCCTTAGGAAAGCAATCAAACAGCCTCAGTCAGCCTTAGGCAGTACAAGCCTTTCCACCCCAAGTCTCCGACGGCTTATAGGCCACTTGGATCAGAACTGGTGTCAGCGCCCCAGCCAATCCCACAGCCCTAACACAATCCTTCTTCACCAGTGCCATGCTTCCTTGGAGGCTTCTCGTCCTCCTCCTTGCGCCTCCTTAGCAAAGCTGCTGCCCCTGTGCCTTCTGTTTAGCCATCTGAAACTTCTCCTGGGAAGGTTAAGCAGCAGGACCATGCAGAAAATAAAGGAGAGGAAACCTCTTCTGACATCCGTTCCCTGTCACATTTGTTCCATGCCCATATTGACCAAAACACAGGAAGGGACAGACAGGAGAAAATAGCTACGTGTCAAGGGAAAAACAAACCAGCCCTTCCTAGCTCTGTCTAGGCATGCATCCATTTACCACACCGAGTGCTTTTGGCCCAGCCTGATGGGCAGACCAGAGCCTGCCTTTGTAATCTATGCCAACGAGGGAGGAACGAGGCCCCACACATCCTTTACCATGACTGGGTCACCACTCGGATGTTTTAACACTGGTGTTCAACAGCAGCATTTTCTTCTGAGGTGGTGTCACAGGTTGGCTCCACCGTGGGCCTGTCTACACCACAGGTTCTCCCTTTAGTGGGTTCAGCATGTCCCTTTTCACACAAACTGTTTTGTAGTGATAGTTTACAGATCTATCATGGCCATCTGGGACATTTCTAAGTATCTACAGCTGCATTCTTGGAGTGAATTTCCTTCTACGTGCTGGGGTCAGAATGAATTTATGTTGATGAAGCGCATGTGAGCTGCTGGCTCATTGTCCTGGAGTTCAAAAGTTTAAGGTGGTTTTTGAATAGCACCTGCAAATGTCAAGGTGTCAGGTTAATTCCCTTTGAGATACAAAATGATTTGTTTTCGAGAGTGAAGCACTGATTCAAACTGAATCTGGGTATTTAATGGAAAATGGAGTTTGAACAGTAATTTTTTGTGGCATTGTTGCCATCCTGAAACTTTCGCAGTTCAAAAGGTGGCATAAGTCTTAGACAAAAAGAAATCATTTCACACTTATTTCAGCAGTTTCCATTGAGGGACTGGCTTGTTCAAGGCACCATCTCTTTAAAAACATTACATCAACTTCAGTAGATGTAACTTGATAATGCTCACTGAGTTCCTAGCAATTACCACTATTTTTTATTTGCATATGAGTTGTTTTAGGGACTATCCAGGCAGAAGTGTAGTAGCCCCATGCCCTAGAAAGCTTTCAGCCTCAACACAAGACAGATAACACATAAGACAGTATTGGCCAGAAATCCAAGGAAGGTTAACATCTTCCCAATAGTCATTTCTTAGAAAAGCCGTCTGAAGATGACTGAAATTGGGATGCTTTGGAAACACCCAAAAATGTGCACTCTAAAATATGTAACAGGAGGGTGGCAGAGCCTTGGAGCACAGATCAGCGAGAGGTGGAAGGGAATGTAGCGACAGCAAGTGGGAGATGATCACGAGGCTGAGAGTACATCACAGCTGGACTTGGAGGAGCAGGCATTTCACTTGCACCTAATACGACAGAGACATCACAGAATTTACTTAAGCAGAGAGGGAGGCTTGGAAAATTAGCTTTGCCTGCAGTAGCAGGCCAGGACTATATGGAAGCCAAGAAGAATCCTGCAGTAACAGAGATACAAGAGGAATGTTTAGCCTTGTGAATAAAATCTTCACGTTACTGAGTACACACATCCAGATCTGGATACAGAACAGTCCTAGACAAAGATGATGCTTATCCTCAGTCTAACTCCTAAGAGTAAACATCTGCACCATTTTTCCAGATTTCCTTTTTAAAGATTGAAAGCCGAGTTCTAAGAGATCTGGATGCATTTTGACCTGTAACTGAAGAATAACACAACAGAGGACCATTTCAAGGCGCAAACGAGGGGCGCACACCAGAGAGCAATGGAGGACGTTCCTCCAAGGCTTAGAGTGCAAGTCCAGTGTCCCAATCCCTCCCAATGGGCAGACTGGCACAAAAGTATGAACATCTTTAAACACAGGATGTGTTGCACAGTGGGATCACAGGTGGCTGCTTGTTTTACGTGACTATGGGAATAGCTATGAGAGATATTTCTGGCAGACACGATCTTCTTTAACCAGCTGAGTATCATCTTTCCTCCTCCCTGCTTTGTGTTAAGATGATCTCCTCCAGCAGGGCCTCTCCGATGTAATTGCCAATACATTCCCTGCCCACCTGTGCCCAGGGACCTGTGATTCATTCAGGTATGCACAAGGCAGAGCCCAGGGAAACATGGTGTTGTTTTGAAGCTAACAGCAGCTATACAACTTTGGGGACTGGCTTTTGATCTGGCAGCAAGCAGAGGCATGGTACAGTTCAGCTCACCTCTTGAACATCTCCAATGACACTTCCTTCTTTATTCATAAATAACAAGCTGACAGCTTCTTTCACATGCAGTAAAGGGTTTGCCTTCAATTATTAAAGGAAAGGGACAGGGAGCAGGCTTTAACAGCAGTGTTAAAGGCTAAGCACAAAAGTACACAGTTGTGTGAGAAATTTATAAGCTGGCAAGCTTTCCATTTGACTTTTTAAACACCAGCACACAGCCTCAGTCCAAAGTCTGTGCAGAGACTTTTGCAGCCCAGAGTCTGATATTAGTAACTCAGCAGCTCATTGGATACCCAGTAAAGTCTTCAAGCATACAGGACAATGGAGCTTTCAGTGGTAATTTTCCATCAATGCTCTTTGTTTCCTTTCTAATTTAAGTCAGTCTCTCACCATTAACGATCAAAAGATAGAAGCCCTTAATAATTTCTTCTTCAGCAAACCAAAACAAGGTTTGATTTATTTACATCACATCACAGCATTTGCTATCAAATACAACTTCCATGGCTTAGCTGAGGACGCAAAAGATGAGGAAAACCAGGATCCTGCTGGTACTGTGCCACTTGCACAACTCAGTCACAGATGGCTGCTTGTTTCATGTGGCTGTGGAAATGCACCTGAGGGCTTATTTTTGGCAGATACTGATCAACTTTAACCAAGTGGTTAAGTGGTTCAGAAATGCTTTTGTACATAGAAACTCTGTGAAACAGCTCCAAGCACCTCCTCTCAGTCCCTATCTCTCAACACTAAGCTTTGCTCTGGTACAAAAGCATGGGCAGGTGGAGGAAAACACGAGTCAGTAGTGAGAGACTAATGCAGAAACTAAGTTTATAAAGAGCAGACCGTGCCAGCACGCACCACACCTCTGCCTGTGGCTCAGCTGTGAATGAGATTGGACAGCTTGGAGAGAAAAGCCAGAGACAGAACAGCTTCAACATCAGCAGAATCTGGTTCATTACAGAGGCATTTCTACAGGAATGCTGGGTGATGTATCTGGAGGTTTTGTTTTTGCAAGGGATGGAAGTTGTGAGCACACAGGTTTTTCCTACCTTCAAAGAGGACAAATCTCATTTCAGAGCTCACAGACTCAAGAGGACTCTGATATCAGCACAACGTCTCAAGTTTTAGTTTAGGCAGTTCAAAGGACCCCAAAATGAAGGTTCTGACAGGAATGGCAAAATTTGAACAATATAATTGAAAATGAGGGAGAGCTGGGAGAAGTTTTTGAGATTTTGGAACTGACCTTGAGAAGGGCAAGAGTGAAAACCCGCAGTGTTTCAAAATTATACTTCCCACTTTGTTAGATCTCCTTATGCCATGATTTAATCCCATAAGGTTTATGTAAGAGAATACCATTTTGCTTTTGGAGTAAAACTGGAATCTCAAACAGAGTCCATAGCTCTCTGGCGGCACAGAAAATTGCCAGGTAAGGGCAGTACACTTGCAAAGCCCAACTCTCATAATTAAAAGAGCAGCAGCTATATTCACTTGTTCCACCTTCCTTCAGCACGTTGCTGGGTTCCATTATTAGCCTTTAATTGCATGACCTTGCAGATTTTCCCATCGGATTCTTGCTATTGACAGAAAAAGCACTCCATTCATTGATCTTTCTCCTTGTTTGCATTATTTTGTACACCAGATAAATCCAGCATGAGGTCTTGTGAAAAAAATCCACATTCCTTTATGTGCTGTACTCATTCAAATGTCCTCATTCCTTACAAACACAAACACATTTACTTTCAGACAGCTGATAGGCAATATTGCACTCTTTCCCTATTTTATTCATAAAGTACAGGAAAATTATTGGAAGTGAAGATTAACAGTAGTGATAATCACTCTGCTGCCTGACATAGAAGCTTTGGCCAGTGTGAGCTGCAAACAAAATGCTTGGCATCTCAGCCTGTGCTGGCTGCAATCCACACCCCAAAAAAACCTCTTCTGCCCACCAAAAGCAAACTCCCTTACTTTTCTGTTTAGAATAAATCACTCCAAAATAGGCTTAAGGATTTTAGGAAAGAATATTCCCTGAGGATGATGCCAGGTTTTCTCAGCAGGGTCTTTGGCTATGAACTCCTTTTCATTTGACATGATATATGCCCTCAGCTGCACATCTTCCATTTCATGCAAATTTTGGGAATTTTGAAGTCCAGCATTGCAAATCTGAATCTAGAGGAATCAAGCACAGTCAATTTAAGCAGTAAAGTCTCTGACCTGTAGCTGGAGACTTCTGGGTTCGTATCTTGTTGTACTGATATTCTCTATTTTATGTATATATAAAATCTTTTCCAGTGTCATGTCATGGCTTTTAGAAATCTTTGCCCTGAAAAAACAGGTGTCTTCTGGTTCCTGAGAAATTGTGTTCCAGTAACATGTGCCTATGACCTGTGTTTGTTTTTCATCTCAAACAGACCTTAAAAGCTATGTTGCAAATGCCAGTACTATCCTAACGCATTGCTCTTTTCTTTCTAGTTTAGTTGCTGTGGTAAAGGTTGTATGTGGTTGATCAGGTACATAGTAAACAAATGTTCCTGTGAATCTCACTTCAATTTTGAGTAAGAGAAGCCCCCACAAGCCAACAGATGTATTTAATACACAGGCAGAACCAGCAGTTAGGCTGATTTTTTTTTATTTTAAGAAGCCTCTTTGCAGACCTGTTTCTTCTTACACCAACGAAATGCAGAACTGCAGATACAGGCTTTTGTCTTGAAACCATCGGCAGAAGCAAATTGTTCAATCATCATTTTTTTCCCTTGCACAGCTCTCATTTCAGTACTAGCATTTGCAATTGTATGGATCATTAATTTGGAAGGAGAATGCACGCTAAAGAAAGGTAAGACTACAGAATAGTATCCCTTTTGTTTTGGGAAGACTTTAGCTCTTGTTTAAGGTGATGTTCCCGCTCTGCATTTCTAAGGGTGGAATCTGGATTTGCTGAAGGTCGGGTCTTTCTGAATAACTCCATGTGCAGACAGGTGTAATCTGGATGAAGACTGATGGGTCCCCATATAGTGTATCCATTTTTGTTCTTTCTTGTGGAGGTTACCAAAAAAGAGATAGAAGATCTTGCAGTGGTGATTACTTCTATTAAACACTGAATTTCTAAGATGTGTAGACAGACTTTGCCTAGCATGGAAATTCCGTTTGCATATTTCTGACAGAAAAAGTGGTTAATAGTCTCCTGCAAGTCTTTTTTTTTTCCTAATATAACTTTGTCTAGATTAAATATTAGACAGTGCTCTGCCTCTCACAAGCCCTTTCAGGAAACCATTTTCCCCCTCATTATTCAATCGGAAAAGGATGATGTTTGAGAAACTGCAAGATCGTACCTAGAGATAGAAATCCAAATTAAAGACCCCTTCCTTAGTTCACTTAGACCAACACTTCAGCACATGGATTGAGTCCTGTAAGGGCCATCTAAATCCGGTGATTTCAAGGAAACTACTCTTTCTGGCACGAGCTTACCTCTGAAAAAATAAGTATTCTTAATTGGAGCTAACTTGAAGTGAAATCTTAGAGGAGATTAGGCAGGCTCTAGTTATTCCTATAAGATAGAATTAGGGTCTTTGGGGTGTTGTCTTCATAATAATAATGATAAAATCAAATCTTGTGTGGTATTTTCATACTTCCTGACTCCCAGTTGACATAAATCTGCAGCCAGACTCTGTGCAACACGAAACAGTAGAAATACACAGCCCAAACCCCTCTGATGCCCTTAGTTGCCCACACAAGTCCCCTGACTGTGCTTAGCACCCAGGACCTGTGTGCTACTCCCTGACATTGAGAACAGACCCCGTCCCAAGCCTTTGCACCCTGCTGCAGATGACAGCAGGAAGTCTGCTTTGGCTCTGCTAAAGTGAAGCTAAAATAAAGCCAGAGCTGGTTTTTTTGGCTGCAGATACGCTGAAAGAAATCAGTGAAAAATCCGAGGGCAACCTCAATCCACATTGTGGCTGTGGCCTGCAGCAGTCACTACGATTGCTGCGGTGTGCCATGGATTCCCCCTGCTCTGCTTTCCTGCTGCACGGTTGCGCTGCGGTGGATTTTCTGCCCCAACCCTGCTCGCCCTGGGGAAGCAGCACGGCCAACAAAACCATCCTGGATCATCTCCAGCCGCTTCTGCTCGTTGATTGCCACTGGGCAATTCCGCGCCGCTTAGAAAGAACATCCCATGCAGTGATAGTCAAAGCAAAGGCCGACAGACGGCCTGAATATTTCTGCGTCACGGAGGACTCCCTAAAGGGCAAATTCTTCCGTTTCTAAAAACAAGAATTCTTCTCTTCTTATTCTAGGTCACTTGTGGAACCACACAGATAAGAGATCTCAATGAAATGTCACTAATGATAAGGTCCGGGGCTTTCAGAACGTGTTTCTGAAGGCAGGCATTTTATTTAGGTGTCTAAACGGAGGCAGCAATTTTCACCCACTGTTTCCCAGACTCACTCCTGAAGGCATGGGCCCAGGTATCATCGATATACTTGGATGTTGAAAAATCAAGCAGGCTGGTCTGGGTGTTGCACCAGGGAAAGGAAAAAGTGCAGTGGTCGCTGTAAACACTGATTTGCTCAGTAGGATGGGACCAGCCGCAGCACCCTGCGTGCCACAAACATCGCTATTTTCTGACTGATTGCGACCACACAGGACTGAGTCACCTAATTCGTAGCTGCCAGTGCAATGTAGGCAGCTCACAGGCTGGAAACAGCAGCCTGGATTTTATCCCAAAACACAGTTCCCGGCTCCCTACTCCACGGAAATTTTTGTTGCAGCTGAACAGCTTGCAAATAACAAAGTCTAAGCACGCACAGGCAAAGGATGATTTGGCAAAAGGTAGGGCTGATTCTTGGCTGCACCATGGATTCTGGAGCTTGGCACCTGGTGCTTCCCCACAACTTCCTTTGTGGTTCAACCATCCCCAGGGAAAAATTCAACAGTCACTATTCCAGAAGGTAAAATAATTACTATTGGCTGAAGAAATTAAATGTCACTGAGCCGTAATCAAAATACTGTTTTGTTTTCAAAGAACACTTCAGGTCGAAGGCCACTGAGTCCATCCCTGACTGTGCTGTGTCTCGACACACGGGAGGAAAAATACATAGCCTTGTTTCCACTTTTCTCTGTTCTCACCTGAATGACTGGATCAAGGTCAAACAACCGCAGACAGAAGGGAAAAGATCACCGAACAGGAGTGGAAACGTGAAATACGTCAAATGGCATTCTTTTTTTTCTTGCTGTCAGAAGTGCTCGGGGGGTTGTGGCCAACCAGACAAGAACAGGCAGGCTGTCTGCAGAACGGGAGATTTGTGACGGTGAAGTCCTGTTGGGGTTTTTCTGGGACAGTTACATATAAGACACCAAAGGAATGGCTCAGAACTACGATCCCCACCTACAATGTTTCTTTTCCTTTACACTTACGGTAATGATGTTTGGGCAACAGTTTGCTTTTTTCAGTTCCCACCTACGATTCATTGTGAAACTTGGTAAGATTGGCCATGTTATAATGTTACTCCATGAGTATATGGATAAAGACATTTTCCTTCAACAGCTTTTTGCCGTATTCACGAACCTGTCCCACTGTTTGAGTCATTCCTTAGGGCGTAGAACATAGGTGGCATTGCTCTGGCAGAAACCTTCTGCTATCCCTCTCACGCTTGTTACTGCGTGTATGAAGCAGATGGCTTCTGATACTTTGTCCAACCACTTAAACACGGAGTACCAAAATTGCAGAAATTTTCGTCGTTGCTACGGCAAGTGACTTAGGTAGACTTTGGAGCAATGGGTAGATCCATAAGAACAATTATTAAAGCCAACTCCACATTACGCTAACTGCAGCAGCATTGCAAACTACAAAGATCAACTTACAAATTTAAGTACTCTGAAGTTTTTAGTGGAAATAATTAGTCTGAAATCAAAGTTTCTATCCTAACCCTGACCATGGGTGCAAAGAAAAGGAATTCATTTGGCTATACTACAGGGCAGCTTTCCAAACCACACAGTGAGTGCTGCTATTTTTTTTACGTTGTAAGTGTAAAATTCTTATTTTAGGTTGTCTAGACCTTTGATTCGTAGAAATGTAAATTTAAATTCGCTTCACATTCGCTGATGTTAAGTCACTTTATTTTATTCAATTCAGAACTTCATGGAATATCTGAGTCCTAGTCTGCTTGGTGAAACTCAACTTTCTATGAAGGCAACCAAGTAAAAACCTCTCTTATGCCATTCCCTGTTGCAGAAATAATACCTAAGGAAACACTCTCTGACAAAGTCTTCAGGAATCAAACATTTGCAGCAGACATTTTAAAGGCAACCTTGAATGAGAACCTTTGATAACCTTTTCAGTACCTGTGAATTACCTGCTGCTGGAAAACTCTCAGGTGGCTGAACACTGCTTTGGCAGACGAGTTCATCTTTGCCTGTAATTAAGACCAAATCTACAAAACACCTGTCTATATTACCCTCAGAAATATAAGTCTGGGAGCAAATTGGTGTTAGAATAAAAATTTACTGCTATTCATGTATGGGATTGCAAAATGTAAGGCAAAACAGCAGAAGTGTCAAGAGATCAGTCTACATTTTTATATTTCACTTCATTAAAACAAGATATCTGTAAATCCCTTATTATCGTGCCTTGTTCTTTCTGAAACACTGCCCATTCACAGGCTTAATGTTCTTGTGGGTAGTTACAGGTTTGGTCATATCTTATTCATCATCTGGGTAGAGATGTACATTAAAAGGGTACATTTCTATGCTAAAGACACTGCCTGGGCGCCCATGTGTGAATGCCCCCAGGGTCCCTTTTGCCACAAAGCAGCACAAGTTTCACACTGATGTGTGCTGGCAGGAAGCAGCCTGACACCCACATGTGCCCAGGTGCAAGCTCAGTGACCACAGAGCCCAGAAGGGTTTCTGGAGATGCAGGTTTTGACACCTGTAGACAGGGAGAGTTCCTGGCTGGTCACAGGTTTCCTGTCTCTGAGGAAAGGGGGCACCAATGTGCACATGAAAGGAGCTGTTAGCACCCTGGTAGGAACTGCAGTACTCATGTTACTGTAGCTGCGGTGATGGGTGTGAGTGAATCCAGGTTTGTAAAGGGAAGTTTTCATTTCTGCCCCTAAGAGGTGGTTGCTTGCTGGTGTGACAGCTCATGGACTTAGAATACACCAAAGGCACAATGTATATATTATTTTCTCTCTGTGATGTATTCAGCTTGAATTCAGTTATGGACAGGGGATTTCATTTTTCCCCACATGACTATGACTCCTGTTAGAACACTAGGGAGAATGTCTATTATATACTAGCAGAACAGTAAATTCCCCCAAAGCACACTAGTTTAATCATGTGAAATGATTTCTAAATAAATCATAAACAAATCATGTCTAGCATTTTTGCTGTCTTACAGTAAATGTGGTTGATAGGTATATCAAATGTAGTTCTCAAAAAAGTGTGTAGATTGTGAAAATTCAGTTAACCATAGAATCTTAGGGTGGTTTTGGTTGGAAGGAACCTTAAAGCTCACCTAGTTCCAACACCTCTGCCATGGGCAGGAAACCTTCCATCAGACCAGGTTGCTCAGAGCCGCATCCAACCTGGACTTAGAACACCTCCACGGATGGGGAGTCCACAACCTCTCTGGGCAACCTGTTTCAGTGCCTCACCACCCTTACAGTAAAGAATTTCTTCCTAAATCTAATCTAAACCTACCCCTCCTTCAGCTTAAAGCCATCCCCCCTTGTCCTATGCACTTGTGAAAAGTCCCTCTTCAGCTCTCTTGTACCTTTACATACTAGAAGGTGCTACAAGGTTTTCCTGGAGCCTTCCTTCTCCAAGCTGAACAACCAAAGTCTCTCAGCCTGTCTTCAAGGGAAAGGTGTTCCAGCCCTGTGATCACCTCAGTGTCTCTCCTCTGGACTCGTTCCAGAGGCAGTTTGGTTGGCAGTGCTAGCAGAGCCTATCTGGGGAAACTGTCAGCACGTGGGGTTTATGCGCAGCTGCAGATCTCAGACAGCGCTGCTGCCGCTGCGCCTGTGCCAGCACGGGAAGTGTGCCCTGTCAGCAGCACTGCTTCTGGCCACACTCAGCCCTGATCCCTCTTCACGCTGCCCCCTCCCACCACCTTCACGAGCACTAATTAAAAGTGATTCATGAAAAGCTTTCACCAGGCAGCAGCTGGTTTCTAGTCCAGACAGCCCTCAGCGAGAGAGCCAAGGAGCTTGGCCACTCGACCTCGTGTGCCTTTTCTGCAATTCACAGCAAGGATGTCAGCGCTGCCGTAAATGTCACACCTCTTGTGATGGGGCTTCATGGCAGCCTCCACTAACTTTTGTCACCTTCTTAGTCACCCTTCCTCCCGGAGTCACCAGGCACTGCACTGACCTGCCGAAGCCAGGGCTGGCAGCCAAGCAGGAGGGGCTCAGGAGGAGGCTTGTGCCACTTCTCTGCTCCATTGCTCTCACGTGGGTAGCAAAGCTTGGTTACTTCACGGTCTTCCTTGCAATAATTTTGAAAAAAACTATTTCCTGTTAGGGAAATGGAAAATACAGAGTACTTCAGTACCCTTTATTCAGTACTACACTTACATTTCTGTATTTAAATCCAGTGCAATTTGTTGTGAGCTCAGGAACTTCCCTTATCCTCGTGGACCAGTCCCCCAAATGCACCCAGTCCCAGCAGTCCACCAAACACTGCTGGGTCTCCAGAGTGCTCCTGCAGCTGATGCACAGCTCAACTTGCACCAAAGCCGTTCTGTGGACTCCCTCTTTGGGGATCATTTGATAATACAAAAGCAGGCATGTGAACAAGGTACATTTTCTGCCAGATTACAAAATACTCATCCTGCTCACCACATGGAACTGGAAACAGACTTTACACCAGACCAGACTTTTGGTCTGATTTGATGAAGAGGGACAGGAATTTTGGTGTAGGTAGGGGGATCGCTGTCCTTTAAGGCCCCAAGGAAGCCAGTGCACCACCAGATCCAGGCATTAATCCTGCTTGCCAAGCCTTACAGAGGCTGCAGAAACAGTCACAGCCTTTGCCCAGGTGAAGGGAACTGCAAGCTCAGATCCAGCTTGAGGGGACTGAAAACCAGCCCCAGCACCCAGCTGGGGTAGCCCTGGCAGCCTGTGGCACCAGGCACTACTCCTGCATCCAAAGGAATGCACGACAGGCATCACTGTCCCCCAGGACTGAGGTTTTCTTCTCATCCCTTTTCTGTAATTTAACTAGAGATGATGTTACCAGTGTGCCTAATTGTACTCAACCTCACAAAGGTCTTGCCCCTGATGATATTGAGGCAAAAGCTACCACAGCTTGTGTGTCACATAAAAAAAAGCACTGCCTCACATTGGCTTTAAGTGTGTTGCATTTTGACTACACTTATTGTTATGGTTTATTATATATTTACTTTTATTTACTTAAATTTTCTGTAGTCTGAAATATGCTTCAAATACTTCATGAAAAAAGCAAAAATAACCTTCTAATTTACCAACAAAGTCATCTCCCAGAATGAATCAGTAAAACCTCCAAGCCATTTTCAAGTAAAATGATACCACATTGCCAGAATGACAAGCACAGAATTGCCTCACAGATGATAAACCAGAACTGAATTTGAGAAACCTCACATAGACTTTCTACTCTGAATCATCCTTTTTAAAATTATTTTTAGCTGGGGGTTGAAGATAGAGTGATTCATCCCATTCTGAAATTGTTTTCTGTTTCAATACAATACGACTTTGTTTTCTGCAACATCTTTTGAGCAATATTGGAAGAGCAGAATAAGAATTAAATCACTCTCACCAGAAGAGAAAAACAAGTCTGGGGATAGAAGGAGGCATTTTCCGTCTGAGATTCAGGAAGGAGTGGAGCAGCAATGAGGCAGAGTTTTACAAAAAAGCCTCTCTCAAGGCAAACAAAATTAATCTGTTAAAAACAAAGCCAAGACTTCAGAAGGCAGACAGGGAAATGGTCAGAATTAGGTGAAAAAGAGGAAATTGGGAGATATGGACTTTACAAACAGTGAGGCCCTGGAAGCTGTTCCTTCACCACCAGGGGAGCACAGGGCTTGTGATGTGGACAGGCCATAGCAAGAAATAAACAGGATAAGTCATGTTTTGGAGTGTATCTCTTGCCCAAAATGAGGATGTCTGGCTTTGAGACTTCTAGCAAGGAAGCTGAAACAAACCCACAGGTTTTCTTGCTCAGCCAGCCAGAGTGACTGTGGGTAGCCACTAGCTGTGACTAATGCCACAGAGATTCTTACCGGTGCTGACACCATGCAGGTCCTGCATCTTGCAGCAGGAGGTAACGTGGCTGGCACTCAAGGCACTCACTCAGGTACCTCTCACCTATAAATTTAGGAGGAAAATATTGCCTGTGCATTTAATTCTCAGAGCCTTGGGTAAACTAATGTATTTGGTGAAGTCATGCCAGGAAAACTGTTTGCCAGCCTTTGGTGTAAAGGACCCTCTTTAGCTCCTGGCTGCCCTCACAGGCAGTTTTGTGGCATATAAACCACAACAACATTGGTGAGGAACAAGGCACTAATCAGGTCAAGGTTTCAGTTTATTTGCTTCCCTCCTAGACAATGGTCTATCAAAATATAAACCACCCCACCCTAGTTTCAAAACACCAACATGCAGTGCTAAGGTGGGGTAACCCAAGGGCTTTCCCTCCCCACTGGTTTTTAACAAAACATTATTCTTGATCTTTATTCAAGCAAGAGCAGTTGGGCACGGAAACAATGTCCATTAGACCCACCTCAAAGAAAACCTTGATTGCTGTCCACATAAAGCATCAAATATTTTTGCAAAAGACACAAAAAAGGGCATGTATACACATTTCAGAACTACTGAGAATGGTGAATGCAGCTACTGAAATGGTCCTACTGCTGCCCTTCCTGTGCATGGATACTCAAGCCTCTCTCCTGGCTTACCTGGAGGGGAGCAGACTGGACTGCACGAGGGTTTGGGTGACACCTGGCCTGGTGTGGATGCCCATGAGGGAAGCTCTGCCATGCACCTTGAAGCTCTCAGGGGTGGGGGATTAAGGGCAGCTTCCCTGTGTGCCAGCTCTTTTCATTTCTAAAAGGCAATTGAGCTTTATCCTGCACTGCTGTACACTCTATAAAGCAGCAAAGAAACAAAAAGGAAGACATATTTTTTAAAAAAAAAATTTAAATTTTTAAATTTCCTTAGATTTCTAAAGCAAACAAAGTGCTTTGACATGCACAAGGCTGCTTGTCATGGAAGCAGTATCCAAAAGGAAACACAGGCACTCCCTTGTGCAAGCTAAGATAGAGAATGGCAACCTCCCGATGACTTCTCTTGGCTCCTAAGTAAATCCACCAAACCCTTCCCCTGAGCCCCTTCCCCTTCCCTCCCTAAATCTCAGCCTTGGCAAGGAAGGACTATGCATGTATTTCACCTTTTGTAAAAAGACTGCATGGATTTTGAGTTGAAAGCCCTGAAGGCATTAAATAATTTAGAAATAATATGACAATAATTTAGAAATAATACGACAATTTGTCTTTTGAGTTACTTCCTACCATATCCTCTTGATGAAATGAAGGCTGTACGCCTTCACAATTTTCCATTTAGACAGAATTCCACCAGTTTAATCAAAGTGAAACATTAGGTACTGTTATGGTCCTTGTACCTTCAGATTTCCTTACTGATAACCCACATACTATCCGTTAACCCATTGCATCATTCGCAAGAATAAACAACCTGGGCTCTGCATACAGGAAGCTGAACTAAAAGGAAATAGAAAATATTAGTTTTCATGTATGCATTTTCACCTCTGCACAGTCCAGACTGACATATTTTCACAGATCAAGGTGGTCCTTCAGATGTGCCTGTTAAGTTCCCTATGGAGACAAAACGCATTTCCTGTTTCTATTTTTAAAGTTTGTGCCTTTTTCATTTAAACCACCATTACCTCACTAGAGGATGGAAGTGATGGTCCATAAGGGTAGCAAAAGTCAGACTTTCTTCCCATTCTCTGCTATCATCTACACTGCAATATGAAGGGTTAGGTGCTTGTGTAATGCCAAAGATCAGCACCTCAGACACACGAGTTCCAACGTGTACACAATGGAAGGAGCAATGGGCTATAAACCCGTTTGCTTGGGGACACAGACTACAACATCCAGATTTTTTTACTTAATAAGGTAAGGAAGTCTTTCCTCCGTTTCAGGAAAAAGGAAGGTGCTCTGCAGAGGTGGAAGCCCTTCCAGACTCTCAGCTTAGCTCCTCAGTTCAGTCACAGAACCACATACCCCCTCTTTCTAGGTACGTAGATGGGAGAAGGACTCAGTGAACTCTTTCCCAATGGAAGATGCAAGTAATTATTGATGAGCAACAAATTAGCAATGAGAAATTGCAGACTTTGTCTCTGCCAGAAAAGAATGAATGTGATTTAGTGTAACCAGAGGATCCATAATCAGTTTTATCACTGCGGGTGTCCCAGCTCCAGGGAGGATGGCGTTCACTTTCTTCACAGCAGCGCCATCGAGGCCGTGGTTTGGATTTGTGACTAAAATACAGTCACAAATTCACCAGTGCTTTGTCTGTGGCTGAACAATTCCTGCACAGCACCAAGGCTCTCTCTGGAAGACATTTTGTTGCACACTTAATTTTGGTCACAGTATTAAAGACTAATTTTTCAGTCTTTCCAATAAACCTTCAGTGGGTTTGAATCATGTTATTTGGTCCCTAAGTTATTTCAGGGGCTGTTTATGAAACGTGTCACTCACTTCACTGAAATTATTGCAATAAAAGAACGTAACTGATAGGTTTGTTCTGAAGTTCTTTTAAAGATTACCCATCAGTAAATCAATAGAGGCAGAAGGCTATTACTTGGGCCATTTTGGTGGATGTAGGAGAATTCCTTGACATGTAGTGGACAGCACAGCAGGCTAAACAATGAAGCTGTTGGGAAGGTCAGGAATAGAAGTGCTGTCCCTGTGGGTGTTTGGTGGCTGAGCACTGCTCTGTAACACATCCAGCACCAGACTGTGCTGGGCAGGACCTGCCTTTCCAAGGCCCTCTATGTGCATGCACTTATTTGACCTCAATCCCATGGAAATCATTAACTTTTCTCCTGAGAAAGCCCACGAGGATCTCACATTCCCAAAAGTGAAGTTTCTCTGTGCAGCAGGTATTTTTTCCTCTGCTTTCCGTGCTGCCTCAGGAAATAAGCACTTGTACTTTGAAAACCTTCCCCTTTTCCGATAAATCAGTTTTCCTTAGCTCTAAGATACTTGTTACTCTCACAATGCTAAATGGAAACACTGTCCTCTGCAAACAAACCTACAACATAGAGACAATGAAATGCTGTCTCTCCACAGCACTGGACAGGAGATACTTTTTAAAGCTGCTACTGCATTGTTTTTTCACTGTAGCTCTGGTGTAAGTCAGCCACAAGGAGAGAAGAGGTGGCAAAAAAGTGAAGCAGCTGAACTTACAGGTGTAGGGAGTTTTCATCTTCTGTCTCTCAGCAGGGTATCTGTACGATTATTTTCTGGGGATAGCTGTACTTAGAGCTGCTGACGCTATTCACGAGTCCACTAGAGAGCAGCTACGCCTCATATTCAGCAAGGTTCTGTTTTAATTCATTTCTCTGACATTTATTGCACTTCACTCAAATGACTAATCAGCCCTGGAAAGCTTTCTCAGTACTAGACTGAGAGGCAATGGAGGTGTGGACTCAGGCGCTCTGATTCATACCTGGGTATGTGAATGCTCACCCTTGGCACCGAGCTGCTCTTGTTCGTGCACAGTGGCATTCTTGAAGAAATCTTAGCTCATAGGAGAAGAAAAGTAAATCAACACCCTGAAGGTGAAAGTTCCCTTAAATTCCTTCAGTAAGGAATACACAGATTTTTTGGAAGAAGTCCAGAGCAAGAGGCAGCCAAAGGGACTGTCCTTCCAGTCAATGGATAAAATGGGAACAGAAAAACAGCTAAATAAGGCTATTTTACCCCATTTTCCCTAGGTGAAATAAAGTGCTGTGTAGGTCTAAAGAACTAATAAGGCACAGCAGTCCACAGCAACCCATATAAGGCCATTTTCCACTAACTCATGGAAGATTTTAAGTAACACTGAAGAATGATTTACACTAATGAGAAGACAATGTAGTGTATGAAATACAATTTTATATAGAGGAGACAATTTAATGTGTAAAATACTGGCTTCTGCTGACCATCCTCTCAGCCTTCATAAAAACATTGAAGTTTTCTTTCTTTAAACATCAAGGAGCAGCATAAAGACACAGTATGAATTTCAAAAGTTTCACTATTTATCTTTTTGTCAGAGAAAAAGGAAACTACTACCTGTCCAAACAGCTGGCAAATCCAGATTCCCTGGCCTGGTAAGTTAATGAAAATTGCCCTGGCCCTGTTAGAAGCAGACAAAAATTATTAAGGCATAAGTTCCTTTAACTTTAACCTACATTATCCCTGCCCCTTAGGAACTGCCTTGAAGTGCCTGGGTAGGTCTACTTTGGCACATTGCCTTACTGACCTTCCTTTTTTATGTCAGATCACTTAACTCTCCTGCATCAAATAGGAAGGACAAGGACCAACTTCAGGCTTTTTATGCCAAAGGTCTGATTTTCCTTGTGGCCTTTTGCAGTTACTTCCTTGGTCCTCCATTTTCTGGAATACTGGTTACTGACTGTATATAACCCTGGCACTGTTTCTCACCTGTGAAAAAACAAAAATTTTTCAGAGCATGTATACTGAATCATAAAGATCTAAGAAAGCACAGAGAATGACTATAAATGTTAGACTGATCACCCAAAAAAGGGAGAGCATCTGATTTTTTTAATTTGCCAGAAACCATACGAAGTGGCACAAAACACGCTGCAATTACTGAGATGGCTAAGACAAAAAAAGCTCACTTCAGGCTAGACATTCTGCATCAAACAATGAAGAAAGGTTTTTCTCCCAGCTTTTAAAACTATTTCAAATAAAACGTCATAATTAAGTATCATTAATGGAAAATTGAAATGATCATATGAAAGTGTCAGCACCGAACATTTTAATATTTCTAGTTATTTATTAGCTTTGACAGAAATTGGCCAAACTTCATAAAATCAATCAATACATGATGAACAGAGCTGAGAGGGAAAGTTTGTGCACTGAACTAAAAAGAAAAAAGAAGAAAATAGGGCAGCTCAGACAACCAGTAAGGAGAGTTTCCATGGCACATGATGATGTTCTACCCTCTGTCAGAGGGTAGAACTGTTTATCTCTGCTCAATTTAAAGGCAATTTAAAGTGAAGTGAAAGGGGACATTTCTCTCATTGTGGCCAAATCAGTCGTGCAGAGGGCAATGGCAAGGAAAAGAGACAAGAAAAAAATCTACAGGGTCTACTGCTTCTCTGCCACACTCTGCATTTTTCACAGCACCTTTGAAAACAACATTCTTTACCCTTTCCCTGCAGATCCGCCACAAACGGTGTTCGAGAGCACATCAGCCTCCTTTGATCTCCGGGTATTGTTTTGGAAATTACATCTTTGTCTCCTTTTTTCTTCAGGCCGTTTCTGAGATTCTCGTGAGTTTTCCTGTTCTCAGGTTTAATGTTTCCATTTCCCTTCACGTTTTTGCCCTTTGTGCAGCAGTATCAAGTACAATTATTTTGCAGCCTTTGGAGTGCCATCAGCATCTCTTCTGACTTTTCGGCTGTTCCCTCAACACCGGGGTTCAAACCTGCAGAAGGGGAGATTTAAGGGATGCAACTATCCTGGGAGGCTTTGTAAAAGAGGCATTGTCAGAGTTTTTCCATGGGTTGAGCTTAACAAAGTAATTATGTAATCCTTATGATAATCAGAAGAGGAGGATCCAGCAGTGGAAACTGAGCTATATAGGAAAGAATGATGAATCCTATGATATTGCTTCTGAGTAAAGTCTGGATGCTTCAAAAGAAAGTCAATCCTTGATTATCTGCCTATCTGCAAATCTTGCAGTGTTAATGGGGAAAACGTGATTGTCAAAAGCCTCCATTGTTCTGGGTTAGGATCTTCAGTGCCTCCTTGTTTGCCTTTTGGCTTCCCACGAATTAGTTCAGAGAAACAGCACTGTCCTGTCCTGCTCAAGGGATGGGTATCAACAATTGTTAAGTCTACAAGAAGCTCATAACTAACAGGCAAGAAAAATATCTTTGTCCAGAAGAGTGTTTTTGGAGACCAATTGTACTCTTGTATATTCACCTACAGATGTAGTCATCACCTTTACTGCCTCAGGTTTCTGAAAAGAAAACACAAGCAGGACAAGACACCTTAATTTTCCAGTCAAAGATACAACATTAGAGTAAAACTTTTGCTTTTTTTTTTCTTCCTTGAAAAGGAACAACTCTCCTGAATGGACCAATGAGATAGTAACGAGGAATTAAAATCTACGGTCTTCTATTGATGTTTCAATATGGAAATTACTGAAAATTATTAAGATGAATCTTGCAGTCATCCCTCTGAAATAGCTAAGTGTGTGATCACACTTTCAATCTTTATTCACACAGAAGTCTTTGACTACTGTTTTCAGACAGATTTTGGTACTCCCACAAACACGCTGAGTAGTTCTTTTCACACAAATAGTAATTTCATTTATATTTCAGCAAGAAACTTTGTTTTATTACCTTGAATGTTGTTTTTCTTCTCCTTTGTTTTCTATTCAGAGGCCTTTGCTCATTTTTGATATATTCCCAAAGGTTCACTTATAGGGAATGGTGTACATGCTTCTGGGAACTTGCCTGGCAGAGGCAAAACTGTTGTCAGTGAAAACTCAGATTTTGGGCTGTCACTGCAGTCACTGATCCCGACGGTGAAGGGAATGGGATTTGCCAATGTCAGAAGCTCAGGTATCCTGTATTGCTACAGCTCAGCTTTCTGGGGAGTTACAGGATGGGAGGCACTCACCAGAGCAGAAGGGAGGAGAGTTAGGGAAGGAACGAAGGCTCATACAGGTGAGTCCATGGCTCTCCTGGCTCCAGTTAAGTGATGATTTTGTGATCCTGTGAATCAATTCACTGAACTCAGTGTGGAACTCAACTATGAAAGAAAAAAGCAAACAACTGATCAACTGTTCAATTATGTTTTGCTGTGATTGCTACTGCTTCTGCTGCAGCTCCCTCTCTGTCCTACTTTTAGATTCTTTAGTCTTGGATTTACCTTACATGTAAATTTATTTATTTAGACTACCTGAAAGACTACAGATACTGCTGGTTACCTTAAATAGTACCAGTACCATAGTTTATTCTAAATTATCTTACGTAGCTGTTTGGGGTTTTTAAAATCAAATTCTCAGGTGGAAGATTTTTATTTTAGAATGCCTCTGTCATTTCCCACAGTTACTTACTCTGTTTGGCTCCACACTTGAGAAAATGGTTTCCTCTCACATCTGGCTCTCTGTATTTAATTTAAAATTGCCTTCCTAGACCTTAATCATAACCAAGAATATCTTGATTTGTCTCGCTTTTTGAGGTCAAAACATGCTCACAGTGCATCTTAAAACATTTCCATTACCGTTTCCACTGAATGCAAGGAAAATATGTTGACTTCATTAAAAAAAAGAATAAAATTGAACCAGAGATAATTTTCATAAATTAGATGTACAGATTTCACAGCTCAGAAACAAGGATGTCGAATGTGTCCAGCCTATACAGCCTCCTACACAGAAACCACAAGGTTTCAACGACAAGTCACTGAAACCACAGCATTCAGCTTTTTATCCAAGACAACCTCTACCCAACGGGTGCTGCTGCCTTGGTGTGCTGACTGCTCACACAAGAGTTTTTCCAAGGTTCGCTTAAGGTGCTGACCTGTGAAGAGAAATGAAACTCATTATGCAAACAACTGTGCTAAATAGCTCCTCAAATCTGTACGTGTGTGCACAAAACAGATAAACCTGCATGCACAGGCACACACATTCCTGCCTTAGATACGTCTGGTTATAGATGAAGACAGAGACATCTGGAAAAAAAGGTCACTACAAAAAACTGTTTTTACAAAGTTACTAGCTTAAAGTTTTATCTGTTAAGGATAGCATGAGCTAACCACCTCAGCAGTCTTTAACATTCTGTAAACAATTAAACAGCAGATCTATTTATGAAGTAAAAAGTCATAACAAAGCCCATTACATTCACAGAGCAATTAATGTATGAGAAACAGAATAAATATTCCTATTCAAGAGAATTCCAGATAGGTATAGCTACTTCTGCATCGAGGCTTTTATTGATATAACTGCCTGAAAAGTAACAACAAATCCTGCTTGCACGATACCATCATACCTGCAGGAGTCTGAAACGTAGACAAGGGTGCAGAGTTCAGATTTCCCTAAATACTCTGCCATAAAATGATTCTGTCCAGAATTGCCCTTCAGCCCCTGCTGAAGGGCTGAATGCTGTCTGCACTGGCACCACGTTGCTGTTCCTGGAACAATGCTGCTGAGTGAGAGCCACTGGCCCCCTCAGCCTCGCGTGCTAAGGAGGCACTTGTTGCGTAGGCGATCACAGCTGCGTTCAGTAGTAAAGCCAGCAGAAGGGGAGTTTCGGACTTCTGGCAACTCATTTCTATTTGCAAATCTGTCAGGTGTGCTAAGGAGAAAGTAGGGTTGATAATGAAATGATTACAATCAAAATAAACCTAAACAAACAAACTCTCGAGGCCTTTGTAAGAGGGATGTCACTTCAATGACCCAAGGCCCTGTAACGGAGGCTCCTCAGATTGCGACAAACTGTGACACAGAGTAGCAGTGACCTGAGGAGAAGGTTCTTTAAATGGCTTTGCAGCTGAAGAAAGCACCTGCATCACTGCACCCTGAGAACTGCAGAGGTGGCTTCTGCCTCAGCCTTCCCTTAGGCTACAGTGTGACACCAAAGCCTCTTCGCCGCTGCAGGAGCTGAAGTACAGCACATGTGGTGGCTGATCTGGTGGCCTGCAGCACACACAGAGGTGGTGCTCGGGGCAAGCTGAGGAGTTGGTGTGCAAGCAGGGATGTGGAGTCACTCCAAAGGGAGGCTGCATCCTCCAGTGCAATGTCACACTGCTCCTCTGTCCTCACTACTTCCTGCTGTGCCAGAGGTGCCCCAGCACCATAAGACATGACGCCGCCCCTGGGAAGACACAAAAGAAAGGGCAGGAGAACAATGTGGCTGAGTTTATAGGATTTGGAATCAACACTATCATTAAAAATAATCCTAATAGAAACTGTGTATAAACAGTAAACACATATACATTGATGAAGGAGAGTATGATCTGTAGTATTTTGGTAGTAACTGAGAACCACAAAGCAGAACTAGTTAGAAATAAGTAGTATTCAGTCACCTGCTTCTACCAATAATAACCATAATAAAAAGGAGAAAATTGCATTTTGTTTTGAAGATAACGTTATATAGAATGTATTAATAAGGCAAAATCAGGGCAGATTTGCTGAAGGAGGGAAAAGGGGCCATAGCCCCTCAGTGGCTGTGCCCTGTATTTAGCTTTAGACTGTGTAAGAGGGGAACAACTGCACTCCAATGGAGATCCCACACCAGCACAGCAGCCTCACCAAACCCTGGGAGTGACTTCCAAAAGAATCTGTAACATCAAACCTTTAATTCTGTTATCAAAACTCAAGCTGTAGTGTCATGCTGATCACCATGCAAGGCATGACAGGATAAAGGGAATGGCCATTCCACTGGCCCAGCTGCCAGTGGAATGTTGCCTGTGTAGTGCATTCCCACAGGCTGCAGCAGACTGTGCACATCCATCTCGAGCCTGTAATGGCTTGGAGGTTATCTGTTTTGTACTACTGATATTGTAACACAGAAGTGACTCTCTTGTGACTTCTGTTCCTTCTGTTCATTAGCAATAGTAAATGAAAGAAGCAAGGATTTTGCATTGTGCCCATTCTGCATCCTCCATTCACAGTCCAACACCTGCATGTATCTCTTCTGATTTTTCTTTCTCAACACTTGGGACGAACATGACACACACTGTTGGGTTTCCGCATTACCACATCCCTGCTTTTCACACTGTAGGCCTGTCTCGTAGTGGAATCACTGGGAAACATGTTGGGAATGTTGGGAAACAGACAACACTTCTGTGGTACAAAGGTTGTGGGCTATCCTTCACAAGGAGACCTGCAGACCTGCCATGCATCAAACCCCTGAGCACCAGAAGTCCTGGCTGCCACACAGAGCAGGAGCGATGACTTGTCTCGCTCACTGCCCCAACCTCTCCCCGCCTGTGGCTTTCAGCTGAACAACTCCTTTCTGCCCTCAAATTTTTAAGAGAACTGCGGTAGCTGAACATCCTGTCAGCTGCTGCCTTGTCTTCTGAATGTGGCTGTCCTCTGGTTGCGGGGAAAGGTTAGGAGCACTACTATAAAGAAGAATGAAGATCTCTATGAAAGCTAGAACACAGCTCAGGCACAGCTCCAAGCTCTTAGTTACAGAGATCAAACTGTTCAGG
The DNA here is from genome assembly GCA_013398855.1 of Mohoua ochrocephala. Lineage (NCBI taxonomy): Eukaryota > Metazoa > Chordata > Aves > Passeriformes > Acanthizidae > Mohoua > Mohoua ochrocephala. Next base: position 45,886 of record VZTA01006143.1, on the reverse strand, counting down.
CCTTATGCAGGAGTTTTCAGCTGAGATATGAAAGGAACTGCGTGATGTGGATGACTGCAGTGGCAGAGGACCACGCTTGGTGACCCAGGGAGGCTTCTTCCATCCTACATGCAGAGAAAGGTGTGACCCAGGAGGTGGGAGGCTGCTCCCAGCACTAAAGGAGTCTTAAAAGGATGTGCCCACAAGAGGACAGTTCTGAATATTTGGCTCTGTGCAGGGTGGCTCTAAGCTTGTCTCAGGCTCTGAGTGTTAACAGGAAGTTTTCTCAGTTTTCTCAGTACAGTTTGTTATTACAGTTTGTTAGTACATTGAACTATGTGCCTAAAAAGCATTACTGGGTTGACCTAGGAGCAGGATGGGAAAGAAATCGGCTACAAGTTAACTCAGAAGGAACATTATGGAGAATGTAAATGGTTTTGTATTGTTGCCTAGTAATATTTTAGTGTCTGTGTCTCCCCATTCAGAGTTATATTTACTCTGATTTTTATAGCAAACACAAGTTAAGAATAGATTTTTTTCCCCAGGTTAAGTTTTCTCTTTTCAAAGTTAAAAGACCAAAGAATTATACCAAAGCTTAGAATAGGAAAATAAGATTGCAAGGGGGTAGAACTAACTTGCAAAGTCATCAGAAATATTTTGAAGACTAGTTTTTCTAAATCTGTTTTACAGGAATCTTCCTCCTAGTCTCCTGTTTTCCAGCATAACTCTCTCCCCTTGTCTCCTACAATTCCCCCAAGTCACAGATAGCGCACACACGGAATTTCACAGACCTAAGTTATAAAAGTTCTTTGAAAGCAGCCCTGCACATTACAGAGTTTTTTGGCTGAGCCATAGCAATGACTAAGCCATGGGAAAAGCCTCCATTCAGCTCTCCTGTAAAGGAAAATGTAGGTGGGGGAACCGGGCTTTCGGGGTCGAAGTCACGCAGCTCTTGGGTGGCACCGTCTCAAAGAGGACTCGGCCTGGCAGGGCTGGGCTGGGAGGTTTCTCACATTTCCACTTCTCAGCCATCCCTGTGGGGCCGGGCCGGCGACAATGTGAGAGAGGGTGTCATTGTTTGACTCAGCATGTTCCTAAGCCACAAGAGAGCGGTGACGTACATAAAAATCTTGCTGTTCGCTCTTATCTGATAAGAGGGATATCAAGGAGTTTTCTCCACTGCCTAGACAATAGAGGAAGTCCTCATTTGTCCCTGCATTTCACTTTCTCTGTTATCATGCCTTCCTTGAAGCAATTATTGTGGCCTTACAGCCTCTAACACAAACCAGAAGGCTATACAGCAGTTTTAGAGACCTGATATGCAAACACGAGTTACCACATTGTCAAATGCCTATTGTTTAGCTTCCCATTTACTCCACCAGCTTTAAAACTGATCTCCGATCTAACTGATTTAATTTAGAGTAGCTCAGACAGAGCCATCTCACCTCCCATGATTTTGGTGGAGATCTGCCTCTGTCTCTTCAAGTCCTTCTCAATCTGAAAACACAGATTTTTTTGTCCATATTTTTGATCATATTACATATCCAAATGGAGAGTTCCCAACCTATCAAGCAGATAAAGATGCATAACAGTGCAAGAACAACCACATACTGGAGCTGGGCTCAAAGAAGTTTTCCAAAAGAACCCACAGTTGAAATACTGACAATAAGAAGTAAAAGCAAACATTATCACCAGCCTGTTTCTTTACTATGAACACTTCCAACAGTAAATCAAAAAGTGGATTGAGGATAAATGAACATTCATCCACGTTACCAGGCAGCAACCTACAGAAAAGTTATGGTAAAGAGGAGCAGAGCCAAGTACCCTCTTCATGTAAAGAACACCACTATTGGAAATAATCTCTCTGTGTTCTCAGCAGCCTCAGGGAGGTGTTGGACAACAGACAAAAAAAGTTTTACAACGGTTCACAGGAATGGGATGGAGGGAGGGGGGATAAAAAGAAGTACTTGTGACCATGTGGTTGCTCAAACCAAAGATGCTGTTGATTTCCTTTAATGAACCTTAGCTCCAAATTAACAAGACATTTCAAATAAAACCTACTGAAATCCTCCGTACTTCACAGTGCAACTGTGCTGCTTATTTAAATTATTTCACAACACATCCATAGGAAAAAAAAATTTAAAATGATCACACTACCTTTTCTTCAAGAAATAAAATTTCAAACTACGTGATAGGAGAAAGTGTTTTTTTCTTACTTGTTTCAGTTCTCATTTTTCATGATTTCTGTTCTATTGGGTGTGATTAGCTACCCCTTTCACCAGGAGAGATTGTGTGTGCGCATGCACGAGACCCTGAGTGCCGTATGTGTATCTACATACACCTGTAAAATCCATTCCTTTAAGCTATTCATTTTCTGAAAGATGAAAAATTACTTAAGCACATAAACAGCATCGAGTAAATAATCATTTGTACACAGAAGACAAACATGCCAGACTATCTCACCTAGAGCTCTCACCATCTTAAGCACTCATTTTTAAATGAGCAATGAACAAGTGACCCAGCCTGACAGCCCAGATTCACCCACCAGACAGCTGCAGGTGCATTTGATACAATGTCAGCACACTACACAGATTACCACACACCCAGCTGCTGTCCAGTCTCTGTGTAGATTTTGTAAAGCATCTCCAAAGCCATCTGGAATCTTCAGACTTTCAGAGGCAAAGATTTAATTTGAAAGACACGTGACCATCTTTTTACTCCCCACAGCGAAGGCGCCCAAGTGACTTTAACTGCCTTCTTCTAATTCCAAACAGGAACCTTTCAATGGTATTGATGATAATAACTAATGATAATATGTAAGAAGCATTTAAAGCTGGTTTTTTATCTCTTTGTGATGAAATAGTACAATCAGTGATTTTAAAATCAACTGATTCCTAGAGCTGGCAGTCCAGTAAGTCCCTAGTCCCTGCAAAGGCTTTTGTATGGATTTCACCCAGAACAAGTCACTTCTAGATCCCCAAGAGAATTCTCAGGTCTCAGTATCACATCTTCTTTGAAGAGATTAAATTCCAAAACTAACCTCAAACCTAGCTGCTGAAGGATGTAATTGAATGTGTTTAGCTGCCACAAGTAATAGTGTCCCTTGGGACTGACTCACCAGGATTTAGTCCCTGCTCTTCCAGCATTGCTCCCATCTTGGTAATGGGCATGGTCCAGGGATTCATCTCTCCCAGAACAATGTCTCTCCCTGCAGCCTTCACCCCCAGTGGACGTGCCCTCCACAATGCTGTTAATTAATCTGCTACTGGTTCCAAGTAAATATAAAGCAAATTTCAGCTGGTTTAAATGCTAAGATGCTCTAACAGAATCCAAGCTGGGAACGAAAAACCCAAGGTTCATAGATGTCAGGAGGAACTAGCTAACATTCCTTGGAGCCATAAAGTAGGATAAATAAATTTACATTTTGAAAGAAGTCCTGTCATATTTCTCCAGAACAGTACAGAAGAGCTGCAGGTGGACTGAAGAGATTCGCTGCTGTATGACACGGGAAAAAAAATGCAGAATCTTTGTTTACCTGGGCTTGTGGTTTCTAATTACCAACTTTTCAGTACGTTCATTTCTTGACTCAAAGTGAAAATGGGAATTCACCCTTTTCTCTTTTTTTCCTGTCCAATGTGCAGATGGGGCACATTTTCTTTCACTCCATCAATCCCTGCCCCCCCACGCACAAGCTCACGTACATGCACCTAGCCAGTGGAAAAGAAAAAAGGGTTACTCATTAATCCATTCTACAAAGCTTTCCAAACTGAAATGGGTGGGTTCTCCATCTCCAGCAGGGAGCAATATATAGGTAGGTGCAGAGCATACCTGAGCACAACTCAAACTGGAGTGTTACACTTGAACAGCACAACTTTGCTCCTGGCACATTTTAAAACAGAACTCATCAGGATGAAGAGGATGATTATTTTCTGCATGCTTTTCTTCTGCTCCAGTATCGTGCTGACTGCAGCTTCACCCAGAACAGTAAAATACAAACAGATTCTCAAGACAATTGAACAGTTAGACACCATGGTGAAAGATAAGGTAAGTGATAGTATTTGCCATAATATTGAAATTACTTTCAAGCATTATGTATTGCTTAGTACATGTCTTGTGATGGACATCACTTTCAATTATTAAAACTTTTCTAACTTAGTTTTTTGTTTTATTTTAGGATGCTGAATTGCTGCATACACCAGAAAACCCTGTGGTGAGACTGCTTTAACATTTTTTTCATAATTATACAAATTTGATTTTGTACTGGTTTATTCCATTGACAAATGGCAGATGTCTTCTTCACATCTCTGACCTAGTTCTCTTAATGCAAGCTAGACTGAATAAGAAAATACTTCATAAAAGTTCCTTTTTCTGGATATTTAATGGCAAAAGTGTTTCTATTTTGGCATCTCAATTACTATTTTGCTACTGTACGTGTATCATAACCCACCAATAGATCCAGAGTTGCACATATTCCATTTACTCAAGAAATAGTGCTAAGAGTGAGGATTCATACAAGAGCCAGATGAGCAGCAGTGCTTTTGGGGATGCAGGTACTTGGAGTGGAAGTGCCTCCAGCTGCCATGAGCTCCAGCATGGCTGAGCTGACCCCCTTGCCTCCTGGGGCAGCTAAATGCCAAGAGTGGCACTGCAAGGCCACACCACAGAGCGCTTCCTCTCATCTGCAGTCACACTGCTCTCTCTGAGACTATTTGTGCAGGGGTTGTGCTATCAACGGGAAGACAAAACCGCACCTGCAAATATTCTCTTCGGATTATAACCAGTTAAAAATACAAGAGCGGATCCCTGTGAATCCCTTTTTAATACAGATACTTCTTTATACATTATTTAGTGCTGATATTTTGCATCTTCCAAGGTTAAGAACTTCTGATATACAGTAGGAGTCACCAAGTCTGTGCATTCTCAAAAGTGGCAGGATGCAGGATGTACCGTGAAATTAAATGCCAATCACAGTAACATCATGTCTTAAAAGCTTAGAGGGCAGCTACATCCTACTTTGATAATTACTCAACATGTAACTAAGGTCTAGATTGACCTTTCGCTATCTAATATTATACTTTTGTTATCAGCTGTCTTAAATTTTTGAGCCCTAACTATTTCGTAGCACAGACAATTTTGATTGACATATAAAAATGATCACTATGCATTACTACGCTGTAAAGCTGCAGGCATTCTTCAAAATTTATCTACTCAGGACTGTAAACTCCCTTGCTAATCAGCTACAAGAAGAAAGGAAAAAAAACTCACCTCATTTCACTCTGGTTAGCCTCCTCCTAGGCTTTACAGCTGGGTGCATGTTTTACTTGTCAAAAAGTCTACAGAAACATGGCCAAAGCAGATACATCTCTTCACATTGCTAGAAACAACTGCAGCGCACAGACTCATTGCTGGACTTTTTTTCACTAACACTCTTTCTAACCTGTGGTGTCAAAGTGAAAAGGAGGAGATTATTAGCTGTCATTTTACTCCAGCGTTTGCCGCTGCCTCTGAAACTAAGCAAATACAACTAGTGACTAATTGCTTAATGAGGTTGTTGGGTTTTTTTTTCTTAAAAAAAGTCATGCTCACTTCAGGAAGGAAGACAGCAGTTCACTTGCAGCTTAGGGCTTTGCTGGCTGATTCTGGGAGGTCCTAAGTGCCTCCGCTGAATACTAGAGAAGACAGAGAATTCACGTATTTAGAAGGTATTAAGTTGATAGGGGTTCAGCTTCTGATGAAAAACGTGTAGAAAATATTAGTGTGCTAATAGTAATTATCACCAGCAACCAAATGAACAAACTTGTCATCCTACAGGGTGACTAAGATATGAATTACAGTGTGCCAAAGTGGCACTCAGGGTGATTAGGTGCCATCACACCCTAGTGAAACTCGATTTAATAAAAAGTCACTCGTATAACTGCATTTCAAGTATCGAAATATTTGAAATTCTTTTTATTATAACCTGCTCATACCAGATTTGTATTTGGTCTTGAATAATCAGCGAGAAAACTACCTATTATAACATTCAGAATTACGTGGTTTGTCACTGGTTTGGCTTCCTTGAGGTTCCTTTGCATGGACTGTTAGTCCCAATTCAATCTCACACAATTTCCTTTGTACCCTCAATGGTGAATAGAGAGAGGTAAGAGGACATCGACTCAAGGGATAACAGGCTGAGGCTGAAAAAGCAGTGTTAAGGCTGAGGTGATTCCAGCCTGGAGAGCAAATCAGCTCTCTTGCTGGTGAGTGGCACTGCAGCTGAAGCGGCACCCAGCGACACGATGCTGATGTACCTCGCATCCATGTCTAACCCCGCTGATCACTAATTCCAGAAGTGAGGGCTCTACGGGCTCATCTGTAAAGTTAGTTTGAGTCAGACGCAGAGTAGTGCTGCCAACTGCCTCTGATACAAATATTTCACGTGTTTCTAGCCCCCCTCAGACATTTCCAATGGTCCGTGCTCTTTCACACCTCATCCCCCAAGTGCCCGGCCCGTGACAACGCGTCGGGCCCCACGATCCTTGCGGTGCTCTGACCGCTGGCTGCCTCAGCGATAGCTGACAGCTCAGCAAAAAAGAAAAGGCAGCACAGATGAGAAATGCTTGTTTCTCAGCTCAGCACGGATGAGACCGAAAACGTTTTCAGTTTCAGCTGGAAAATCGATCTCTTTAAAAGACGAGCAGTTTTTTTTTCCAGTAAGCACGGCCGGTTACGGTAAAGATGCTTGAAAGAACATAAATGTGTGGCTTTTAAGGAAAATAAAATGTTTTATCTGACCAACATAGAATGCTGCTAGTAAAATTTGCTATAAGCAACATCCATGAAGGCTGTCTTGTCCTTGCCCAAGCAGCAAACTGCAATAACATCTCATAAAGCAGACGGGACTCAGCCAGGGTAGCAGTTGATATGCAAAACAGGGATGATGGCTTTGGGGCCTTTCTAATATGTGTAGTCAGCAGCTTCCTTCTTTGGAAAACAGAAAGCAACTTAGAAATTGGCTTCAGTAAACATTGCTTTTCTTTCTCTGTTGACTGCTAGGTTAGTTTTGGGGATAGTTTCTATATCATTTCCAATGCTATCATGTAAGAACATTTTTAGTAGCATTTGAAAACATGCAGTTCTACGCCAAATCTAATGATTAACCATATTAGAAAGGGCACAAAAATTAGGAAGAAAAAAAGTATATTCCCACATACAGCACTGAGAGATATTTGTAATTTTTAAAACATAAAATGCTCATGCTTTAGTAGGTGAAAACCTACTACACATAACTGAGCCACTCTTCGAGAGCGTTTTCTTTCAAATGCTGTCATGATTAATAGCCAAGATGAGATTCATTTTGTTAGGAAATACGTAAGTAATTATGCCAGAACAGGCAAAGTAAAGCTTCAAGATCTCTTGCAGATCGAAAAGTAACTTAAAAAAAAATAAAAAGGTATAGTTGAATATTCTCAGTTAATATCCTGGATATCTTCTTTTGCACATGGACCACAACTTAACACATGCAGGAAAAAGTGCTGCAACATTAACTTTAAAACAGTTCCTTCTTTTCCTGCCCTAGGAGGGATGCCTGCACACAGCTGTGACCTGCTTCAAGAAGGGCATCCAGAAATTACAACCAGTGAGCAGCCAAGAGAATCCAAAGTTCAACAAAGCCATTAGACTTGTGAACAAATTCACCTACAGAGACCCTGGCGAGGTAGGATTTCCTCACAGTGCTCATGATCGTGATCATTGCTCCTTATTTTCTATAGCAGATGCCCCCTGCAATGGGGGAATTGTAGAAAGCAAATCTGTTAGAAAAAGCAATTTGCCTTTCATTACTTTGGAAATAAAAAAGTCCAATTTTGGCACTTTTGGGAGAGGCAGTCCCTGTGATCCTGGTCAATCGCATGCATGTACTTGGCAACCACACGATGTGCTGGCAGAAGGACAGGGATCACTGCAAAAAAAAGTGAATGAAAGGTGTCCTTACCAAATTACTTCCCTTTTGAAAGAGTTTGTGTCGAAGCTTTTCCACCTCAAAGAGGCATTGGTTGCAACCCTCTTGATTTTTCAGTGAAAAAGCTTGAGGTTTGATTTAGGACTGTGATGTGCTGTTTAGAAGCGCCATGATTCTCTTTATCTTCCAGCAGTGTGACTCTACGTGTGAATCTTATGAGAAGAAAACCCCCAAGGAGTTTCTGAAGGGCTTTGCAAATCTAATGAAAATGGTAAGCAGAGTTGATTCCTCCTGGGTGCTTCCTGACATTTTGCAAATCATTACAGATATCCTTATTTTACATCCTTACTAACAATGTGTTGTTTTTACAGCTATTCAAGAACTAATACAGGACACGCCAGAGCTGAAGGCTACTGAAAATCTACTTCTTAAAGCAGACACTATATTATATTTAAGATGTGAATAATGTAAATACTTTCCAGTGCTATTATGATGTGTTCTCTGTGTGTGGTAAGTGAAAGCTTCTCCCAAAATATTAAGGAGTCTTATTTGGATGGGTATTCGTAAGATGGATGCTGTTTTGAAAGTGATCCTAGCCCCACCTTACAGTGAAAATTAAATTCTAATTTTGCCCAAAAAATCACCTCTTGTAAGGGACTTAACTGTTACCTTCTGCTAAACCAGAAATACATGAGATAGTTGCTTTTGTATTTTTGCTTTGATCTTAAGTGAATCTCATGCAGAGATTTCTGCAACTTTTTAAAGAAAATTAACAGAAAAATTATCAGAGGCTTTGAAGCCTCAAAGGAATCTACTTGGACTGATTTCCTAATTTACAATAATACCACACACAGAGATTTATTTATAAGTACTTTGACTGTATCTTAGCTAACTATGGAAAAATATCCTGCATTCAACTGTCTTCTAAATACTGGAAAAAACATTTACAAATCATACTGTACGGCTGTGACTAACATCTTGAAGTTAACGGCACATTTGCCACGGGTTTCAACAGGGAGAGATGTAACTCACGTGCTCTAAGTGGAGATACAGGATTCTGGGGGGAAAATCCTGTTTCAGAAAATGGAATTTCATCTACACTCCCCTAGACTAACATGACAGATGCAGCGGAGGCATGACTGGCTGGTACAACCAGCCACTACAAAATGTTCATTAAGTAGAGTAATTGATGATTAGTCAGAGTGAAACAGCCCTAATGCATATTGCTCTTTCTCAGGGGACAGCATTTACCCTCAGATTCATGTACCATTAACACTACTCATTCTCTCTCCTCCTGATTAATTGTATCTGTTTAAGTTTTATTTGCCCTTTTTTCTTTAAAAATCTGTTGAGTTTTTTATTGTGTGGAAACCTTCCTGGACAGTTACTGAATCCTGAACATTTCTGTGGGACTATGGCCAGAAACACCACTGAAACTTTTTAAACTTAAGTGAGTATCACAGTGCTTAAAACTAGTTTCAGCAGCTTAATTATATACTATCATATTCCGCTTGCAATGATTCTGAACCTCTGGGTTCTTCCATCTGAGCAGTAACTGCTAATTTACCCCAAACAGATATTAGCCCCACATGAGGAAACTGATCTTGGAAAAGAGCATGAACCTTCCAGTAAAAATTAACATTTCATCTAATTTTCTCTCTACTTAGTAGAAATGTGGTAGAGAGAGGAAACTGGAAAACTGCATCTAGTGTTAGGATGGAAAATGACAAGCTTAGTTATCTCCAAAAATAATAGGGTAGTATTAAAAATATTTCCATTCCTGCCAATGTCGTCGGCCTAAAGGAAAACTAATGCAAAAAGCTTTGCTGCCTCCACATTTTCAGTGTCCTGAAACGTGAACCTCCTCGAAAATGTACATCACAAAGAGGAAGGAAGATCCTCAGGTACAACAAACTAAGTGAACTCTCCTTTTTTCTGGTGATGGCCATTTTGATTTAGAGTGTCTTTTTCTTCTCCTTTTCTTTTTCTGTTTCAAAACCCGCTTTTCCTCTGTGTAATGTTCTATTTCATACCTCAATGTGTCCACTTTACTGCATCAGAATTAACAGTCTAAAACAGAACTACCACTCATATGGAAGTAATCAAAGTACTGAGTTTAAATGATGTTCTTTCTGCACCTTCTATCCCAGTTTCTCTGACTCACCTACCCATAAAGTCTCTTCATCGCTGAGCACTATGCAAAGCTGCTGCTGCAACTGCAACAGATTTTAAAGTTACAGAAGTAGAGTAAGTCAGGATAAAATTCAGTTCCAGATTTGGATAAAAGCAACTGAGAGAACATTGAAGCGTGTCCTGCAGTTGCAGCGGACCAGCTGATGTTTCTACATTTGTATTTTTATGGAGGGGTTTAATTGAATGCCTTTATCATGAATTAAGTGCCTTTTTAGGTGAGTCCTAGAAGTCCAACCAATTAACCAGCACTTTGCATCCAGTTCCATGGAATATTTGCATGTGCAGGGTTTTGGAGAAAGAGCTTTTTTTTTTTGTACAAAGAATACAGTATGTATTTCTTTATTTGTAACTGTCTTTTCCAGTAACTTGCTAAGTGCATTCAAATCCCTGTTCTAAGAGAGCCTGTTAAAATCCTTGTTGTGCAGACGAAATGGGATTAACATTCCCCGACAAAGACAACACTGTGTATTACATATTTATTAGCAATCATTGTAAAGCATTGAGAAGGAACTTCTGTACTTGGGATGGACATTTCATGAACAAAAAACAATTCCCCATAGGAATGTCATAAGCTAACTAGGTACTCCTGCCTATACTGCAGCAATGTCTGGGTTTTGTCCAAGAGGCAGCATGTAACGCAGTAAGTAATGCACCTACTTCTGTTTAGTGACTTGCTTCACTGTTTTTAACTATGGATCTTATCACACCAAACATAGTGCTAAGGCTTATTTTTTCTTGTTTTAAACATAATAGGCTTGTTTATTAAGTGAAGCTATTTCTTGTACCTGCAAAACAACTTAATTTAAAAGGCTCATTTGTAACATTCAAAAAACTAGTGAGAAACTGTAACAAATGTAACTTTAGAGGGTTAATTGCTCTGAGATCTTGCTGAAAACTGAAATTATTGGACAATCTAGTCCAGCTACGTATGGAGAATATTAATCACAAAATTAGCACAGCTGATTTTGGCCAACACCACACCTCTGGGCAGTGTCAGCACAATCACTGTGGGCAACTGTGTGCGCTTCAAATATGCTTTGATTTACAAGATGTGTGGCCTCACGCTCAGTCTTGGATTTGTCAGAGTTATCAAAGACTGAGTGTATTATTCAGGGTGTGCTGTTTGAAGAACAGGATGAATGAAGAACAGGAAATCTGCGCAGGACAAATCAGTGTTCAAGAAGACATCATCTTTTTCTGCACCAGCGTTCTCAGAAGGAAAAATGAAGATGCCCCAAGGAGGAACTTGTGACCTTAGGAAGGACCAGATACCACAAATCTAAATGTGTACACCCTCTTGACTTATTTCTTTTCATGAGATGAATTCTCTTTGTACTAAGTGCACTCTGCAGAAACAATGTGTGTTTGGCTAACGGAGTACGTCGTGTAAGCCATAAAAGCTCATTACCTCCCAGGGAGGCTTTACAATATATTTATGATTTTGATCATAAGTGCCCTTTGTAGGCACTTTGAGATGTGTTTTAGCATAGTATATACAATTTTGTATAATATTTACTTTTCCTGAGAAGATTCTTTATTTTTATACCAATTGACTAATTTAATTATTTATTGCATTTCTGTAAACAGAATGTTCATACTAAGGACTATGTGGTCTGATTAATTTATATGCCTGTGATATTAAACAATTTTAGCTAACACAATTTTCTCTTGTTCTTTTCTTTTAAAAACTTATTTTTGTAGTTATCTGTGTAAGAACTGTATTCCCTGTGGGTTTTCCAGTCACCCGTATCACACACCTGGTTTGGAGTGGGGTGAATTGTTCCTGAGTATTTCTGTTTCTCACCGAGTGAGCAGATGACTCAGACTTGACAAACAGTTAATCCTGGACGAATCCCAGCATACGTGACTCCCGCTGTTTCCTTGTGTGCAAGGACAGGAGGGATCCCTCCATCCAGTGGGAAAACCCACAGGGAATAGCTCTCACAGATAACCACAAAACTTCCCTACAGTGTTCTCTGCTTTGCACTTGTGCTCCTGATCCATGCTGCCACAGAAGCAAAGGCGAAAGAGAACATTTCCTACTCAAACGCCTTTGCCCAAGCTGCTGATCTCCATTGCTGTACTGCCACCTTTTGATGGCAGGTTGGAAATTCAAAGCAGTTCCAGACACTAAACAAGCAAGCTGAGTATCATGGCCATGACAGTGAGCTTTGAAATACCACACAGATATCACAACTAAGTTCTCCGCTTCCCATTTAGTTTTCCCTTTTCCTGTTTACACAGCTGAAAGACCAATCGTGTTGCTGTTGTAACATCATGGAGAGCATGTTTAAAACTATCCCTTACCACATCAGTTAGGCTCTTCAGCAGCTTCTTTCCCTTTGCAAGAGGCTTTACAAATGGATACTGTGTCCATGTGTCCCTTCATTAACTGTCCAACAACCCATCAGGAATTCCCCTGCTCTTTTTAGATTCTTTGTAAAGGACCTTCTTACTTTCACCTCTTTTCACTTTTTATTATTAAACTTCTCTACTGTTTCCTGTCCTCTCTCCATGCACACCCCTGATTCTCCATCTTCCTCCCATTCTAATTTCCCATACTCGTTCTCCCAACTCCGGTTCATTTTCTTGCTTCTGTTATACTTCCTCCAGCTTCCTTTCTGTTATCAGGGAGTTTTCAGACACTTGGATGGTGCATGATCCTCAGCTGCACAATTCCATTAAAATGGAACGAGAGTTGAACATAATGCTAGTGGTCCATATAAAGTTTAATTCCTCACCATCCTCGGGAGAACATCCCGACAACAAGGAAGTCAGAAAGATTTTCACTTTTAAGCCAAAGAGGTGAGGGAAGCCCTCACAAACCAGCTGTAGCAGAAGATACAGTACACTTCATACCAAGCTTAACAAAACAGGTCACACAAACACTGTGAAGAGCAGCATCCTCCCTTAAATCCTTTTAGACAATGTAGCGACAATGAATGAGAAAGGGGTCAAGGCCAGAGCCAGCTGATACGAAGACAGGATCTTCAGGGGGTGAAATACAGGGAAGTGTGTGAGGTTGACACCCCAAATCCAGCATTTTATGAAATCGAGAAGCGACTCCAAGTCGATCACTGCCTTTGGGGATGGCCAGGAAACGCACCAGTGTAAAGAGCAGATCATTGCACAAGAGGGCAGCAGGCAACTGAGAAAGGAAAGGAGATCCTCACTCCCTCCTCCTCCTCCTCCTGGCCCCACCCAGCTTGTAAGAAATTAATCTACAAACCCTCATATGTAGGGAAATACTGTTCAAAAAGGGGACTTAACAAAAAATACTCCCATTTCTGTGTTCTCTTCTACAGGCACAGTTCAAATGTCATCTACTTAATAATTTCTGCTTCTTCCTATATTCTGTTCCTTCCCAAACAACTTAGTCCTCATTCACTCCCTTTCACTCCCCTCTACCCTCCATTTCTCCTTTAGGGAAGCCGCTTTAGTTGTGCCTGACATCCACAACTCTTGCATTAACACCAGACAGGACAAAGCCCTGGTAAATCTTGCCCCATCTTATCTCACAGGTACCGTTAGGAGAAGCATCACCTGAAAACAAAGAACAAGCAAAAAAATTTACAGGATCTGTGCTATTTCTGGAAGATTTACACTTCCCTTCAGCATGGAGCACTGCTGCTCTTCTGGCCACGGAGCACTCGGCCCATTTATAAATTGCTAAGCCAGTACCTGCAGGTGAACAGTTCCAAGCACTCCTTATGGACTCTCCCTTCAGGTGTCCCCTATGTTGTTAGACAGCTGCTATACTTTATTACCTCCCTATTTTTTTCCATCCCTACCTTTACAGGAATATTTTTAGACAATCATGCATGAACAGGCTTTGTTGGGTGAGAATATCTTCAGAAATTCTTCTTCCTTTCCCCATCCTCCTCCACTCTTTTGACTCACTCAATCCCAGCCCTTCCCTGGGTTCACAGTCTTAGCCGGGCAAGTTTAACTGCAACAGAGCTTCAAACCTGAAATAATTCTGGTTAAAAATAGCTTTGGGGGGTTCTATTTTACTTTTATCAATTCTTTCTATTTCCTATTTTACACTCTACAAAGAGCTGAACAAACACCAGGTAACATGTGGTGCAGCCGGAGGTGGTGGGAAAGGCGCGGTACAAATTCCCAAACACCTGACCTGGCATTAAGAATTGTTTTATGGCACAGAAGAACAAAATACTGGGAACCTACTGCCTCAAGCTCCTTTTCCACCTGTTGCACTGGGCAGGGCTGGCTTAAACCATTCCCATTTCTTCCCCCTACCAGTCCCCAACAGCTGCATTTTTGGGGGGAAGAGGGTGAGGAGGCAAATTATATTAGCTCTGGGTCAGTTCTCTGACCCAGTCTCTCTGCCTTTTAAAACACATCCTCCTGAAGCATAACTGTTCTGCATCAGAAGACTTCCCTTAAAAAGATGTTGTACAAGGCAAAACTCAGAAGCAGACTGGGTTGGGAATTTTTCAGTGCAAGTTTTTCCACTGGAGGACAACAATTTGTTGAAACTGAAACTTTACGACTTTCACTGCAACAGTCTGACAAAACTTGAAGCAAAAACCATTTCTCAGGTCCAGGATGGAATTTCTGTTAAAAACAAAAGCATATAAATAAGAGCAGAGCAGAGGGCAGGTTTTTGGGATGGGAAGTGACCGCTGGAGTTGGGCTCCAATCCCTGCTCTGCTTGATTTGGCTTTTCCATTTGGACACACTCCCCCAAGGTGCCAGAGGAGGTGCCTACTCCGCAGGCTACTGATGGCTATGGGATCACTCTCACGCTTCCTTGAGTGCTTTTTTATTAAAACAGCTGAAAGTTTTCAACATCATTTCAGAGTGACACAGTGGGGGGGTAAAGATCAAAATTGAAAAGGTGACACTTCTGTGAGACGGGGAAATATTTTCTAGCTAGTTCTACATGGTTCTCATATGATTTGTCTCAGTGTTTGAGACAATTCTCCAGCAAATTTCCCAGTCTGACACATAAGCCTTTTTTAGGCTTTAAGAACAACTCAGTGGGCAGCAGAGCAGTAAAAGGTCAGATGAAGAGCAGCAGATGTACACAGCAAACAGTAAATCCCTCTGTGGAATGAAAGAAACTGTAGGTTGAAGAGTCACTGGGAGAACAAAGATGGATAGTAATCTCATTTAAAACTTCTCCCTCCGTGAAAGTTTCTGTATGAGTACTGATCCATCAATAACCCACTTCACAATCAAAAGCACCCAGGGTGCTTTCCCAAGCCCCACAGATCTCCTTATTTTCCATCAAGACAAAGCACCAACACTACTATTTCACTCCAGTGAAAGTGCTCTGTACCGACAGTCAGATATGAGCAGTCACATGGCTTTGAATAATTCATGCTCAGTTTTTCAGTTAAAGAACAATGATCCATGTCTTAAAAGATATGACGAATGTATTTTAAACCAAGTTAAAAATACATTTGCAAAATACTATCTTATAATTGTCATCATAAACTATGATTAAAATTCCACTTCTTTCTGTTGCCCCATTTGAATGTTGTTTATGTACATTAAACTATTCTGACAGCTGACAGCTGTTAATGGTGGCCAACTAAAAATTGGCCATGTTGATGGTTCTAGCATATGACCTTAACAGGAGTCTGACAGAGATTAGATCTCAGACTTTTGATAGCCAAAATCATACCAGAAGTGGCCCACCTTTTTATTATTATTTACACAGATTTGATGTAGCTTAGCTGCTTTGCAACATAACAAACATGGAACCAGCTTCCCTGTTACTCTATACTTCTCCCTTATTTTGCACTGCACGGGTTTTAATTCCTGCCTTATCCTGCAAGGTTTAAATGGTGAGAATAGGTCCCCTTCACTGAAAGCAGAGGGATGTGACCCCAAAGAGAACACAGAGTACCCCTTGTACCTGACACATGGCCACAGGCAGCAGCCAGAGGAGGAGGCACCAGCAGATGGGGCCTCACGACAGGTCCTGTGTCACCTCCTGGGGTTTCCTGAGAAGCACACGCCGGCCCAGCCCCAGTAGAAACAGCTTCCTCTGCACAGCTCTCTGCACGCTGCTCACAGCCCTCAGTGTCCCTGAAAGTCAGGAGCAGATAATTTCAGTTTTCATCATTATCAATTTCCAAAGTACCAATTCATCTAATTTAAAAAAATACTTTTATTTTTTAAAAAAATTAATCACAGGAAAAGCCTACAAACAGCAAAGTTCTTTTACAAGAAATCCTTCAGAGAATATGACTAATGCACCTGTACTTTTTAATTATAATAAACCATTGAGTCAAGGCCTACTCATATTCTTGCTCTGATTTTTTCTTTTGTTGTTTTGTCCTTACAACCTTTCAATCATTTTCTGGATGGAAAAAAACATCAACTTAGTTTCTGAATACAAGTAAAAGTCCTTTCACTTCTACTTAGAATTCAGGATTCTCACAAGTACTGCAGTGCAAGAGGCCCCACACAATCCTTTTATCTACTGCGGCAAAGGAAATGCTTTTCATTTTCAGGGCACTGCATAGCACGTCTGGACTTTTCCCAAATACAATGATCTTGAACTTGCTGTTTGTTGGTTTGGCTTGGTTTTTTCCCCTCTCTGCTTCTACTGATTTGCAGAGAATGCCCAGGCACACATAGATTTCAAATTATATTATCTGGACCTTTGTGTCCAAATTCTCCAACATGGAAAACAGGAAAACCACCACTAATTGTCCAATTAACACTGATATTCAAGACTTGGGTATTATTACAGAACACCAAGAATAAGAAACCCCACAAACAAGAATAAGAAACTCCACAAACTTCATACAATATTAGTGTTGAAGTTGTCAAAGAGTAAACACAACTCCTTTTTTAACACTGGCTAAGCTACACAACTACAGGACTGGTTGATATTCCTCCTATCAGCTGTTTGGCAAACACACAAAAAGATTATTACTGTTTCTTTTCACTTAGGTAATTTCCAGTGTAAATATTAAATTAGGTTGCTTAAATAATTTTAAGTTTCCTACAAATAAAATAATAATCCTTGGGGGAAAACGAGTAAGAAAACGAACACATGTACATCTGTAGAGTAATTAATGATGCTTCTGCTAACATTTCTGCTGACTATTTGTGCTTCCTGTTTAACATCAGAAATTTCTCTCCCACAGATCTTGTTTTCACTCTCTGTTTTTTTCCTCAGGCATTTAAGTGGAATCTTTTGACATTTTTGTTCAGCCACACATAGCTAAGAGTTCTGGAGGCAGTAATAATACTGTTTTATGAGACAGACGATAAAATACACAATGTCTCATAAAATACTCCCCCAGTTTCTCTGAATGTAGAATCTAAATGTATAGATTTTCATAGATACCAGACAAAGAACCACTTGTAAAATTTTATGTGGATATGGAAACCAGCATTAGAGAAAAATCATTTAGCCACGTGGCAATACAGGAATTAATTGCACTATAGTAATAAAATTACTTTGGGAATGAAGGGAGATATGCTCTGGAGATGAGTGTGTTTTTTGAGAACTATGTGTCATCCTTACTACTATTATTAAGCCAAAGTGAATTATTTTATCACCAATTCCACTGAGGGGAGAAAAATGAGCCAAAATCAGGAGATGGAATGTGTAAGTGCTCCAAAGCTGTACATCAAAATGAAGAAATTCATCAATGCAAATCACTTCTTGGTTTCGGTGAGATCAGGATTAAGACTGGATTATTCAGAAGGAGGCACCAAGTTCCTGCAAAATGCAGCAGTGAAATTTCACTCTCATTTACTCATGAAGATTAAAGCAGAGTCAGCAACTTCCCCAGGCACCGGGGGAGGCAGTGTCATAGCTGGAATGACAACATGGGAGCCTCTGAACCACAGCCCTGCTGAAGGTCACACTCTACCACACCAGGTAATCCTACAAAAACCCATCAGGATTGGGCAGAAAGGAAAAAAATTAACATACAGTCATCTAGGAGAACAAGAAGAATTAAGACTACACAGCTAAAAAAACAGGAGAGGGAAAACCCTGAATTACTACAAGCAAAGATCTACTACATAGCATAGGGGGAAACCCCTATGTTCTACCTATGAATCACATTTGTTAATAATGAAATTGTAATCCAAAACACAAAAGGTATTCTGTATCCTAACTTTTTTTTTTTGTTAAAAAGATAAGAAATAGGGTCAGAATTGCTATTGTTTCTCGTGCTATAAGAGAAATCTGTCTCAATCACACAGGCTTTGCACATTAAGATGGTGAGATACTGGGAGATCAGCTTTAGCATGGGAAGATAACCTAACATTTCCAATAATAAGTATTCGAAATGAAGCAAAATTTTAGACAGATTGTTTTCTTGGTGTTTAGGTCAAGGAACATAGAATCACGGACGTTTTTGGGTTGGAAGGGACCTTAAAGATCATCTAGTTTCAAACCCCTTGCCATGGGCAGGGATACCTTCCACCAGCCCAGGTTGCTCAAAGGATAATAAATGTGTAAAAAACCAAACAAAACCCCCGAAAATCTTTCCTTGTACTAGAGTTACCTACATTACACACCACCCATATGCATATCCACTTCCTAACGAGCCTCCTGAGATTACAGCCATTGAATAATTGTGAGATAAGCCACAATCTTTCATTTCACAGACAAATGCACTCAAATTTTAAGAGCAGAAAGATTCAAGGTGAGAAACTCCACCTGAAACCTGATCCAAATTTCCACTATGCGCCATTTCTGCATTTCCACTACCCTGTGCCTTCTCAACTAGAATTTCTCAACATAACTGGGCTCTTCCATGAATCTGGCAACATAGCCCAAGTCTAGGTTTAAAGAGGGGAAAGGCAGGGAGCTCTTCCTGAATTTTTAAGCCTCGACCAGTGTTTTCTAAGGAGTGACATTTTTGGTTTGGGAGTACATGCAAACAAACAATCTACCACAACCTTTTGTAACTTTTGTATTGATGCCACAACATACCTCGGGAAAGTCTGTACATCTCTCACCACTCTGTTTTCCAGAGCAGCTGAGTCCTTTTCCACATAAATCCAAACCACAATTGTTTCAACGTCACTTCTGATGATTTTGGCAGAAAGCACAGTAACAATTTTGCTATTACACCTACAAAAATGGCAGAGAAGAGGTGTAGTAGGACTCAACAAAACTCAATGGCTCATTTTCATACCTCTTTAAAAAATAGGAAATGGATTCTTGGATCAAAAAAGTCAGAGAATCCTCTTGTCATCCTTAGATGTTAGCATCCTAAAAAGTGACATCTTCCCAAGAACTCCTTTCTCTCCATTACATGTGCTTCTTGCCTCTACTTCTTTGTTTTAGGAAACAGTTGGGTCAGTTCAATTCAGCAGTAAATTTTCTCATTTTCTTAAATTCTTAGTATTTGTAAGAGATTTTAATGTCTAATATTATCAGCTGGTATCATCTCCCCTTTTCAAAGGGTATAATGACTTCCCTGTGCCATCAGGGGATGTAATTTTCAGCCATAAAGTGTTTTACCAACTCAGAATTCCAAAACTAAAAACGTCTCACCAGAAAGGGAAAAAGATCACCAAAAGTACACATAATTCTATCAATAAGCTCCAATTTTCAGATGCTCATTCTAACAACAATAGCTAATTCTTATACTCCATAACCAATTACTCCATCTTGACAGGATCAGGAAGAACCATCAGCATTAAATTTCTTTAGAAGAACGAGATTCAAAATCTGATGGTAACTTCATGTCGAAATGTGAAAAAAAGAAATAAAAATCATATTACATCAAAACAATCACAAAATCTTTTGAATAGATGTTTCACAGCGATAATGTTTCATTTCCTTCTGGAAATATTAACAGCTTTGTCTGGAGCACTCAAAAGCTGATCAAAGCCTCCTATTTTGCATGGAAAGCTACTTACCAAAAAATGCTTCTAGAAAGCAGGGATTAGGAACCAGTGACAAAAGTCTGTTACTTTATTTCAATATCTGGTTCAAATCTTCACACCTCAATTTAGAAAAAAAAAAAAAAAGGCTTCTGTTAGATATATCATTAAAGGCCAAAAAAAGAATTTTTACAATAGGAAGTAATTATATAAGTTTAGCATAAATATAATAGCAGTTTTCTAGAGCCAAAATAATGACAAAATTGCATGTTCACTTCTCTTCCTGTAGCCTAAATCTGAAACAAATACACTGAAAAGTCCTTTTATCAATATTGTGATAATGCATGGCAGCGGTTTAATGCATTGAGCATCTAAGGTGTAACTCTCCCTACAGGAAATTCTCAAGTGTCCAAGATATTTACATCCTATTTGTATTTGAGGAGACTGAGGGGAGACCTCATTGGGGTCTTCAACATCCTCACGAGGGGCAGCGGATGGGCAGGTGCCGACCTCTTCATTCTTGTGACCGGGGACAGGACTGGAGAAAATGGCATGAAGTGAACCAGGAAAGGTTTAGGTTGGATATCAGGAAAAGGTTCTTCACCCAGAGAGTGGCTGGGCACCAGAACAGGCTCCCCAGGGAAGTGGTCACAGCACCAAGCCTGACAGAGCTCAAGAAACATTTGGCCAACACTGTCAGGCAAATGGTGTGACTCTTGGGAATGTCCTGCGCAGGGCCAGGAGTTAGAATTGCTCCTGATGGGTCTCTTGCAACTGAGAATATTCTGTGAGATTCATGGGCTACATTCTGCATCAGACTGAAATCCTTTGCTTTTCCCTTGTCCACAGGTGGAAGGTGCAATACATGTTACCTGTTTTCACATGGGTTTTTTTGGTCCATCCCATCCTCCTCTCCCACCCTTGTCTCTCCCCTTCCAGAAAGCAACACCTTAGCATTTGGAATCAAATGTCACTCCATGGCCAGCAGCATAATTAGGTGATTACAGCAGAATAAACCACAGTCATTTTCATACTTGGTTCCACATTTGGTGTTTTCTGTGGTTAAAAAGGGAACTTCTCACTGATCACATATTCGCCGGTCCCCACTCTACCTCATGGAAGCCAGCCTTTCTCATGCACTGTACTTCTGACATGCCAAATCCAAAAGATGCTTTTCTTAAAAGCTTTGAAATTGAATAGGCACAAAATGATACATTCAGGGACTTCTTGTTCACTGATATCAAAACCTTTATATTACTAAAATTTTTAAACTGGGATCTGGACAGCACAGGGGGACCAAATGCTTACTCTCTCATGCATTTGGTTATGGAAGATATGACTGAAGTTGCTATGATGCACTTGCCACCAATAAATCACTGTCAATCTTTCCTTCAGCGAGATATGGAAAATGAAAAGTACAGTAATTTGAATAACGGTGGGAAGACCAATACCCCAGCAAATTTCTCCATCACTTTTGCTTCCATTGACAAATTCGTCATGAAGAAAGTCCAGAGACAGAGTGAGAACCCAGCATTAGAATTTCAGCCTCACTTTCCACAGTACATTCTGCTCACCTTCATATCTGGCTACTGAAGCAGCAAATCGTCCAAAACACATTGTAATTGTGTCATTTAAACTTGTACCCTGTGGTTTAATAGACTTCTCCTATTCTATTAAGATTGCAGAAACCAAGGAGGAGTATAAACTCTAATTAGATCACTGTGGTCCCTTATGAAACCTCTAACTACATGATCAAAGTTTCAATTTCCTGCACTTTTTAATACTAGTGAGCAAAAGTAAATGGTAAGAAATGTGATGAGGTCACAGACCAAATGGTTTTATGGTATTTGGATACTTTAGACCACTTTCCTTAGAGTACATTCCATTGCTTCAGAAGAGCAAGTGTGAAAATCAGTCATATTCTTTCTGCTGCTGGGCTGTTCAGTCTTGCCCTGCTGTAAACTGCTTCCAGAGCTGCAGAAATGCAAAAGCATCTTTCCCAAACTCCAGGAAACCTTGACGTGCGAGTCTTCATACCTTAATCCTGCTGAACATAAGTCCTCTAGGAATTATTATCACCCATCATTACACAGGAGCATGTTCAATGTAACACAACAGCAGCTGCTTTCCTTTTGTATTTATACAGTGAACAGAAAGGATTTGGATTTCACTGGTCATGGCTGGGCATTATCATAACATGAATAACAATAACGGTGCATGCATTTAGACAGAAAATACGTTCTAGGCGCAAAGTGCTTCACACCTCTTGCAATCCTGCCACCCAAGAAGTCTCCACTGGTTCGGAATTTAATACGCTCAAGTTTCCTAACTGGCTGAGTACTGCGGAAACTTATCCTCCCCATTCCAACGCAACCTTGGAAAAACTTGCTTCTACCAAGATCCATAGATTTTTCCGGAGCCTTTTGTGACGCTCTTTAGGGACCGAAGGGAAGAACCACGCTGTCATGTCTGATTTCTCCATTGACGCCGAGAGCCGGGCGCGAGCTGACACGGATGCTACCCCAGTCGTCCAGATCAGAGGCAAGGTAGAACACCCAATCTCCTCTGCAGCCCACGCAAATGCATTTCCTTTCTGAGAAAACCAAGCTGCAGGAGGGAGGGTGACGCACGCACGGGGCTCTCTCGGCTACGAGGTCGTGACGTGGCTGGGGCAGACATGCAGCTCGAGGGGCAGGCACTTCTAAAATCACCACAGGATTTGAATTATGAAATAAGATGTTCCCATACTGCATAAATTTCATTATGTCTCACACACATTATTGAGGCCTTGGGCAGGGTATAAATTTAGCTCTGATCCCTGTGCCGATGTTCTTGTAACAAATCAACGGAATATAATTTTCTATACGTGAAACACTTGTGTCGAGTGCTTGTGAATGAACTAGAGATACTGAACTGCTGTGCCTAATTGGAACAGATGTAAACTCGTAAAAAATGCCATCTAGATAGGGAAAAATAATTTTAATAGCAACAAAGCATTGTAGACACATAAGAAATTCAGCTTGTCTACTACAGCATTTGCATTAGGACCAAAGACGGCTCTCCTCCATCTATGGTAATAAAATTATTTTCAACACGAGTAAAAGGGAAAGAACCAGGAACCTTCCTTAGCTCTGAACCCCAATGACACAGACAATTTGCCTAGCAAAAGATATTTTTTCTTCAGCTTTACGTTCAAATTCACGTCATGCCAGGTCACTAAGTAGGGAAATTTGCCCTTGTAATCAGTACTAAATTTGCATTTGTATTCGTTATTTCTGTGGGACACCCCTTAAAAGTATCACTCAAAAATAAAGCAAATGGCAACTTCTGATTGTTTTTGGTGAAGAAGGGAAAGGGATGCAGTCCCTTCATTTCCAAAGAACAGCAGAACTTCAAAGGGCTCAAGCAAGGGCAACAAATCCAATCAAATTTCTGTTGTTTTGTTCAGAAAAAAAGTAGGACAGCAAAGAAAGGTTAGAAAAGAGGCAATTTTTGTGGACAAAGTTTCACCTGATTTTGAGTGTCACAGCACAAGTAGACAGGAAGACTCACAACCTCTTCCAGTACCAGGACCAAAAGGTAAAACCATCAAATAGACCTAGCCAGAACCATGATCAGAACACGCAGAGCCACAGCAGGCTGATGTGTGGAACCTGCCAAACATTTGGGCTGTGGGGCCTAAGAGTGGTTCAAGGAGGTACAGGGATATCATACCTTGGGTACGACAGTGGGCAAAGTAAGTACGTGTGGGGAAGCCCCTGCTGCTCCCCAGTAAATTCCACATGATGAGTCTGAAGCAAGTGAGAAAAGTGAGCAAAAGGAAAATGGAATCAAGAAAGGGAACTTTAAGAGAATGGGAACAATGTCGTAGCAATGCCTGTGCACAATTCCGAGCCAGCCAGCACTGAGGGGGTACCTCAACACCTCTTGTCCCTATCTAGTGACAAATCTAGGCCATCTGCCCAGCATGTGCACTATCACAGCATTCAGCAGGGCAAAACACGGCTCTGTATGGCTATAACCTGACACTGGCCTTTTGGCGTAGGAGGGCAATTTCAAGTTGCCTTTTATCATACATTTCTTAAATCTAGACCCTGAGAACAGCTTGGCAACAACCCAGCTGGCTTGTCAGTGTATGTACCAGCCTCTTTTCCACTGCAAAACAATAATAATGAAAATCAGAAACCTTTTACCTTTGGGCTTTCTCTCCTCTTCTCATTCCAAAATGAAAACAAACATTGTATACTTTGAGCTCCCTAGAGTATTTGACAGACCTCAAGTTTTTTTCCAGCCACAACAAAGCTCTTTTTCTATTAGGCTGACCAGGATGCTCTGAGTCGATTTCCTCTCTTCAGGACACCTCCATCTGGGCTTTCCCTCACAGATTTGTGCCTCATCAACAGTGCATTTGTATTCTCTACAGCTCTGCACCTAAAAAGAAGTGTGAACCAAAACTAGCAGAGGTTAACACTTTGTATTATTTTGTGGGTACACCAAGAACACTTTTAGCAGGTTTGGTGCACATGGTACTAAGAGGGAGTTGGCAACTAAAGTTTGGGCAACACTTCACTGTGGAGACGGTCTTAAAAAGTCCATTTGGACGTAAAAGAAAACATGAGTAAACAGGACCAATCATCCTTGTAAATATATGCTGGACCTCCTGAAGATAGATTATTCCTAGACAAAAAGAAGCCGTTCAAGTTCACCCAGAAATCTTGCAACAATTAAACTATTTCCTCTGTAAACACAACACACCATCTTAACGTGCATTACATCCAGCCCTAATCCTCACCCTTTGTTGCTCAACCTTCCCAACTTTGCACTCAGCCATACCTCTCACAGGAATTCATTTTCTCGTTCAGACTTGCCATCATCCCAAATTTTACCAGAAAACAAAAACACCAACTCTGAAGTTCATAACCTTTGTAAACTTACTTTCTGAAAAGTAGACTATAGTGACAGGAAACACCAGGGCTCCCCATACCTTAACTAAATTCCCACTTATTCAACAACTACAAACAAGATTTTTAGAAAGATGAAACTCATGTGTCACACAGCTCCTAAGGAGAGGTTAAAGTCACTTTTCCCAAGGACGAGCTCATTTATAACTAGAATATTTTTTTTATTTTTAAAGTGGTCCCTCTTAATGTTGGTCCTTTCAATGGAAGATGACATCAAACATCGGGTTTCTGAAGAGATTCCCAACTGTCAGCTATTTGCAGGTCATTTTAGTTAAGCCTCCAAAACCAAAAGTCTTTCTTAAAAAAAAAAAAAAATCCCCACTGACATCCTTGCAGGAAAAATTCACTAAGAATTACTCACTTTGGGGTTGGGTTTTTTTGGCATTTTCTCCTGAAACAACAGGTACTTGCCCTAATCAGGGACGATATTCAACTAGCTAAATCTATTATTCATTCCTACATTTAAATTCTAATACAGTATGGAATCCATTGCATTTATCTGGAAACTATTCTACTTGTAGCATCTATCAAAAAGATGAGAAACACTGAGAAAAGGCTGAAGAAGAAAACTGGTAAATATCTCCTTTTGATGGCTTAATATCAAATGAAGAATAGCTGTCACTCAATCCCTTATTCAAATCTTCAACGTGTTTCCATGAGTCTCCCTACTGAGCAGAATAAGAATACTAAAGGCTTACTTTCTACAGGTTATTGCTTAGAATGATGAGATCTGCAAGCAGAAGTCAACCTCTGCTACCCCAAAATTCTCTACACACAGTTAGAAGGAGTTAAATCAAAAGGCCATGATCAAAAATTAGTTACCACTTTCATTAGACATTTGAATTCTGCTGTGGTTCCTGTGACTCTGCTGGCAGTAATTTTGTACAGCATGCTACTATAGCAGGAGTCTGGAAAAAAACCTGCACATGAACTAAAGCACCAAACAAAACATTTGCTTTAGCTGAACACTGCTTTGTTCTGGGGATGGAGAAAGGAGGCAAGCACCTTGATCAACAAGATGCCAAATGCCTCGATGAAACCACAACCTGTCCCCAGAATTCACCAGTCATCAGGTTTGCAAGGGCAGAAAATGAAAAAAGAAAAAAAAAAAAAAAAAAAAGAAAGATGCAAGTTTTCAGATTAGAAAGACACAAAAAATAAGTCTAAACTGAGAGGAGTCAGATCCTATCTAAAAACTTTTCCAGACTTTGAAGTTGTACAGATTAGGGGTTTAGTCAGTGTGTGCCACTTACTTTTACTCATTTTCTAAAAGAGAAAATGAGCCCTTATTCTTTAAATTAGGCGCAAGTACTACCAAAAGGGTAAACAATCCACTAAAACAACAGCTGGACACAACCTCCTCCCTTTCCAAATCCCTGATCCACAAATACCATTTCCCTTTAAAATATGTGTTATATTGCTAATAAATCTTCCTTGAACATTTAGGCAAGGCTTTTGAAGTGTTTCATAAACCTTTTCAGGTAGGGTGCATTTTCTCTTATCATTGTTTTAGTGTAAAAACATTAAATTTAGAGATAAAATGAGATATAAATCAACTAACCTTTCATAATAGTGCATTAAAACCAAATAAAAACCCCATGGTATGACATGGTCACTAGTACCTGGCCCCAACACTTTTTAAAGGCGGGATTTTTCCAGTTCAGCATTTGTAGCACTACTTCATCCTCTATGATTCCAAGGCAATTTAGAAGAGTAACTTCATTTCCTGTTAAAATGCAATCAACTCTGTGGTGAAGCTGGGAGGACTGAATCACTGAATAAAACCCCAAGGAATTCCTTGCCCAGTAATAAATATGAGCACAGGCTGAGCAGGATAACCAAAATCTGACCAGCACAGCAAGCTGTGTGTTAACACCAACTGAGGCTTTGCTGTTTCTCAGCTCACCAATACATTCCAAGCCATCTCCTCCTCATCCGGTACATCCAACACAAATGGTCAAAACAAGTTCTGTTGTTTTCTCCTGTTGGACCACAAGTCCTGCAGCACCATACTAAGCAGAAACGAATCACTCAAACTCCTGTGCACGATTTATTAAACGCTACACACTCAGATTTCACCCTCCTGCCTGGATATGCAAGCCTCTTTTGGTCTTTGAAAAGAAGGAACAGGTAAAGAGCTGATTCCAATTACACCTAGACTACAACTACAGTCACAATTTTGTACACAACTTTGTACAGTTTCGTACACGATTTTGCACAGACCTGGCTGCAACCTTGCTGAAAAATTCTGACAGAATGCTCAGGCTTTCTTTTGTTCTAGGTTTTCCAAGACCTGCAAAAGAAAACAGTAGAAAGCTGGAGAAAAGCTGACAACCCAGTGCTCAGCAGCTCTGCCTGTTACAAACCGGTTTACTATCAAGAATAAATACAAGACCCAACTATAAGGTGCCAGAAAAAGCTTGAGACTGCACAAATACTGCATATTGCAAGCTACAATAGCTACTAGGACTTCTGTATGACCATACATATGAAATGTTTGTGCTTATTTCAAAACCAGGAAATTAAGATGTTCTCTAGAGCTGCGATTGCACTGCTAATTAGCACCAAGTTAAGGATTAAGGGGACAGACACACACTAATAAAAAGAATGATAGTAATGGCTGTATTTAATCCAAGCCAAAGCGTATTCTAACCAGCTTCCAGCAGATCCACATCCACCCTGATCACACCACATGATGAGAACGTGGAATGTGAGTTTCCATAATGCAATGGTGGGTTAGTTACTCACCCAGTCCTGCACATCCTAAAAAGCTACAAAACTTCAAACCACAGCAGTGTGCAAACCAGAATTTATTCCACACAGCTTCAACAGCTGAATTCACTGAGCAGAAGAACCGTGTTTCATAGAATGTCAGAGCCTGCTGGGCAGCAGGGGGAGTATTTCGTTCAGAACTACACTCAAAATGAAGGAAACCGTGAATTTTAAACACTTCACATCCCAAAGAAATCAGCCCACAGACACCTGAAGCAGAAAAGAAAAACAATTTAGCAATTCTATCTATGCCAGAGCTCAGTGTCAAACGACTGCCTAGTCACAACTTCAGTGCTGTGATACAGGCCACAAGATGCAGTGGGTTAGGTATCAGCAATAAAATCTGTAAACATTTTAGAGCGGTGCATTCTCATTCTAAGCTTTCACAAAAGTGAAAGTTGCACACAACGAAAAAACAACAGCATTAAGATAAACAGCAACAGAAGAAATAGATTATCATCCCCAAACAAGGAATTCTGCTGGATTTTTTTCATAAACATTTCAAATTGGATGCCACAAAGACTGTTAGGCACCTAAGCTTACACTGCCTTTGCGAAAGATGACAGGTAAAAAAACCACCTTCAGACAGGAAGCCAACTTTCTTCCTGTTGTTTAATCAACAATTACTAAGATTAGAAGGCTTCTTTCTTCTTCACTAAAGTAATGCCCCAGGATTTGTGAAAGGACAGATATATGCAGATAAGCATTAAATGATACATCTTTAGGACAACATTTTGCATGGCAGGAGTGTATTCTATGGCCTCTTCTATGGGGGAGTAGGACAGCGCATGAGGGAAAAAGTGTTTCATGCAGAAAGCACAAAGAGAGGCTGCCAAAAGTGAGTGTGGGCTTCTCTTACACCAGTGAATGTAGGTAAAATCCCTCCTGCTTGATAAAAATTCCAAAGTGTCATCAGGGGAGGAAAAACAAAAGTAATGATTCTTGCCATACAGGTAGAACATATGAAAAAATGTGTAATAAAACCTCTTCTTCGTGACGCCCCCAACTTTTTCCCCCCCAGAAAGAAGAGTATAAATACACTAAACAGCTTAATGACAACTTATCAGCTCTCACCATCCATCCCAACTCTAATTTTGGCATCCAGATAACACTGACACGATGTGCAAAGTCCTCATCTTTGGCTGTATTGCAGCAGTAATACTCATGGCTGCAGCTTATGGAGCACCTCTTACACCTGAACTATCGCCCGCTTACGAAGAGGAACTTCTTAAAGCTTCGATAAAGGATTTAGCACAGCTGAAAAACATGAGGAACGTAAGTGGTGATTTTCTTCTACCTGAAGATTCATTTGTATTTATTTTTTTCTATGTAATTTTTTCAGAAAAAATAACCTTTTCCCCCCCTTCTCTACAGAATTTTCTTGACTTTTACACACCGAATGACAGAAAGGTGAGTTTGAATTTTCTGTTCAGTTTTAACTCAATTTGGGGAGTGCAATTTCTTAAAGAAATTTCTGCTTTTGCTTTTTATTCTCAAACATTAAAAGGCTGACATGCAATATTATCTCATTGCCTCTGCGCGATAAATAACACAAAATGAATACTTCGTATTCGTCCTGCTTAAAACATTGTCGAATTCACAGGAAAAAAGCGGTTTATGAATAATTTAAAGATGGTATAAGATTTGCAGGAGGCAATACTGTTGTGTTAACTCTAACACAGGAACAATTTTGAGAATGAAACCAGACTTAGAGATAGATTAGAGCAGGATCCACATGAGATCACCCACATTTTATCTAAACTAGAGGCAGAGCCACTGGCTTGTTCTGTTTGAGATGTTGTAAGTCTTTTATATCCCACCAATGATGAAACTCAGTTACACTCTACTTAATTCTCTTCAGGAACAAAACTTGACCAAGCCTTTCTGGATACATAAGCTATAAATCATGTTTTATGGCATTGAGTTAATACCCAAGACTTATTTATACAAGAATAGCATCATTGTGGTCACCTCTCTCTAAAACACTGCACATCAGCATGCAGAGAGCGTTCCAAGTACAGCTCCACTGCAGACAGGCTGCTGATTTGTACTGCCTTTCATTCAGCATGCAAACAGCCCAACAAACAAGAGCATGAATTATTTAGTATTGGGAAGTAGTTAAAAGCTTTACACAAGTAATCTCTTAGCTGCTTTGAACCTCTGGCAAGTTTCTAATTCAGAAGACTTCTCACTTAACAACAATTTTGTTTCAGTACAGATTTGAAGTCAGATTCTGCAACCACTTCCTTATCTGTGTCCCTTTTCTCATGTGCTGGCAGCTTTAAGACCTGACTATCTCAGAGCTCCAGGGCTTAAATGCAAATGTTTGGGGCTGTCAGTAACATATTATCAGTGAGTGCCTGAAATAGCTTGCAAAAGTGATGCATAAAGTTATTTAGCCTGTTCAAAAGCCAGCTCTGATGCAGACATTAGATAGAGCAACCAAAGTGCATCGACTGAAGATGCATCCAGGAGAGGCCACCTGTTTGCTAACACATGATTTTCAGATGGCAGCCAGGAGTAAGGCTCAGCTCAGGAACGAATATCGCACCTTTGTGTCCCCAAGAGATATTGTAACACTTCAAGTGTCTTGTAAAGACGACTCACTTTTCAAAAGCTACAGAATTAAAGCCACATGTAACATCCCCCAACACAACTTTGAGGGCAACGAATGAACCGTAATACACTGCAGAAAACAAACAGCTCAGTTCCTGAGATGAGGGTAAAAACAACAGGGAATTGAGATTCTGAAAAATGGAACAAGGAAAATAAGTCATACGCATAACAATCTTGCTGACTGTTCTAGGAGTGCAACCAGACGACTCTAATATGTTACCTGAAGGAACTGAAAGTCTTGGAAAAAGATCTGGAAGAGGAGGACAGGAGACATATTATAAATATCGAAAAGAATCTTGAACATTTTAAGGTAGGCAATCTTTTACAAGTGCTACCAAAAAAAAAAAAAAAAGGATATAAAAAGAAATAAGCATTTCACTGTGTTTATGCATCAAGATCTGTGTTAATTGACTCATGAAAAAACAGGGTTTTGTACAAAAATATGCTAAGATTAACTACATGAAGACAGCTATTTGCATGGTAATCTAATACAGTAAAATAGATTTGAGCCCTACTGGTTATACGAGCCAACATTTAACAAAATATGACATTTGCTTTCTTTGCTGAATCATGCAAAGCATCTTATGCTGAGAAAAGCTTGCTTTTGGGAGCATAACAATTATTTACACAGCAATGGCTTTGAAAACTGTGTCCTAAGTTTATGACTGGAGGGCCCAGGGATGAATGTAGTACACCCCGACATACTTCTAAAATAAAATCCACGGCCTAGAGATCCCTGTAGCATTTTAGGAGTACTCCTCAGGCTACAAATATTAAAAGTTATTTTTTGTTAAAGTAAAATCTTTACAGAAGTTGATGTGTCATTGTTAAAACCAGCTAGCAAGAGAGTTATCACCAAACAGTGAAATTCTCTGTATTGCAGGTCAACAACACCTCAAACCTGACATGCAAGACGTGTGAATCCAATGAGAAGAAAAAGTTTCCTGAATTTCGCCAAGAACTGAACAGCTTCCTGCAATTTATGCTGAGAGAAATTGTATAACTGTTTTTATTTTTACTGCTACATTATTTATTAAGTATTTAATTGTGAATAATTTATATATTTTGCCATGTGGCATACTACTAGCTTGTCCATTTTGGGACCACTGAATGTTTTTAATGTGGGTGGCAAGACAGTCAGTTCTAAGATCACACTTGATCCTTTCTGTAAGCCCTAGGGGCTCAACGTTCCTTGGAAAACTCATTCATTGTCACTTTGTCAACAACCTGAGACAACTATTTATTGAAAAACCTATTAAAAATTACTTGTAGATTATATTTAATAAATATCATGGACATATAAAAGTCATGTCTGGAGTCTTCTTTGATACATGATGGTCTTTTTTACAGGTGACTTAGTACTCTATTTTTTAAAAAACAGACAAAAAACCCCAATGAAGCATTTAGCAGCATGCAAGTGTGCAGGTACCAGACTCAAAGCAAAGACACCTGCAGACAACCTTTTTAAAGCAATATAAAATGCCAGTTTGTGCTGGCATACAGCACAAGGTATATGGTACCAAATTGCTTCCCCTCAAAAAAAAAAGAAACCTGGCTTTTTTCCTGAGCTGTACTACTTAGCTACACGAGCTTCCTGCAGGATGTATTTTTCTCACTGGCATAAGCAAAACATGCAGTTCTCAAAATTCTTCAGAGACAGGGAAACACTATGAAAACAGTAACACACCTGAAATAACAACTGTGCAGGTAACTGGGGTCTCAGAACAACAAAACTGACATGGAATTGAGGATTAATGTCTAAATCCACGTGAACACACTGCATTGTCAGAAATGCTTCTGTGGAACCTCAGAAATGTCCTTACTCCCAACGCAGATGGACTCAGTTTTGTGACACTGTAATTTTATGCAGAAAGAGACAATGTAAGAGCATCTTTTACGATACAAAAGCCCCAAGCCAGTGCTAACAAGGCAGGGTATAATTGATGAAAGTGAGCCTGCTTACAACAGCTATCAGCTATCCTTTAGACCTTGATGCATTTTCCTGGTGGGTGTGGTATGGAGTACTTCACCTTACACTTAAAACCAGACTAACAATGGAAAAAACAGCTGCAAAGAGAAAACGGGCGTTAATGACAGCTTTCTGCCAAAACTGGGAAAATACTCACAGCACTGCCGTCTGTTTCTCTACTCATCTTCTCTTCCCACGGTGAGGGAGTGCTCTGTCCCCACCCACGAGGACTCAGGAAAGTAAATACTGTCACTCACTTCAGCCACAAACAGATAAGCTCCACCCTCTCCTCAAATCAGATGACAGCAATAACAAAAATACTTGAATGCAGTAGGACACAGAAGACGAGAAAACAGGCAAGAAACTTCTGCATAAGTGTTTGTCAATCCTCGTGGAAAAATCCTTCTCTGTACAGAGATTCCTTCTCACTCCATAAATTCTTAAAAGCAGCATGCAGAAAGAAACAGCATCACACACAGTACATGGCTTTGCAAACAAACCTCTTCCCGTCTGAGCTCAGACATTTGTCTGCAGTACTGTCCCAGCTCTCAGCAACCAGAGAGAGGGTGAAGGAGATGTTTTCATTAAACACAATTCTCTTAATAAATGAGGCTTCCTTTATCATTTCCTTAAGCACAAGAGCCCTCAACTTCGGCGGTTGGATAAAACCTACCCCGGAGTCAATCTGTGCAGTTGGACATCCCACACGGAATAACGAAGATATTTTCTTAGTCCCTAAACAGCAAGCATTAGGTAAGGTAGGAACAGTCAAATAGTTCAGAAAGCAGGAAAGGATGGTAAAGAGATACTCACCCACGCATTCCTAAGGAAGGGCAGAAGCTGGAGCTCACTATTTCACAAGCAGTGTGAAAATACATACTTTCTTTGGCATTTGGTCTGCACAAACTGCTTTGGAGTTGGGCTATTCTGAGACAGCTGCAGGTTTAGAGTCATGGAAAGAAGAGGCTTTGCCTATCCTGGCTCTGGTTTTGGGGATCACCACATCACTTTTGCATAGCAGCCGTGACCTGCTGTGGATTTTCAAAACATTTTCAGGCTGGTTTGCTCCCCATGTAGCACCTCCAGCAAGCACATCAAGACAAATTTTCAAAGAAATGCTTGCATATAGACTGCTGATACAGAGAGCTAGCTGAGGTGTGAGGAAGGTGCTAGTGCTACACATGGTTATGTCTGTCAAATTTACATCTAATTACAGGTAAGTTCATGTACTTAAATAGTGTCTGCAGGATCAACTCCTGTATTTGCCCAAGCTTTGAAAGATGTCTTTAGAGAACAAGGATGTTGTTAAAAGCACCTGAAAATGCGTCACAAGGTGAACTTCACTAGACATACCTTCCCTCTGTAAGGTGTAAAAAAAGCACAGCAGAACCCCTTAAAATAGTTATAAAAATTTATTTCCTGAGCTGCCTTCTCCTGCTTGATTACACAGCTCTGGTATCAAACTAAGAAGTATGGCAAGACATGCACGTGACATGACAGGGGTGTATACATATGTGGCATGTGACATTTATGTGACATGCATCTGACATCTGAAAGTATAAAGTCTGAGATGTGGTGTGACGTGGTACAATGTGTGACAACATTATTATCAGTCCCACCTCAAGCTGAGGCAAAACCAGCTGTGAGATTGTTTTTGCCCAAAAACCCAGGGGCACTTGGTGGGCAGAGAGATGGGAACACAAAATGTGTACCACAAGGGGAACTGATTTTTGGGTGAGAACAGTCTGTAATGCTGAATTGTACAATATCGTATGTATTGTGTGTACATCTAGGACGGATAGAACCCACAGTGATGGACTAAAGGAACTCAAAGACATCTTGGAGGGAGGGCCCTTGGCTATGGAAATGATACCTGTGCTCATACGTAAGAAGGACGAATAATGTTCTGGGGTTCCAGTCAGGACAGGGTTAAGTTTTTGCAGTATCCAGGAGAGGGCACAGCCAAGCGATGGAGCTCATTCTATACCACTTCACATCATTGCCAGGGATGGAGGAAAGGGACCCTCTCCCAGGGAGGAGTTCTTTCTGGTTGAGAAAACGGTGGAGGGAGCTGTCCACTGTTGTCTATTATTGGGAGTTTTCTTCCCCCATGTGAACCATTGCTGTTTCCAGTAAATTGTTCTTATATCTCAACCCCATGACCTTTGCCTTTCTGCCTCCAATTCTCCTCTCCCTCCCACTGCAGAAGGGAGGTGAAGGGGGAAACAGGAAAGTGAGAGGGAGCAGCATGTGGTCCGGAGAGTCTCAGTGAGGGCATGGAATTGGGAAGTATCATTCCTAAAGGCCACTGTGTGTCACTCCACACGTGTGAGTCAGGTAGAGCTGCAGGAAGTGGAAAGAAAACCCCCAGACACCATCCCACCCTTCCTCATATCCATGTGTACATCCATATTTCCCCCTGGAGCTCAGTTCTTCTCTAGCAGGGAGGGGAGAAGCTGAGCTCAGCCACAGGCTGCTTGCTGCTGCTGCTGTTCACATGCCTGTCTGCTCTGTGCCACTTGTGTACGATGCACACCTGCTCTGCATGCAGACAGCTTGTCAATCACACCTGCTGGGAATACAGCTTCAGCCTCAGCACTGGAACTGCAGCACTCTTGCCTCGCTCAAGCTTCTAGGACCATACGCTTTGGAATTACTGAAGCAGCCAAGGAAAAACCTGGATGTAACACCTCCATGCTTCTGTTTACTAGCTTAGTGCATGCTGCATATGCTGTTACATAGTCAAACAACAATCCAGATAAAAGAACTGGATCTACACGGGTGTCATCCAAGTCATTTCTCAGGGACACAGCAATCATGTCCAACACAACACATCCTTTTCACCAACAAACCTCTCTCTTCCCAATGCAGCACCTAAGTTCCGTGGAAATTTCGGTTTGCTGTTCAATTAATAAAATGGCTGAAGTACACGAAAAAATCTCAGTACATGTACACATTTAAGGCTTCTGGGTTAACTACAGGAAACACCTTGGTGCTGATATCTCAGCAGAAGTCTAAGTCCATAAAGAAAAACAGTCCAGGATTGTACAGAACGCAAACACACGTGTGGTATGCTATGTGTGTGTCAGATTTGACACGTGTATCACTTTCCAGCATGTGCATGGATGTAGGTACAGCTAAGACATGGTCAAGGACGTTTATTGAACTTTTAACACCCCTGCAAAAAGGGAACACTTTGCTCTAGCCTGGAATACGATGGCCATTCCCAAGCATTCTTAGAAAGAAAACAGTACATGGAACATGTAGTTTGTGGAGCACATGCCCCAAAAAACCAACCACCACCACACAACCTCCCAAGTTAAAGTAACAGAAAACAAGAGAGCAGGTTAGCCAAAAAAAGGTCAAAGACCAAGTAGTAACAAGTCAGCGAGTTTCAACAACTTGTAAATCACCATAAGATCATCCCCACAGAAGACTCCACATACCAGTTAGAAAAGGAAAAAAAAACAGCAGGAGGAGGGATTTGGTTTAGAATCCTCTAACACTTACAAGGTGAAACACGACTACAGCACTACACTTGCTATTCCTGATGTGTAAGAACACTGCCTAACTCCCCACCCTTGCATGATTTACAGAAATCAAGGAACATAATCCAGGTGTACTGTCTAGCTTGAACACACCAGCGTTTCACAACACCACACCAACTCCAAGTATGGCACCTTAACAACACCCTCTCGAGGCTACCAATGTTCTTACCAGAATTACAAGGAAGCAAATTCCCTTGTGACAGGCACCATTTTCCAGGTTACTGTGTATGCAGACAACTTCACAAGGACTTGTCAGCGCAGTGATGAAGTCACTTGAGGATGCAGGAGTCCCAACTCATCCATAAGCATTAATATTGATGGGGTTTGGGGCAAACCACAAAAGCTGAAAAAACCTTGTTTCTGGTGACTTCTGTACTACATTGCATTATTTTCTTATTTGAAAGAAAATAATTGCTTTCTTATGCAGCTCTGACACCTGCACAATGCTTTAAACCCATTACCAGAACCAGTAATTGTCACAAAACAGTTGAGTAACAGCTGGTCATTCCAGGTTTCACATTTGGAAGTACACAAATTATTTTTTAACTCTTCTAGAACAACATAAACTACAAGCCACTTGGCAAATCCACACTAAACAAAACCCTTAGCAAAGGATGGATGCCTACAGATAAAGCACAGATTGTCCATTTTTGTTTCCGAAAGACTCTCGTGTGGGTATGCTTTTTTTTTTTAAGAAATCCAGCTTTTACTGACTTTTTATCTTTTTAAAGTTATGAAAAAGAAGAAATCAATATACAGAAATCCTGAAACTATTAGGGAAAAAAACCATGTTAATTCCAGGGGGGGGATTTGTAGGAGTGAGGGCAAGGGAGCTGAAATGAGGTGGCACTGGGGTGGCAAAGCAGAACAAAGATTTACAAAGCTGTTGGACACTCCCACCCTGTGAGAAAACATCCATTTTGGGAAAAGACTGAACTCTTCCAGGTGGTTTCATAACTGCATTTAAACTGACAAGAAGCAGGTCTGGAATTGTTTTCTTCCTGTAACTACAAACTTAAAGTTGAATATTTCACTCATCAGAACTATATTTACTGAAACAGATCATCCAAACTGACTTCACATCCAATCCACCTCCATCAGTCACTGAACTGCTCAATATGTGGAGACTTCACAATCCATGATCCGTAACTGTGTTGCTCCAAGTAGCTCTGCAGCAAGCTTTTAGCTTCGTGGTACAACTGAGATTTAATCTGAAAAAAAAGAAAAAAGGCAGACCTTGAAAAATCTCAAGAACGATGGTTAGAGAGAGGTGTGTTCTTTACCACCAGCATGCAATTAAGCACAAACACTGTAAAAATGATACCCATAAATCTTAACAGTTCCTTCAGCTGCTGACATTTATCTTCAAAAAAATGAAGATAAATGCTGACAATGAGAGTAAGTTTTAGACTCTAAAAACATATTCCTTTTGGGCACTTATTATGAAGAGAAAATTGCTCTGATTGTTCTGTGTTTTTCGATGTTTTCAGTTCCAGTAATACCTTTATAAAGAAAATAAACATTCATTATCATTCACTGCAAATCTAAACACATGAACAGTCAATTAGCATGCGATCTCACTTTAAAGTAGTTTCTGAATCATTCAAAAAATGATGTCAATGTCATGTTTTGACAGCAGGAAAAGAAGAAAGATGCTTACTTTATACAAGCTGTTCAGGTGAACTCTTCAGCAAAACAGAAAATCACCCCTGGCTACCAAACCAGGTGTGAGGGCAGCCACTAAGAGACTCCTTATTGCCACTCCCCCTCCCTGTGCCAGCTCACCTTTGCCTCATGGTATGTCGCAAACTGGAGCAAATCTCCCCGTCCTGCTTCCCTGGCGAGCATCCGGAAGCGGCTGAACATGGCGGCCTTGCACAGGCGGCTGGCCAGGCAGGTGCCGCTGCGGAACGGGGAGCTGCGGGCGGAACGGGGAAACGGGGATGGAACTCGGGAACAAACGCGCTGCAGGGAGACTGCTCTGATCATCACAGGGGTTATTCCCTCCCTCCTAACACTCTGTGAATGTAATCAAGCTGGAATTCACCTCAATTAGAATCCTAACAAGTTTTTTATGCATATTGAAAGCTAAATAAAACATTTTCACTACTACAGACAACTGACTACAGGGTACCTCCACTCAGAGAACTGTTTTGTTTGGCATCCTGGCACCTCACTGTGAAGTTACAAGGTCTCTAACACTACACTGAATCACAGGACAGAATTCCTCATAGCTCCAACACTGAGTACTCCAATGAACCAGCACAAACCCACCATTTCCAACAAAATGAAGATAAATGCTGACCTTTCAGTGGTTTTCCCACTTAACCCATCCACAACCTCCAGGGATGCATCTGACAATGTCCAATTCAAACTAAGTGACCACTGGTTCAAATCTGTTTGGATTGGCAGTGCAGCTTTCACCAAGTAAATATGAGATCTGTTGACCAGGTAAGGCACAGGAAGCTTTGACACAAGTTCATCATCGAGACGCTGCTTTATGGTTATGTCCAGTCCTTTTGTATCCTTGCAATTTCCACTTCCTAGTAAACAGGACAAGATCAGTCACACAGAAGTACATCAAATCAGAAAGTTAAAAATGTAGAAGTTTCTGAATTCTTAAAAATTATAGTCACTTTTTCACATAAAATTCATGATTGTAAAGATCAGTTCCAATATTCAATTCGCAGAACAAAAAGGATTTCCCACTTTCTTCTCCAGAGGCACCATTATTTTCATAGGATGCTTTCCTTTTTTGAACCATTGTTTTTCACCAACTCTTTATGTTCCCTGCAGAAGACACCACTAAAACAGAACTTCGGTATTCCAGATTAGAAAACATGCTAAGGAGTTTGCCCACATTACTCCACATCCAACAGCATTTCTGACCGCCTACTAAATAAATACACTTTGCTCCACTGCATCTCAAGGAACAAGGCTGTAATTCTTTAAAGAATTCGTGGTTTAGTTCATGTTTGATAAAACGCAATCAAAACTGGAATATGAAAACACACAACCCCCCCCCCCCCCACACACAATTTGCACCGAACGTACCCACAAGGATGTTGCTGATGTACACGGGCTCGATGAAGTGGCTCAGCAAGGCTCCCTGAAGACCCACCACCTCCCACTTGGTCAGTTTGTCACCAGCTGACATGCTGCTCACTCTGACGGTCTTGGGGGGACAGCACACGGCCAGGAAAATCCTGCCTTCCACGGCAACGTGCAGACTCAGTTCTTCGCTGGCTTCGTAAGCAGATATGGACTGGGGACCGAGATGCCTACACCAGGACAAGACAAATGGATTTCAGTGAGGAAGCACTCTGACCAGAGATTACAGTAAGTGGTATCTAATGCTGTTTCTCAGGAAAAAAAAAATTAAAAAATCAGTAGGTCTGGGCCTTGTATTATCTTCAATGTTTGTAATTTCTAGAAACACCAGATTGAGCTGCTCGAGTGCCTGGAACACTGAAATCAGTATTTAAATAGGAAATACCCACTCGATCTAATCTTAGCCACCAGTCGTGCACACACTAAAAAGATCAGCTGCAAACAAGCTGTCATTTTGTGTCTACTCACACTATAACAGAAGTTACTTGTGAAAAAGCAGCTTTAAGGTTCTTAAAATCTCCTTTAGAACGTAACTCACACTGTGATTGTCCAAAATATTTAAACAAGAAGATGCGACACGTAAGAGAGACAAACCACAGAGTGGTTGTTCCGAAGCCAAACAATTTTTCCCCTGAGTTACACAGGGCTAAGAAGTCAAAGCAGAGCCTTTTGTTTCAAGGCATTTTATACTTCAATCTTGTGCTGCAAAGGATGACATTAAGTCATTACATCCACTTGCTCAGTAGTTAAATTCATGGTTTAAGAGTATTTTAACAGTATCTTGGGAAGGGGGTTAACAGGTTATTGTCTGTAATGAACAAAGCTCATCCTATAACCCACGTAGAAGTTTTCTGTACCATCATATTGAGCTGTATCTCACATTTATCACCACTACCCTGTACATGAACATTCCCAAAACAAGATAAAAATTAATCTTCCACTCTGTCTCTGGAAATACCACAGTACTTACACCTCTGACTTTAACTGAGCAGTTCCTTTTGGAAGCTGGTTCATGTAGAGAGAGAGGGTTATATTCTGCTTTAGGGTAAGCAGCTTTGAGCCTGGTGCTGTGCAAAATATGGATCTCTCTGCCTTCGCTGGATTTTTGTTATAGAACAGCAAAAGATGCCTATACAAATACCTAGAAGAAAAATAAATTACACATTTTATGCAATATATAATCTAGGTATATGTTTACATTATTGTATATTATTTATTAGTCCATATAACTAAAAAATGCAAGTGCAGAAGTAAAACTGAGACCAACTGGCTGCAAGGGAACTATTGGCAGAGACATCCTCACCTGAGCAGGGAACGCCTGGCAGTGACAATGGCATGGCTGTCGTGCAGGAGCCTCCCACAGGACTCAAAGCGCCGGCTGTAGTTGCATTCTCCTGTCCCCAGAGCCACCACTTCATGCTGCCCACCTGAAAACACAGATGGTGGCAGGTTCACCGGGTCTGGCTGCCCACCGAGCTGCTCCCACACTCTCAAGTGCTCTGTGGGAACAGGCTTCCCGCTCCCCAAAACTCACAATCAAACCAGACTTGCCCTTTTCAATGATGAAGGCAGCCAGGGAACTGCCACAGCTCTGGTACTCGGGGTGTTGGGTAGTCAGGCGGTTAAACACTTCTTCGAGTGTTTGAGAGAGTTTTTGATAGATGTGCTCTCCCCCTAAATGAAGCA
Organism: Mohoua ochrocephala; assembly: GCA_013398855.1. Lineage (NCBI taxonomy): Eukaryota > Metazoa > Chordata > Aves > Passeriformes > Acanthizidae > Mohoua > Mohoua ochrocephala. The sequence goes on along the minus strand of VZTA01006143.1, from coordinate 5,275 downwards.
ACAGAATCCAGCAAGACACAAATTGGCAGGTAGGGGAAAAATCACACGTGAGCAACTTGCCAAATTATAAACCTGAACACATGTTAAAAGCACCACCACATGTACTTTTGGGATTCTGAAGATTCTCAGGACTAAAAGAAGCTCAAGAACACCTGAACACTCGATGCTTTTATCATTCATTATAATAACAACAGGATATGGACCAAGTTTCATCACCTACTGCACACTAGCTCACGTAAGGACAGAGAATCCTGCTTCTATTGCTATCACCTGAACTGGTGATAGAAATTCAAGCAATTTACTGAATTCAAGCAATTTACTGAAGTTGTGTCCACTTGTAGAACCGACCTTGTGATTCTAGTTCTTACAGCCTTCTTCAAAGAGAAGATGTTTAAAACAGTAGTAACAACAGAGAGATCATTAAATGTATTAAAAGATTCAAAATTTTACAAAAGAAACTATTTTCTGGGCAACTTGAATCAACAGAGGGAAAAACAAGACTATTCCTTACCAGTCCTTGAAACACAAGCAGAGTTTGCTGGAGGTCGGAGCTCAGCAGGAACACAGGGAAAATCTAAGAATTTAACGACATTTTACAGTGGGAAGGACATTCCTAATTTCTAAACATGAATCTTCCACTATTTCCAGCAAGTCAAACTTTCTAATTCTCTAAGAATTTTCTGATTCTGAAGTCCTTGTAAGCTTCGAACAATTCAGACAGCAAAACTCAAAAACAGATAAATATTATGGTAACTGAATTCTGTTGAATTGAGCAGTAACTCCGGGGGAACCCTTTTAATCATAAACATTCACACCCACTTGAGATGTACTTCATGTTGGTGTACCTAGCGAGTAGCAAACCAAGCGCAACAGCAACAAATTAATTCCCTCAGTATTCCTGGCATCAGCCGATGCAACTCTTAATAGATAAATGACAAAAATAAAAAAAAACGTTTCACAACCAAACGACAGATTTGCCCCAAGGATTCAAAACACCTGACAGAGGCCCTGATACTACAGCATTTAATAAAGCCACAGATACTGTGCATAGGACACTGTTAAGCCAAGCATTTCAAGTTCTAATTAGGTGTCGATACAATATTTACCTGAATCTTCAAAAGAGTTTGCCCCTGTATTGTCCAAGTTAAGCAGCTGAGCAAGAGCCAGTTTAGCTGCATTTAATTTCGATTCCTTCTTGTTCTTTCCCAGCCCAGTCTTGTAGCACACACCATTTATCACAGCACAAAAGGCAAAGTAAGGCCTTATGACATCGCCTTTAAAGGAGAAGAAAAAAGCAAATGCAAACGGTGAAATTATTTTAAGGCACTTTATCCATAGCTTTATGTCCTCATACTAATTCCTAAAACAAATACAAGACAAAAAGACAATGTGGGCAAAATATAACTCTCATCTTTCACCTCTCAAGGATTCTGGCAGCTTTCACCTTGTGGACTTTTCACAAAGTTCTGGTAACAGCCCTAATTATAGACAAGTCACCTGATCTATTTCTGTGACACTTCATCATGAGAAACATCTGTGGAGGCAACAGAAGGGCAGCCAAAACCCAACATATGCAGGGAGGTAGTGCAATCAACAGCAAAAAAGTTCAGCTGTAGCAGCGCCATCAAATGCTAACTTGCAGCAACTGAGATAATCTCAGGGATAAGCAAATACTACTTTTATTTAGGAACAGAAGTATTTACCTGCCACACTCGTTTCTTTCAATTCAAGCTGCAGGTGGTGCATTTTGGCAAACAGGTGCAAGGCAGATACTGAGTTTATTACTCCCTGCTTGTATCTTTCAATCAAATCCAGGTCTTTCTGTGAGGGAAGGGCTGAAAACGCGGTGGTGTCTGCTCCTTTAAAAAGAAAAGGTCCTTAGACAAAATTAGGGAGAGAACTGAACACACTCTCTGAAAATCTGCTTACAATAAATGCTTTTGAGACGCTTGTTAAAAAAAAAAAAAAAACAACAAAAAAAAAAAAAAAACAAAAAAAAAAAAAAAAAAAAAACACAAAAAAAAAAAAAAAAAAAAAACACAAAAAAAAAAAAAAAAAAAAAACACAAAAAAAAAAAAAAAAAAAAAACACAAAAAAAAAAAAAAAAAAAAAACCAAAAAAAACCAAAAAACCAAAAAAAAAACCAAAAAAAAAACAAAAAAAAAACAAAACAAAATTTACAGTACAGGATTACTGCTTTGTACTGAACCCTACATTAACAACAACAGAAATTCCAAAACGGTGTGTGCACCCTCTTTTAAAAGCATCAAAACTTTTACTTGTAGTGAATCCGGCAACCTCTGAATATAGACAAGTATTACAAAAAATTACAACATATATTCCCCTCCCCTCTCTTGTAAATCAACAACCAAATCAAAGTTGCTGATGGCAGATACCAAACAGCGGAACCCGTGGCTTCTCCACACAAAACTATGCAGCAGTGAGACCCCCCTGTTGGAAGACACTCTAAAAGTTTCAGCAACCACTAGATGGATAAAATCATCAGGGGTGTGATATACACAGGCACAAGCACTTCCCAGCCAAGAACTAAACTAAATCCTTGTTTTTAAGTATCGTAACAGGTGCCTTTGCCTCAATACAACTGCTCAAAGTGACAGAATTCAAAATATATCCTGGGACATCTGGAACTGCAGTTAAAATCCTTCGCATTGTTATTTAAGAAAATTCATGCAGCAGAACACATTCTATATTTTGTCAATCTACAGTACTTTTAATGTTTAACTTATAATTAGGTAATGCTGCAGACTATATAGGCCACCCTACAACAAATGGCTAACAAACTTCCAGCACAAAAAGACTTTAAAAGAGGAGGAACAAGTTCAAGGAGATGCTAAAGAAGGCATTTAAGAAAACACAGTGATAAGGAAAAGCAGCAGAGAGTTGCGACGTTACTTTCAGTAGCATTAACAGCTAATCCCGGTGTATAAAATGGAAACTGTACCTGGATTTTTCATCACCCCTGGTTCACTGCACCTCGCACGAGATGGAGGATTCAGCTTTGCAGTCACAGGCTCGGAGAGATCCTTTGAAATTCGATCTCTGAGAACCTCGGGCGGCAAAATCTTCTCAGGCGCGGGGTGGAAGGAGAGCATTTCGGCACCCTCAAACCAGCCATTGCTGCCCGCCATTTTCGACCGACCTAAGGAAGCTTAACAGTAACGCTGCGAAGAGTAAAGACACCCTGCAAAAAACCCTGCAGCTCTCCTGGTCAAGCTGCTTCACAAGGACAACAGGAACAACGCGCCCAGGCTGGGGTAGACCCCAGACCCGCTGTCCTTCCCACCAGGGCGGCCACTTCTCCCTTTTGTTAAGCCGCCTTCCCTCACGCGGCTCTGCCCCCCGCCTTGCCACCCTCTCCAAGGACACACCAACGCCTCAAGCCGCGCTTGAGGGAGTGAGGCGAACTAAAGCAGCAAAGCTGCTCCTTCCCAAGTTCCCAGGACGAGCTGGCGCTGGACTTGAAGGGTTTGGTACCTGTACCTGCTGCCCTCGTCCTGCTCTGGAGGGCTCCTCAGCGCTTACACCCCGCGGGCAGGCGGAGAACGCCTGAGGGCACACGAAGGTGGAGTTGCCGGGGAAGTGCCAGCTGCCCTAAGGCGATGGGCTCCGAGAGCCGAGCAGCCCTCACGCCTCTGCCCGCCGAGCCCACACAGCCCCTGCCGCCATTTCATGAGGGGCACGCCCCGCCAACGGGGCGCGGCCGAGGCGCGAAGCCGCGGCGGCGGCTGAGGGAGGAGCTGAGGGAGCGGGGCCGCCGCCCGGCTTTGACCCGGGGCTGCCTGCTCGGCTTCTAGAGCGCTTCCCAGCCACCTGCTCGCCTTCCCGGCCCCCTGTTCGCCTTCCCAGGCCGCTCCCACCGGGCAAGGGCGGCACCCGGAGCCGCCACAGCCGTCACGGACTGGGAGCAGCCGCTTCCCCGACCCCACCGAAAGCGCCGCGTCCCCGCTTAACGTGTTAAGCCGCCTTCCCTCTTGTGGTCGGGGCCGCGCTTCCCGCCTTCCGGCTGCTTCCCGAGCTCCTGGCGCCGGGCCTGCGGGCTTTACCTCACTTAAATCACGTTCTGCAAAGTTACACTTAAAACACACTCCTCTTCTTGTTCGGCTTCCTTGATTAATACAAAAAAAGGTCCTGTACAGTAGTTAAATTTTATTACAAGTGTAATAAAGTTCATGATTTTTAGCACTAAGGCAATCACAGTTTCATAAGTTATATATATATATATATAATTTACACCAGTCTACATTGACAAATCAATTACTGGTCACATCAACAAGGGGTTTGTGTTATGGCAAATAAAATTTTAAGAAAATTCACAGTTAATCTGCAAGTATTGTAAAGATGCAGGATCATATTGCACATCATAAAATGGACGCTGAGGAGCAGATTTACAGTGTTCCAGCTATTCCTTCACAGAATATACATTGGTCATCATCATCATCATCATCATGCAATAACTTCAAATACAGAATGGTATCAAGTACCACAGTAAACAGTTACTCACAATGTAAGTTTTTAAATAGAGTAGCAAAAAGCTGTTAGGTTTCTCTTTAAACCATATTTAAGTTCTTAAAATATAATAAAACACTTTGATAAAATCAAATGGAGTTAGGGTTGTCACATTGTACTTTTAATATTCTTCTTTGTCTTTTCCTTTCTTTTCCTTCTCATCTTGTAGTGCAGTACCAAGTTTCTTTATAAGGACTGACAAAACTTTGTCCAAAGGATCCATGACACCACGCTGCAGCCACTTAGGGATAGTAGTCCTTGCATGGTGAAAGCCCAGCTTTTGGAGGATATAGTCAACACCAACGGGATCAATTTTTCTCCCAGTCCAGGATATTAATCTAAAAAAACAATAAACAGAAGAGTCAGTTTCAAGTACATAAATATAGCAAACGGGCATTTGTATATACAAAAATCCATTTTCCCCAGTGTTACTTGTGACCAATTTAAATCCAACAGGCATCGTTTCAAACTTGATTTAGACAGATAAGCTCAAGATGATCAATGGAACACTCTCCCATAGGAAGACGATGTCTTCCTTTAAGGAGGTGAAAAACCTGACTGGGCTGCCTGCAGATCGCGTTTAAGTTGATTTATTGCTAGCACAAAATGCCAAGTGTCAAGATTTGTTTGGCCTGGGCAGATGTGTTGTTTTGATATGTGAATGAACACTCAGGTCCTCCAGCGGTGCCAGCAGAGGTTAAGAAGAACCAAACTCACACGGAGAAAAGTCAGTTTCAATGATTGTATA
>VZTA01006136.1:0-13361 GCA_013398855.1 Mohoua ochrocephala | reverse complement strand
CCTGCGCATGCGCCGAGATCGCTCCGCCCCCTCAGCCTTCTGACCAATCACCGCCCGCCTGCCCTCTCTCTGGCCTCAGCCGGACGACCAATCAGCGCCGCGCTGGCGTCGTGGGGCGGTGCTCGTTCCTCAGGGCGGGCAGCAGGGGGCGCTGTGCCCGGCCGGCGGGGCCACGGGGACGGGGCCGGGACCGCTCCGTGGGGCGGGGTCCCTCTGTGGGGCGGGGGGCCCTCTGTGGGGCGGGATTCCCCTGTGTGGGGCGACCCTCTCTGAGGAGGGGCCCCACGGAGGGAACAGCCTCCCCCGGGTGCTGGGGGACGCCCTAGGGGGTGGGGACCCTTCCATGGGGCTGTTCTGCCCCTGGGTGGGGACCCCTCCATGGTGGGGGTGTACTGACGAGGGGTGGGTGAGCCTCCCGAGGGTTTTGGACCCCTCAGAGGGGTGAGGACCCCTCTATGGGTGGGCACCAGTGAAGGGGCAGGGCTGCCAGAGCCCCCCCTGTGCCCCCAGGCTCCCCCTGCGCAGGGGCAGGTGAGGTACTGTGGGGTGACCCTGTGCCCCCTAGGCCCTGCTCTGCCACCCACAAGCCCTCTGCCCTCCCCAGAGCCCCCTCAGTCCCCCACGGGGCTGTCACCCCAACACCCACCCGGGCTTCCCGGGGACTCTCCCCAGCTCTGTGTCTGAGGAGATGCGGCCACAGACCAACACCAGGAGGTTTTGGGGTCCACCCATGACCAAGGGTGCTCCTCATCCCATTTGGACCCCCACAGTCCCCTATTTCTGCAACACCGGGTGGACGATGCGGCCCCAGGAGTGATGGGGGTCGCCACACGCCCATCCTCAAATCCAGCACCCGTCCCCGATCTGTTGCGATGCCTGGTGTCAATCCCAGCACCGCTGGATCCTTCCCCGTCCTGGGGGCTCGGAGCACTTCCCAGTCGCCCTCGGCCCTCCGCGGGTGTCTGTAGGCCGTGCCGTGGCCGCGGTCTCCATGGGAGCGTGCCGGTTGCCAAGCCGGCCGGTGGAGTGCTTGCCACCACCATCGAGCCGTTGGTATGACAACGGGGACACGGGTGACCCGGGGCGTGGTGCTTCGCGTGACGGGGCCAGCGGCCCCTGCGGGGAGGGTCCTGGCCGAGCCTCGCCAACGCACCAGGGGGTCCCCACGGGCTGCCAGAACCTGCTGCGCCGGGCTGGGACCCCCGCGCCAACACCAGCCCGGGAATTTATTGACGCATTAAGGAAGCAAGCGGGAGAGCGTGAGCGGAACCCCTCCGGAGTGAAGGATGTGGGGCGACAGGGCTGATCCCACCAGGGCCCCGGGCCCTGCTCCCTGCCCCTCCGCTTGAGGCTGGGGGTATCGGGACCCCCTCAGTGGGTGCTGGACTGGGGCGTCAGATGAGATAACGCAGCGAAAGTGGAGCATCCGCGCGTGGAGCGAGGGACGGAGCAAGGGACGGAGCAGCCCAGCGCCTGCCAGACACCCTCCAGGACAGGGCAGGGGGCTCCCCCAGGCCAGGCACCACGGTGGGGGCACAGGGGCTGAGGGGGGCACGGCTTGGCCCGCAGCCCACCCCACCCCGCCAGCTGCCCCCATGCTGGATCACCGAGCCAGGATGGAGAGCAGCAGGAAGGAGAAGGTGAGGCCGCTGCCAGGGCAATGCTGGGGGGCCGGGGGGGCTGGGGGGTGCCCAGTGGGTGTGGGGAAGAGTGCGGATGCTCAACGGGGTTCCAGCCTTCCCTGGAGCGTGCGGCCAGGTGCTCCCAGCTTCTCCCAAGGTTCCAACAGAGGTAGCCAGGAGGATGGCTGGTGGGGAGGACACCAGCTCCCGGGCAGCCTGCAGGCAGCCCAACATGCCCCAGGGGGGTCCTCATCCCTGAGGTCACTCCCCAGCACAGCACAGGCCCTACAGCATTGAGGGCTCATGATGGAGCTGGGAGCATTTGTGGGATGTTCTGCTGGGCTGGGATGCTCCCACCATCCCAACTTCATCCTGGGCATCTTGCAGCCACACAGCTGCATCCCTGGGATGAGATGGGGCCTGTCACCTCCTTCGGCTGGCTATCATCGTTGTCACCGAGGCACCCAGCAGGATGGCACACGGCTCATCCCCAGTCAAAACCCAGTTGTTTGTGGGAGGCATCCTCTCCCAGATGGATTGAGCTCATGGGGTCATGGGTGAGGAGGGTGGAGACGTTCCCTGCTGCCAACTGGGACACCAAGGGGACACTGAGGGGACCCGGCACGTGCTGGAGCAGCAGAGATGGGTGTCACCGGCCACTGCAGCCAGCGGCCACATGGTTCCCAGCTCCATCCCTTTTGTGGGATGCACTGGAGCACACCATTCCCATGGGATGCTGAGAGCCAGATAACGTCATGTGGGAAGAGCCAAATCCTGCCAGGGAAGAGCCAAGCCCATTGTTTTGAAGGCGAGTGAAGAGATGAGTAGGGACATGTGGTGCTGAGATGGGAAAAACATCGGAGAAATAAAATTCGGCTGCCAGCCTTGGGACGGGGACCCTCTGGCCGTGGCAGACCTGGTGTTCCCGTGCCAAGCAGCACCATGGGATGGATTAGCACTGAATACCTTCAGCCAACAACCCAGGAGAGATGATCGAATCCAGCTCCTTGCTTTTCGTGGCAGGATTTTTCCAGTCATCCTGGGCCAAACACCCTCTGGATCAGGGCGAACCTCACCACGGTGCTGCCGTGGGTGCCCGGCCCCATTCCGGGGGGTCCGTGCTGCAGCCACGTCTCTTGGGGTTTTGTCTCCCAGCATCTGGGGGTCCAGGGCTAATGGAGCCCCCAGCGCTCAGGACCAGGATGGAGTGGGGAGGTGCCAGGCTGCCGGGACCATGCCGGGGTGCCAGGATCCCACCCAGCTGTGAGTGGTGGCTGAGGTCACAGGAGCTCTGCAGGGCCTCAGAGATATTTGGGCTGAGCCCCCACTTGAGGGGTTGGAGGCCAAGGGATGGCACTGGGGGCCGGGTGATGCGCCAGGATGGAGGGCAGCTGGACTGAGCAGAGGCAAGGGGTGCCCCCAATGTTGGGATGCTCCAAACCACACCCCAAACGCTTTACTGAGCCCCCTACCCCAAAACCTGTCAGGAAACAGCAGCAGCCTCGAGGCAAACACCTGTGTGCCGGCGAGAGCACTGGAGCCTCCCCAGAGCCGGTGACTAATGAGCCCTAATGCTGCCGACTGCAGCTGGCGGAGGAGGGCCGGCTCCAGCTCCATCTGACAGCCGGGGCACCTGGCCCCAGCCCTGCCGGCTAATGGAGGCTGCGCCGAGCCCGGGGTTGCTACGGAAAGGATAAACACGGGTCCTGCTTGCCAGGTGCTTCCCTGGAGTGGGCCCTGCGGCTCTCCCTGGCAGCGAGGCAAGGCAGCAACACCTGAGAATGTTCCTGCCTGCCTGCCCTCTGCCCCATATTAGCCCCACATCTGATGGGTGAAAAATGGTACCTACGATTCCCAGTGGGATACAGGGAGAGGGATGCTCCCAGGGGAACAAGGAAGACACACCAGCATCTTCATCATAAAAGAATCCCATATCCTTGGTGGGAGATGCTGTGCTCCTCAGTGGCATGGCCAGAAGTGCTCCTTGCTGGGAATGAACCTGGGATTCATCAGGATGGGATGTCCCAGGTCACTGCTGGAATGGTGCCGGCTTCTACGCAACCATCCAAAAAATTCAGCTTGGTGCCAGGGATGGCAGAACCCCAGTGCCAACCCCGGTCCCCAGGGACCCCAGAGCTGACTGTGGCATCCTGCAGGCAGCACCAGAAGGAGACTTGGTGCCTTGTGATGGTCCTATGAACTCTCTGGTGTCTCTGTTCAGCCGGAGGAGAACAGCAGGACGATAAGATAAGGCATTTCAGGGTGTCCGTGTGCCAGTGGGGAAAACCAAGGCTGGGGGAAGGGAAACTTGGCTATTTCTTGCAGTTCAGGCCCCTTGCATCCCGTATCCCTCGTCCCTGGCTGATGCTGTGTTGTGTGCAGGTGGAGCAGATCCTGTCGGAGTTCCGGCTGAAGGAGGAGGACCTGAAGAAGGTGATGTACCGGATGCAGAAGGAGATGGACCGAGGGCTCAAGCTGGAGACACATGAGGAAGCCTCTGTCAAAATGCTGCCCACCTATGTCCGCTCCACCCCCGAGGGCTCTGGTACGGTGTCACTCCCAGTCCCTTGTGTGTTACCCCTTCCTCGGACCCCGTCAAGCTCCGTGTGGAAGGCTGAGCCTACCTAGAGCCCATCACCTTCTCCCCCTCTCCCTGGCTTTGCAGAGGTGGGAGATTTCCTGTCACTGGACCTGGGCGGCACCAATTTCCGTGTGATGCTGGTGAAGGTGGGCGAGGGGGAGGAGGGGCAGTGGAAGGTGAAGACGAAGCACCAGATGTATTCCATCCCAGAGGATGCCATGACTGGGACGGCTGAGATGGTCAGTGGAGCACACGGGGCATCCCATCCTGTCCCAGTCCCTTTCATTGTGTGTGTTTCAGTGGGGACACTGGAGGGTACACCCCCATCCTTCCAGCCAGCAGAAGCCGGGGGGTGGCCAGGCCTGGGGAACCCATGGTGGGGACAGTGTCTGGCCAAGGGCAGTGGGAGGGTGGGGACATCCCTTGGCAAAGGCTGGACCTCCTGTCTTCCAGCTCTTTGACTACATCTCCGAGTGCATCTCTGATTTCCTGGACAAGCACCAGATGAAGCACAAAAAGCTGCCCCTGGGCTTCACCTTCTCCTTCCCCGTGCGGCACGAGGACATAGACAAGGTGAGGGGGTGGCCGAGCAGCACGAGGGCTTAGGGGTCCCCAAGCCTCAGCTACACCCACAGCCCCATTTTGGTCTGACCCCCATTCCAGGGCATCCTCCTGAACTGGACCAAGGGCTTCAAAGCCTCCGGCGCGGAAGGGAACAACGTGGTGGGGCTGCTGAGGGACGCCATCAAACGGCGAGGGGTGAGAGGATCAGACGGCTGTGCTGGCACTGCCGCGGTGCGGAGACCCCAGCACCCCGGCTGTCCCTGCGACGGGCTCACCGAAGCCTGGCTGTGCCTGCAGCAGGGCCACTGGAGCCTGGTGTGTCCCCAGGAAGGGACCACTGGAGCATAGCTGTCCCCATGATGGGGCTGCTGGAGCCAAGTGTGTCTCTGGGCAGGGCTGTTCCATGTGTGTGCGCACACGTGTGCGTGACACGTGCCCAGGTCCTCACCCCTGGGGACCGTCCACCCCAAACCCGCCTGTTGTGGGACAGCCTGACCCCCCATGAGCCCACAATGGTCCCTGTCCCCAGGACTTCGAGATGGATGTGGTGGCGATGGTGAATGACACGGTGGCCACGATGATCTCCTGCTACTACGAAGATCACCGGTGCGAGGTTGGGATGATTGTGGGTAAGATGCCCCTTCTACAGGGACACGTGGCTGGGGACAGGAAACCGTCCCATGGCCCCGCTCCCCTGCTGCTTCCCCCATCCTTTTGGGGGACACACCGAGGACAGGGGGGTGGCAGTGGCACCCTGCTGAGGTGTCTGGTGGTTGGAACACCTGATGGCATTGCCTGGCCCCAGCATGGTGGTTGGGGCACTTTGGGAGTAGAAAGTGGGTGGTCTTCATAACAGGGCTGATCCCCACAGGGCTGTTGGTGGCTCTGGCACCTCATCGTAGGGATAGGGACCCATGGAAGGCAGCTGGTGTCAGAGAGCCAGATGGTGGGGGCGATTTTGAACCCTGCTGGCTCCATCCCCCACTCCCTGCAGAGAGCAGCCCCCCACCTCCCCCAGCCCCTCACTATCTTTAGTGCCATGTGGCAACGTGCCATCTGGGCTCTGCGTCCCCTCACCTGGGTAAACACATGCTGGGATGTTTATCAGCTTCTTGGGGCTGGGCTGGCCTCAGCACAGTGCCCAGAGCCCCCAGGACCCTGCCGAGGGGACAAGCGGCCAGCCAGGGCTCTGGGGACACTGTAGGGGTGGGGAGCAGGAGGGATGTCCATCCCCATCGCTGCAGGACAAGGACGTGCAGCTCCAAGCACAGCCCTCAGCCATGACCTCAGTCACTGAAACCTGGTGCTCATGGAGCAGCAGGCGCTGGCTGTTCAGTCAGTTCTTTTACTCTGAAATGAGGTCTAGCGTGGAATCATGGAATTGTTTGAGCTGGAAAAGCCTCTAAGGTCATTGAGTCCAACCGTTGCCCCAGCACTGTCAAGACCACCACTGACCCGTGTCCCCAGGTGCCACACCCACGTGGCTGTTGAATCCCCCCAGGGATGGGGACTTCAGCACTGCCCCGGGCAGCTGTGCCAGGGCTGAACAGCCCTTTCCATGCAGGAATTTTTCCAATATCCAACAGAAACCTCCTCTGGTGCAATGTGAGACAGTTTCCCTTCTATCCTTGGAGCAACCTGGTCTAGTCAAAGGTGTCTCTGCCCAGAGCAGGGTGGTTGAATGAGATGAATTTTAAGGTCCCTTCAAACCCAAACCATTCCATGATTCTATGATTTGATGGTTCTATTGCATCCCAATGCCGGGTGGAGTAGGATACAGATCTGGGACCTATGTAGTAAGTTAACAACCATCCTTGGTTCCAGCTTTCATGAAATCACAGAATGGTTTGGGTTGGAAGGGACCTTAAGGATTATCTAGCTCCATGCCATGGGCAGGGACAGCTCCACTAGACCAGGCTGTCCAGCCTGGCTTGTAACATTTCCAGGGATGCAGCAGCCATAGCTTCTCTGGGAAACCTGTGTTCGTCCCTACCACCCTCAAAGGATTTCTTCCCAGTATCCAATCTAAATCTCTCCTCTTTTAGTCTAAAACCTTTCCCCTGTGTCCTGGAGCCACCCTTGAAGTAGTTGTAAGCCGTGGTGCCAGTCACCAGGTTGAGGAATGTCTCTCATCCAAAGGGGTCCCAACCTCTGTCCTGGCACATGTCTGCACCCTCTCCAGTTCTTCCCCATTGCTCCACAAGACTATCCCAGCTTTATCCCAGTTGGGATGGGAGGGCTGTGGCGGGGGGGTGTCACTGCTGCCCCCGCGCCGCCCAGACCCATCCCCAGTTCCCGGCAGGGACGGGCTGTAACGCCTGCTACATGGAGGAGATGCACAACGTGGAGCTGGTGGAGGGCGACGAGGGGCGGATGTGCGTGAACACGGAGTGGGGGGCCTTTGGTGCCTCCGGGGAGCTGGACGAGTTCCTCCTGGAGTACGACCGCGTGGTGGACGAGACCTCACTTAACCCCGGTCAGCAACTGTAAGGAATAGGAGAGATCCAGTTCCTCTGGGCACCCCTCCCATCCCCCGCGCCACACTGGGCTCAGCCCCCCAGCACGGGCGTCCTTCGCCCTGGGCCGTGCCCATGCGCGGGAACACATCCAGCAAGGAGGGGGGAAGGAAAGAGGGGGTGCCGCGGGATGTGACCCCTCAAATCCCAGCTCTGATGCCGCCCCCTCGCCTATGCCCCCTCCCAGGTACGAGAAGATCATTGGGGGGAAGTACATGGGGGAGATCGTGCGGCTGGTGCTGCTGAAGCTGGTGGATGAGAACCTGCTCTTCAATGGGGAGGCCTCTGAGAAGCTCAAGACCCGCGGGACCTTTGAGACCCGCTTCATGTCCCAGATCGAGAGGTACGAGGCTGGGGGGTGGCATCCCAAACCGGCCTGCCAGGCTGCATCGCACTGGGAGGTCTGTGCTCTCACCCCACACTGGTCCAGGCATACTGGGGAGTCTGTGCTCTCACTCTGTGTCGGGATAACCGGAGCCGCGGAAGAAATGCCTCATGCTATCATGGTCAGCAAGTCTCGTTTATTTCAAGCTGTTCACACATTTTATAGTATTCTTAATTAGCTCATACATATTGCAAAAGTTTAGCTCATCATTGGTTCACTAGGTATTTACACACATTGTTTCTTGTGGTTAATCTTGCGATTACAGCTGTTTACCTATCTCTACAGTTCCACATACTCAGCGTCTTCTACATCTTGATACTTGCATAGCTCTATCTTCAAGGGCACTGTGTCCTTGAGGTCTTCACATTCTAACCAGCCCCACAGTGTCGTGTCCCTTCTCCCTTAGCCATTCTTTTGTAAGACTCTCCACAACTCTGCACCGGGCTGTCCCACATCAGGATCCCCCTATTCCATCATCCCATACCAGTCGGCTCTGACTGCCTCGTATTGGGGTCTTTTATCCTGTTACCCCACACCAGCCTCCTCTGACTGTCCATCTTGGAGTCCCCACGTCCTGCCACCCAAACCACAGTGTCCCGTGTCATGGGCCCATCATGATGAGACATCATGATCCCATCATTCCATACCTGCCTGCTCTGTCGCGGATTGGGGTCCCCATGTCCCATCACCCCACATTAGGGGGACCCACTTCTAGGTCCCTCTGTCCCATCACCCCACACCAGCCCTCTACAGCAGCCCCATGTTGGGGTCCCCCATCCCATCACCCCACACCAACCTGTTCTGACTCACTCAGTTGGGGTTCCCCATCCTGTCACCCCATACAACTGTCCCACGTGAGGATCCCCCATCCCATCACTCCCCCATCCCTCTCCAGCTGTCTCACTCAGGGTCCCCACCCCCCAGCCCTTGCTGACCCCCTTTTCTCCCCCCACCCCAGCGATTCTGATGACCGCAAGCAGATCTACAACATCCTGTCAGCCTTTGAGCTGCTGCCGTCTCGGACGGACTGTGAGATCGTGCGCCGGGTGTGTGAGAGCGTGTCCACGCGCGCCGCCCAGATGTGCTCGGCCGGGCTGGCCGGCGTCATCAACCGCATGCGGGAGAGCCGCAGCCAGGACACCCTCAAGATCACTGTTGGTGTCGATGGCTCCGTCTACAAGCTCCATCCCAGGTGGGGATCCCCAGACCCTTCTCCCTGCTGACATCCCTATCCTCTCCCTTCACCCCCCAAGCCTTGACCCCGTTTGTGACCCCATTTGTGACCCCGTGTTCCCACTCCCCAGCTTCAAGGACCACTTCCACGCCACAGTGCGGCAGCTGACGCCCGGCTGTGACATCACCTTCATCCAGTCAGAGGAAGGCAGCGGGCGCGGGGCCGCCCTCATCTCAGCCGTGGCCTGCAAGATGGCCTGCATGATGGGGCAGTGAGCTGGACTCGGGGGGGATGGCGGGGCCGGTGGTCCCGCTCGGAGCGCTGTGGGAGCAGACACGGACGCGGGAAGGAGGCGGCTCCGGCCCCCCAATAAACGGGGTGTGTGTGGACTTCTCTGGGGCCGCTCGGGCCACTGCTCCTCATACCTCTCCCCCCATGCTGGCAGGGAGACCCCCACGGGGCTGCCCCACATGTATGGGGGGGCCGAGGAGCTTCCCATGCCCTCACACCCCCCCCATCCTCACACAGCTGCAGCAAGGGGGGCTCCAGCGTACCCCAGCCCCTTTGCTGGGGGAAAGCCCCCCCAAGGGGGTTGGCCTAGAGATAAGGGACTCTTTGGGGGTACTTTGGGGGGGGTGTCAGGGTGGAGGAGCTCCTCACCAGTGATCTGGGGTGCAGAGACTGACCAGAGTGCATCAGAAATGGGCCAGATGGAGGGGGGCATATTGGGGGGATCTCCTCTAGCCATGTCCCCACCCATGGTCCCTGAAAGGTCTGGGGCACCCCAGAGATTTGAGTTCACCAGAGGGTCTGGAGCAGAGTATTGGTGTCCCTCTGGGGGTCATGGGCACCCCAGGGTGTTGGGGTCCCTCTAAGGATCTGGCAGTACCACAGCATATTGTGGCTCCCTGAAGACTCTGGAGGCAACCCAGGGTTTTGGGTCACTCTAGGGGTCTGGAGCACCACAGGATGGAGGGGTCCTCCTGGGACACCACAGGGTGTTGGGATCTCTTTAGGGGTTTGGGGCACCCCAGAGTCTGGGGCCCACTCAGGGTGCTGGGGTCAGCCCTGGGGGTGTGGGGCTACCCCATGGTATGGGCTGTCTTGGGAGTCTGGGGTTATATCTGGGATATTTGGGGCCACTGCAGGGGTCTGGGGTCACCCTGGGACATGGGGGCACCCGGGATCTAGGGACATCTCAGGGTGCTGGGGTAACTCTTGGGCATCTGGGACCACCTGGGGGGACTGGATCACCACAGGGTGTGTGGCCAACCTGGGGGTCCGGGACTACCGAGGGGTCTTGGTGTCCTCACAAAGCACAGGATCACCCCACGGCTGGGGGGTGCATGTTATGGGGCTAGGGACACTAGGGGGGTCTGCATCACCCCAAGGGACAAAGCCACCCAGCGGTGCCGCTCCCGAAGCCCCCAGCCCCATGGGTGGCACTGGGATCCCCACAGCTCATTGCAAGAGGGGAAGGGGATCCCTCTGCTCTGCTTGGCCGCAGCCCTCAGCCAGCAGGATTCCCTGTGTTCTGATTGGCTGCAGCCCTCAGCCAGCAGGATTCCCTGTGTTCTGACTGGCCATGGCCCTCAGCCAGCAGGATTCCCTGTGTTCTGATTGGTTGGCACCAGAAACACATCCTTGAGCTCTGATTGGTGGCAGCCCTCAGAGACCCATAGTCTCTCTGTTCTGATTGGCCGGGGGCAAACAGAAGAGATTCCCTGCACTCCAATTGGCTGGAATTAAAAAAAAAAAAAAAAAAAAAAGGGTGTGGGATTCCCTGTGCTCTGATTGGCTGGGACTGAAGAAGGGATTCCCTGTGCTCAGCTGGGACAGTGCCAATGCCACGTGTTGGGGACAGCGAGGATGATCCCAAGCCCACGGCAGTGCTGGTGACGAGTGCGTGACGAGTGACAGTGCCAAGGACAGGGACAGATGCAGTGCCAGGCACAGGGCCGTGCTGGTGCACAGTGGGGGGACAGTGGCAGCCAGGGCCACCCAGGTGTGCGGAGGGAACCGCTCACTCCCACCCACATGGGACACATCCCCGTGCTACCACTGGCACCTTTGGTGTCACCTTGGCCCTGCTGGGGGCAGGCCAGGGCCACACTGTTCCCTGCCAGTGCCTGGTGCCATATGCCCTTGTCACTGTGTCCCCCCCAGGGCAGACAAAAAAGACCCGTGGAGCCAAAGGAAGGACTTTATTGTGCGGGAAGGGGATGGCTGGGCTGGGGGGGCATCAGGGGCTGGAGGAGCATCGGGGTTTGGGGGCACTTGGGGCTGTGCCTGTGGAAAAAGGAAAGAGGAGGGGGTGAGTCAGGGGCCAGCAGAAGCAGCTCCTCCAGCCTTCCCCCTGCCCCACAACACACTTTGGGGTGACCTAGCTCACCCCCATCCTACAGAGCTGCAGCAGGGAAGGTTCAGGAACCCCAAGCACACTCCCACCCCTCCGGCAGGTGTGGGGTGCAGGATGTGGGTCACAGGGTGCAGGATGTGGGGTGCAAAGTGTGGGACGCAGGGCGGGGGATATGGGATCAGGATGTGGGGTGCAGGACATAGGGTTCAGGATCAGGATGCAGGGTGCAGGATGTGGGGTGCAGGATGCAGGGTTCAGGACACAGTACAGGATTGGGACATGAGGTGCAGGATATTTGGTGCAGGATGTGGGTTCAGGATCAGGGTGTAGGGTGGGACACAGCGTGGGACAGGGGGTGTGGGACTGCGGTGCAGGGTGCAGGATGTGGGATGTAGGATCGGGATGTGGGGTGCAGGACACAGGATGCAAGATGCAGAGTGCAGGATCAGGATACAGGCGAGCACTAACTGTGCTCAGGACCGGCAGATGCGCATGGCAGTGCAGATGTCCTGGGGCATGTCCCCGTTCTGCAGCCCGTCGATGATCTGGTCCCGGTACTTGTTCACCAGCTGCTGGCACAGCTTGCCCTTGGTCCGGCCCAGTGCCTGGCAGCCCTTCCGCAGCGCCGCCACCACTGCCTCCTGCCAAAGCCACCGCAGGTCAGGGGGCCGCAGGGAGATGGCCCCCGGCCCGGCCCCCCCCGACCCTCATCACCCCTCACCTCGTCGGGGTCGTCACCCGCCAACGCCTGCATCTTCTTCAGGATCTTGGTGCACAGACTGCACTTAATCCCCTTGCCCGGCGCCGCACCGCCCTCATCAGCCATGTCGTCCCCTTTGGCCACATTCCCCTGTGGGGACACAAAGACACTCAGGGCTGCCTGGACCCCTGGGTGGCCCTGGCAGAACTTGGGGGTGGGGTGCTCACCAGGGCCAGGCTGTCCCAGAGGTCCTGGCACTGCTGTTCCCGGCCGCAGCGTGCGGCCGTGTCCATGTCCCAGCACCAGGACACTGGGTCACCCTGGCAGGGCGGGGGGGCCGCGGCCTGTGCTGCTGCATGGTGACAGGACGGTGAGTGTGGCCACAGGTTGAGTGCCCATCACTGAGGTCCCCGGGGGCCCTGGAGGTGCCCAGACCCCTAAACCACCAGCCCCAGGTACTCAGCCCCATCCCTACCATCCCTCCTGCCTGTACCCACATCCTTCTGTTCCCACCGTTCCTAGGTCCCCACGCAGACCCTGTCCCCAAACATCCCCAGGTGACGGTCCCAGCATGGGCATCATCCCCATCATCCCTGGGTCCTCAGGCAGACCCCATCCCTGCCACCCCCAGGTGCTTGTTCCCATGGGACCCCATCCCCGCAACCCCTGGGCCCCCACCATCCCTCCTGCCTGTCCCCTCATCCTCCTTCCCACATCCCTGAGTGCCCGTCCCTACACAGACCCCATCCCGATCGCCCGCAGGTCCCCAGGTGGACCCCAGCCCTGCCAAGCTCAATCATCCAGGCTGCCATCCCCATTGTCCCCATGCATCTCCTCTCCCCACCACCTCGGCGTGACCATCCCCCCGGGAGGCAGGAGGGTCCCCATTACCTCCCACCACCACCAGCACCAGGAGGAAGGCGGCAGCCATGGTGAGCCCACTGAGCCGGTGACAGGAGGTGACTGACAGTGGGGGACTGCCTGCGTCCTGACCCCTTTTATAGTGGGGATGTGGGCTGTGGGGGTAGGGGACCAAAACCCCAAAACGCCTTGAAACAGAACACCGCGGCTCCCCAGGGCCCTTCCTGCCTCGCACCTCCACCCCCACAGGAAAGGGATACGGGGGGGCTCGGGGGGGACAGGGGGGAGCTCAGCAGCCCCCAACCTCCCCCAGCCTCGTCCCCTCAGGGAAGCTGCCCGTAAGTCTCCCAAAGCGTGGGGGGGAGGGAGTAGCCAGACCCCCGAGGGCTTCGGAGGGTCTATCCCGGGGTCGGAGAGGTCTGTCCCGGGGCCCCTCTGGCCCCCTCCGGGCTCTGGGGAGCCCAAGGGCTTGGGCTTAGTGTCCCCCCGGGGTCAGTCCTGCTGTCCTCTCTGGGGTGGGTCACGGTGCCCCCCAGGGTTTGGTCACGATGTCCCCTTCCCCCCATGGGTTCCGCGGGGCCCGGGGGTCGATCCCAATG